>CM044016.1:54940393-55320393 GCA_024085815.1 Flaveria linearis
CGTATGGGTATAAAATGTCAAACACTATACGCTGCGTATGGCCCTATATGCCGCGTATAGTGTATAAAAAGTCAAATCAACAATGTACCCTATACGCCGCGTATGGGTCCATACGCGACGTATAGGGTATAAAACGTTAAATCAACAATGTACCCTATACGCCGCGTATGGACCCATACGCGACGTATAGGATACAGGGGTGTTGATTTAAAATTGTGGGGTGTCTAAATAAAGGAACCCTTATTAAAATCCTATAATAGATATTGTTACAAGAAAAAAAGAACATTAAAACTGAAAAAAAAAATTAAAACAATTTATCCCAAACCGAAGAAAACCAAGTCAAAGTTTTGAATTTGGAAATTCCATATCTCCCTATTTCAAAATTCAAAAACTGACAGTAATGCTTTTGCAATTGTCTTCAAAGTAATGATTATTTTAGCTACAATTGTTCAATTTTAAAGTTAAGTTTCACATGCAAAAGTCTAGTTGACTCTTGTATATGCATGCCAATATGCCATGATCACAATACCATGGATCCCTTCAACCTTGAATTGTAACAAATAATCAAAATAAATAATGTTAGAATATTTGTTTTTATTTTCCTATGTCAGCAACTCAGCAAGTAACTTCAATTCTCAACTTTTTCGAATACTCAATTCTAATTTTTAATAATTTTAATAAATCAGCGTACGGTAAAGTAAGCAGTATCAAATAGTAATTTACTTAAGAAAATGACAACCTCTTATCAATAATTCAGTATAGACTGCTTTGTTTATCCTCACTCAATCAGACAGTTTATAGGTATCTTGATCAAGTGAAAAGCTAGTTAGTGATTAAGTTATTAACGTTGTTTTTAACAACAACAACAACATGCCTAAGCTTTCAAAATTTTGATGGGATATTAATCAAAGCTAGCATGAGTTAAGTTTAGCTAAGATAATACTTTACAACTCCTGACTCGATAAAACACTATCACAATTATGTGGAGACATGTAAGAGTATAAGCTTAAGAAGAATTGCAGGTTTTGGAACTAATATTCTAAAATACTTAAGCTTGACCGAAAACTTAACTAGATCGGGATTGAGATTGACTTAAACACAAATCCAGTTGATTCCAAAACTTTTTTTTTCCAAGTAGCTAGGGGCATACCCGATGTTTGACTTAGCCACTTAGCTCTCCCTTTACGTAGGGAGAGGGAGGGGCCGTATCAAGTGGCGGTGCTTGAACAAATATATAGTGATGCCTCATAAAAAAATTTCTCTCACTATATATATATATGTATATATATATACATACATACATCGTATTTGGGGGGGGGGGTGGGCTCTCTTACGTTTTGAATTTTGTCGAAAGATGAGTAAATTTCAACTTCTGAGCGAAAAAAAGGGCCCTCCTCCCCTGGTTGTATCGTTTCAAATGATCGAATACGATGTATGCAACATTAATTACTACACACTTTTTTTTAACGGCAATTACTACACACTTTGTGTAAAAGAATATCACTCACTACGTGAATTTGTAACCTCAAGATTATAAATCAGCAACTCTATCTATTGTTGTAAGGCTTGCCCTTCAAGTAGTTAAGTTAGACTAATTCAAAATTTCATGAAATAACTAGTAACTAGTTTTTTTACCACCACATGTTGCAGGGGCATCACATGTGGCGGATTAAATATATATTACAATTGACACAATTCGTTTCCGAACTAAATTAAAGTCTAGAGTAACTCGAATTTATACCGTTGAATAAAACGTGGACTCTTTTCCAAACAAATTTATGTCGAAGCGTAAGCCAATTGAAAACTTACATAAAAATACACATGCAATGTAGCCGTATGCGACATGATAAACTAGATATTACAATTGTGCTGACCCGTTTCTGAACTAAATTTATATCAAAACATAAAATAACTCAGATTTATACCGTCGAATAAAAACATATATATTTGACCGGGTGTTTTTTTTAAAATAAACATAATACAATAAAAAAAAAAAGTATATGTTCATTTAGTTTCTAAAGTAACATATATAATAGTTAATTAAATAAATGGTTCTTATGATAAGATCGTTTTTCAAGTTTAGTCCTTAATTATGATTTATTATAAGATAGCCGTTAAGTATGACAACTTATAACAAAATGACCTCTAACATGAACGATATTAACTTTTCTATTAAAAATTCTGAAATGACAAAAATACATATCGATTAATAAATAAATAAAAAAACCTATTTTGGGAAATTTGAGGCTCCATCCCTATTGTCTTCTTCCCCACTTCTCCAGCCATCATCACCCCATTACCTCCGATCACCACCGAGCCAACACCGACGGCCACCACCCCACTTGACCAACCGAGTGTTTTCCGGCCATCCAACCTGCCATTGCATCCTCTTGAACAACCACCCTTTTGAACCACCCCATTCCCACACAACATATCAAGATTTGTGTGAATACTCGCTGGAGGCCTGCAACATGATTATCAAATGGGATGATGGGTGCCCGATATCCGATATTCAAGTACCTGATGTGTGGCTGAAGGTGTTGGTGGTGGTGGTGGTTGGTGGTTGTGATGGTGGTGAAGTTTTTGTAAAGTGAAAAGATAAGATGGGTAATATCATTTATATGTTTAATACAATTTGATCTTTTAGCAAGTAGTATGATGGTTATCTCACGTTCATTTAGTTGAAAAAAGTTAATTACATCCAACTCAGGAACCATTTGTTATAAGTTGCTATACTTGATGAGATATCTTGTAATAAATCATATTTGAAGATTAAACTTAGAAAATGAGTTTATCACATGGACCATTTATGTAATTAACTCTATATATATAAGGAAACTAAAACTTGAAGAAAAAAACAACTCTACTATGTTTCTATTTAAGTTTAATTATGTTTCTATTTACTTAACAATAAAGAAAAGCTAAGAAATTACTTTAACAATTATGTTTCTATTTATTATAGTACTAGTTTTAGAAAACCCGTGTATTACGCGGGCTGAATAAATAAAATATTAATATAATAAAACTTATGAAAAATAAAATGATATTTTAAATATGATATGACTGAAATTACATATAAGTAAGTGCTATAAGTAATAAAACAGTGATATCAACATTTTATAACTTTGTTTTTAATTTTTTTAAAATAATATTTTTTCTAAAACAAACCGTATAAAAATATCATTTTTTAAAATATTTTATTATCATAACTCCTAAACTAAATTATTTTGGTTTTTTAAATAATTTACTTTTAAAAATAGTAGTTTTATAATATATCATATTTTTAACAAAGTTTGATATTTTAGAAAAAAATAATACTTATAAAAATTTATTTATTTTGAAATAACATTAATAACACATATTTTTCTTAATTTATAAAAAAATATTTAATCTAAAAAATATTAAATAATATATTAGTAATTAAGGTAATTATTTAATAAGAGAGAGAGACGAGAAAATTTTGATGATGAGGATTGTGGTGGTGACACGTGTCATGCCAAGTTACTCTTTATTATAATAGATAGATATATAACTTATGAATACGTAAAAAAAACAGAAAAACTTTGAATTTGAAACGTTGTTTATGATGGGCTGATATTAGTTTCGGTGAAGTAAACAAAATAATTAATACAAGAAATGGGTCAAGCATGAAGAAATTAACACACATGTGGGCTTAAATTTATGGGCCAACTTTTGATAGGAGAGTGAGAATAGTCAAGACTCAAGGCCGGTCCAGTAGAGGTGCACAAATGTGGTTCAAAAATCAGCCTGGGTTAAATTGTGGTCAACAATATGAAAATAGGTAGGTTAGTCTAGTGATAAAAGTATATATCTCTCACTCAAAGATATGTGAGATTCAAGTTTCACTTGAGATAAAAAGTAGATAAATTTAAGTATGATAGAATTAAGTTAAGGCAGTTGAAAAAAACAATTTTAAGGTAGTTCCACTATTAAATTTTAATTTTTTTAATGCAAACTCACACACGTTATTGATCTTCGTCAACTTCTTCATCTTGCACGTCCATTTTATCTTCATTGTATTGACAAATCGTTTGCTCATCTTCTTTGAAAAACATACTATGCAAACTTATGAAGGAAAAAAAAAGAACCACTCGGGTATATTTATAGTGTGGTTTAAGTTTACGAAAAAACAATCCAAAAATATTTTTAATTTTTTTAAACAAATTGTTTGACCATTCACCAATAGCTTATTAACGTGTTAATTATCACACCCGAACACACGGGGAGGGGTTTATAGACGTTAAAATATGTCACGGCACCCCTAACGACAGGGCCATTACGATACACCTCTCCGCCTTATCGTTGACTGTTGACCGTTGAAAGTTGCTTCAAAACCCGAACTCTATTTATATGTATGTGTTTTTACTTTTTAAATTATTGATGTACAAAGATGTTGCAACAGCTGGTTTATTGAAAGATGGTTTATTGAAAGAGTTAAAGAAATGTGCAACAGCTTTGACAACAATACCAAACCAACCTCAGATGCTTCATTCTCCCCTATCTTCCCTGTTTCTTTAAGCAATTTTCATCTCTCTCTGTGTTTTCTATTTATCAATTCCCCAATTTCATCTGAAAACCTAATTTGAACAAAGGGGTCTTCACCAATTATTCAGATTCCAACAACTACTTTGTGTAATGACATTCCAACCATCTCTTTACCGATTTAAGTAAACAATACTTTGTGGGTATTTGCTCATTGCTCATAAAGATTCTCTTCTTGCACTTCTTGTTCGACGATTTGAAGGGTGATTGAAGGTGTCTCAGATGAGTAATTTGAGTTGGGGTTTGTTTTGCTGGTTTTTTCGGGTTTTGTTTTGAATCTAGATGCGTTTGAGCTTCGTAAAGGTCAAAAAACCGAGAGAATTTCAGGTAATTGATCGATTTAAAGTTTAATCGTTTCAATTGTTTGATTTTTGGTGTAGTGTGATTGTGGTTAGATTGATCTGAACTATTGCTCACATTTAGGATATTTTGCAGCTGCATAATCATTGACTCCTAAAGTTGCTCACATATTTCTGTTTTTACTGAAATTTAAAGTTTCTGATTTGATATGAAGTATGAATTTGTTAATTTTTTTATTGAGTGGATTATATGAAGGAGAATTAGGATCAACTTATCTTCTATAAGTTGTTCTTACTGGATATTGTACCTTGTTATTTATGTTGTGAGTCAGGATGGACTTTAAATGTTGTGATCATACCGTGCTAGTTGTTGTAAGTTCAACTTGAAACTTCAATATGTATATGTAGTATCAATGTGTAATTTCCACCAAACTCGAAGAAGATGATATGATTTATGAAAATAGTTTAGTGGATTTGGAAACGAGCTATTAGAGAATGGAATTCAAAGTCAAATTTGAATGAACAACTTTGCATTGCTTGATTTTATGCTACTTCTTAACGGTGGATGAAACCATCACTCCCTTAGGCTTGCTTATTTTCAGAACATGAGAAAAAATGAAGTGTTTCGACAGCTATGTTATACGGAACAGACTGCTGGGCAATAAAGAAATCGCACGAGAAACAAATAGAGGTAGCGGAAATGAGAATGCTGAGGTGGATGTGTGGACACACAAGACTGGATCGGATAAGAAACGAAGTGTTTCGACAGAAGTTAGAGGTGGCTTGTATCGCAGATAAAATACGAGAGGGAAGATTAAGATGGTGTGGGCATGTGAAGAGGAGACCTATGTCAGCACCGTTAGAGCAGTAGAGAACATTTTCTTAGAGGGTAAGAGGTGTAGAGGGAGACCTAGGTTGACTTGGGACGAGTTAATTAGGCGAGATATGGGACATTTGCACCTCTCTGAGCGCATGATCGAGGATAGGAGCGAGTGGAGGCGTAGGATTAAAATTAAGGACTTTTAGTAGGATCTGTAGGTAGGAAGGGTAAGGTAGACTTGATGCGGTGCCTAAGGTGTACGCAGTCCACAACTGCCCTCTATAGGTGAAACGCGTCGCTTCTCTGATGTTTGCTATATCTTTTTCTTAATCTGTTGGTGATTTTAAGTGTATGTTGTGTGTTGTATGATATATTATTTGCTGCCCTGCTTTCGTTATTGCTTTTGTTGATCGAGTCGGGGGTCTCTTTGGAAGCGGTCTCTCTACCTACCCAGATAGAGGAAAGACTTGCCACTACCTACCCCCCAGACCCTGCTCTGAGTGGGATATACTGGGTTTGTTTGTTTGTTTGTTTGTTTGAGAAAAAATGACCAAAAGGAAAAAAAAACATGTTGTGGAATGAGAGTAAAATTCTCATATATAAGGTTAAAGAAGGATAAATAGGTAATATTACTCTAGCATTAGATAATCCATTTGCTGCAACTTGTATGAAAATGATAATTTGACCCCTAAGTATTCAGATCCAAAAGTGATAATTACCAATAAATGAATCATTTTGTGCTAATATTAGTTTTTATTGTGCAATAATAGGTAGTGCTGGGGATGTATTGGAAGATGATCCAGTTGGAAGGTTAAAAGTATTTGTTTATGAGCTACCGAGCAAATACAACAAGAAAATATTACAAAAAGACCCTCGATGTCTTAACCATATGTTTGCTGCTGAGATTTATATGCACAGATTCCTTTTATCCAGTCCTGTTAGAACCCTTAATCCAGAGGAAGCCGATTGGTTTTACACCCCTGTATACACCACTTGTGATTTAACACCAAATGGCCTCCCGTTACCTTTTAAATCGCCAAGAATGATGAGAAGTGCCATTCAACTTATTTCTTCTAATTGGCCATATTGGAATAGGACTGAAGGGGCTGATCACTTTTCATCGTACCACATGATTTTGGTGCTTGTTTCATTATCAAGTATGGACCCTTATCTTTCTCATTGTTGTCTTGAGTAGAGGTGACATAACAGGGTCAGACAAGTTAAGTAACACATTAACAGGTTGGGATGGGTTGATCTGGCCCTCATACTTTTGTCCAAACTTTTAACGATCTAATTACAAACTAGCTTGTCAAAGTTTATTACAAAAATCATATTATCTCAATACGGGTCTATGTTTTCTTTTTCTTTATATAAAATGATTTAGGACACCTTGGGCAAGTTTTAACCCTTTTGTTTTAGGCTAAATATATATTTTGGTTTTACCCGTTTCGCCCATTAGAGAAAACATAATCCGAATCGACCCATTCATAGATAGATGTGTCAATTGCCATTTCTAGTCGATAGGCATCTTTGTGTTTATTTTTAGGGGAATTTTGGATTGCTTATTTAAATAGCTTATGCTTAGAAGTAGAAGCAGATAATTGGCTTATTAAAATACCTAGTTTATTGTAGCCTTGTAGGGGTAAACTTGTAATGTTGGATCCACCAACAATAATCAATTTGACATAAGCAATTTCAAATGCTTATTAATTGGAGCCTCTTTCACCCTAAAATAAGTATAGAAGCATAAAGACCTTTTTTCATCCAAATAATCAAAGTGCTTATCTGCTTTTATATAAACCCGCCATAAGCAGATAAGCTATGTAAATAATCAATCCCAAACGTCCTTTTAGTGGGTGAGATATTCTTAAAATATCAAATTTATTGTAGGAAGAAAAAGCTATTGAAAGAGGGATTCTTCCTCTACTCCAACGAGCTACTTGGTTCAAACATTTGGTCAAAAGAATCATGTTTGCCTAAAAGAGGGTTCAATCACAGTGCCCCCATATGCACCTCCTCAAAAAATGCAATCTCATTTGATCCCTCCAAGCATTCCTCGATCCATCTTTGTCTACTTCAGAGGCTTGTTTTATGATGTTGGAAACGACCCTGAAGGTGGTTATTATGCAAGGTAAGTGTCTTCTATACTCTTAAAATTGCTAGGTAATGGGTCAAAATGGGTAATTAGGTCGGGTTGATCCACCAACACTTTTATGTCCTATATATTGAATTTAATAGATAATTATATATTAAATATGAATATGAAGATGTTATTTAAATGATCCAAAATTTTTGAGTAAAGCAATTTCGGAGATTGGAAAAATGCATGCATACTTTAGTCTTTAGGTGAGTGATAAAAAGTTTGACCTTTTCTAGCTGTTCTTTCTTGTAATATTATCCTTTGACCCGCTACCCAACATCCTCGACCCACGCATCTTGTTACTTCTAATTTGCTCTCCAGTTTTGCATCTTTTTCTCTCTCTTCGTTTGTATGAAACAAAAATGAACTTTTTTTAATCTTTCAGAGGAGCAAGAGCAGCAGTGTGGGAAAACTTCAAAGACAACCCTCTATTTGACATCTCAACAGAACATCCAACGACATACTATGAAGACATGCAAAGAGCTGTTTTCTGCTTATGCCCACTCGGATGGGCCCCATGGAGTCCACGACTGGTTGAAGCAGTTATATTCGGCTGCATTCCAGTCATCATAGCAGATGACATCGTCTTACCTTTTGCTGATGCAATTCCATGGGAAGACATTGGAGTTTATGTAGATGAAAAGGATGTTCCAAACTTAGACACCATTTTGACATCAATTCCAACAGAAGTCATTTTAAGAAAACAAAGATTGCTTGCTAATCCTTCAATGAAACAAGCTATGTTATTCCCACATCCTGCTCAACCTGGTGATGCTTTCCATCAAATCTTGAATGGTTTGGCGCGTAAACTGCCTCACGATAAGAGCGTTTATTTGAGGAAAGAAGAGAAGGTTTTAAACTGGACTGCAGGTCCTTTAGCTGATCTGAAGCCATGGTAGCTCCTAAATATGTTTCTTGAGTTTATAAAATGTTTGGTTATAAGCAAAATCAATGGCTGAACTCATGGAGTTGTGCAGGATTTTGAGGGATTTTTGTTGGATTTTAGTAATTTTACATTGTAGTTGATCTTAAAGGGAATTGAATATTAGTTGGATCTTATAGACTTTGCACATTTGTTCTTATCATGGTTGACATTGTATGTATCTATGCTTTTCTTGTGTTTCTGTTGGTATAGTTAGGGATAAGTGTTTTTTTATATATTTTTTGAAATAATAGGATTTTATTAAAAGAAAACTAGCAAGATGCTGTAAACAATACAAACAAACATATTTAGAAGAAACGCTTCGTACTAGAACACCAATGCTAGAATTCTACTTTTCTTGTGTTTCTGATGGTATTGTTCAATTCTCAAACTCTCTCTCTGCAAACTCTCTCTGCAAACTCTCTCTCTGCAACACCGACACATCTCCAACGTTCAAATCTCCGACCACATCCCCCCCCCACTCACCGGCGACCTCCGCCGGGCTAACATCTCTCTGCTCCAAGATATATTCCATCCGATCCCGAGAGCATCCCTTCGAGAGCATCTCCAACGTTCAAATCTCGAGAGCATCCCCTTCGAGAGCATCCGAGAACATCTCTCTGGATCGACCCTGCTACGCATCAAAGAGCATCTCGCTCCAAGATATATTCCACCCGATCCCGATCGACCCTCACCGGCGACCCTGCTCGATTGACCTGCTCGATCGACCCCTGCTCGATCGATCTCAGCTTCTCATCCGAGGGCATCTCTCTCGATCCCGATCGACCTCTGCTACTGGTTTACCGCTGTTAGTCTTCTTCTGCCTTGGATTCGCAACTCTAAGTGAAGGTTGCTAAATCTAGGGCACATCTGAAGAACCGCACATCTGGTGAGATTGTTCCATCTCTCTCTTTTAGTTTCTAGTTTAGGCTGATATTGGCTGGGTTAGGAGTACCAGCAGCTGTTGAGATATTCTGTGGTGCTTTCTGTTGCTCTTTACTGGTTACTGGTTTACTGGTGCATCATTTGTGTGATCTGTTTTCTGTTGTCCTCTACTGGTTTGTGTGATTTTAATCCTTGACTCTTCTTGAGTCTGATATATTCTTGTCTATTTTTCTGCTGACCGTTTAGTTCTGTGGTTTGTGCCTAATTGATTAGTGGTTATAACCTGCTGATTAGTTGTATAATTGTTAGTGTTTGATATTAATTGCTGAGTAAGTTGTATATTGTTGGTTGAGTTGATGTGTTGAGCATTTGTGGGTTGTTGTCTTCATTTCTGGTCAATCTTAGAACTGTTCCCTACATAGGTTTCATTGGCTTATTTGAATATATACTCAGGATAGTGTGTCATTGTGTGAAGTGGTGATCATTGTTGCTATTTTTTGATTAAGTTCTGGTCCACCGTGTACAGTTGACCGCGTGTGACGGATTGCTTTTGATTGTGCTTTACTTCTGCTACAATTACTTTTTAGGGGTTGTTTCTAGTGGACCTTGTCAGCTAATATAGACAGCAGGTGTCATTATGCTGCCCCGAGATCATGTTCAGTGACGAGAGGTGCGAATACAAGGAAAAGGATTTTAGATTAAGAGTGACATCGTGGAATGTAGGAACCCTAACTAGTAAGTTACTGGAGTTAATTGATGTGCTAAGGAAACGTAGGGTCCAGATAGCGTGTCTCCAGGAGACTAGATGGCGGGGTGAGAGAGCAACAGAGTGCAATAGTTATAAACTATGGTATTCAGGGTCTGACGAAACGAAAAATGGAGTAGGGTTTCTAGTTGCTAAGGAACTCCAAGATAATGTAGTGGAGGTAAGAAGATACGATGATAGAATTATGCTGTTAAGAATAGTAATAGGGGATGAAGTAGTGGCAGTAGTTAGTGCGTACGCTCCACACGTTGGACTAGGAGAAACAGAAAGAAAAAAGTTCTGGGAGAGTTTAGATCACGTTATGGGTGACATACCTACAGACGAAAAAATATACATAGGAGGAGATTTTAATGGGCATATCGGTAAGGATAATGACCACTTCCAGTTGGTGCATGGAGGCTTCGGGTATGGCCTTAGGAATGAAGGCGGTAAGGAGCTTCTTGACTTTGCAGTAGCGCATGACTTAGGAATCATAAATTCGTTTTTTAAGAAAAGAGAATCGCATCTAATCACGTTTAGCAGCGGCGGGAGACACACGCAGATAGACTATTTGTTGACGAGGAGAGAAGATCGTAGCTCGTGGAAGGATTGTAAGACAATCCCAGGAGAGACAGTTGTGACACAACATCATATGTTAGTTGCGGATATACGCGTGAAGAGACCAATTGTCCAACAAAACAAGAGAATTAGACATACGATCAAATGGAGCCAGCTCAAGGACGAAAACATTACCATTTTTAGAGATAAGGTCATACCAATGAACCATCCTGGACCACAGGAAGACGTAAACCAAAAGTGGGAGGCCATGGCAAATACGCTCATCCAAGTAGCTAAAGAAACCCTTGGAGTTACAACAAAGAGGACAGTCGACCATTGGAATCTTGGTGGTGGAACGAAAATGTACAGGAGAAGATACGAATTAAACAACAAAGTTTCAGAGAGCTTATACGCTGTAACAATGAGGAAGAACGCCCAGAGCTAAAAGATAAATACAAGGAGGCTAAGAGAGAGGCGAAGAAAACGGTGTCAGAGGCAAAGAACGCGGCGTATGAGATGATGTATAAACGACTAGAGACGAAAGAAGGAGAGCATGACATGTTTAAGTTAGCCAAGGCAAGAGACAGCAGAAGACAAGACCTGAGAATTGTGAAGTTTATAAAGGCTGCGGATGGAAAAGTTTTGGTGAACGACAATGACATCAAGGGGAGATGGAAAACTTACTTCGATAACCTTTACAACATAAAGAACCCAAACCAACAAGCTGAGATAGATAATACAACCCAAACAACACAACAAAACAATTGCTATTGTAGTAGCATCACAGTAGACGAAGTTACGAGAGCTATGAAGAAAATTGGAAGGGCTAAAGCGGTGGGGCCAGACAACATACCGATTGAAGTGTGGAAATGCCTGGGAGATGAGGGGCTCAAATGGCTAACAGATTTATTCAACACTATCTTTACGACAGGGAAGATGCCGGACCAGTGGAGAACCAGTGTCATAGTCCCCATATATAAGAAAAAAGGAGATGTACAAAGTTGCGAAAATTACAGGGGAATAAAGCTATTGAGTCACACGATGAAATTATGGGAAAGAGTTATCGACACGAGAATTAGACGAGAAACTCAGATAGCGTCAAACCAATTTGGATTTATGCCAGGACGTTCTACGACAGAAGCAATACACGCCATAAGGAGGATAATGGAGAAATACAGAGAAAAGAAAAGAGACCTCCATATGGTATTCATCGACCTAGAAAAAGCCTATGACAGCATTCCGCGTCAACTAATTTGGGAAAGTCTACGACTTAGAAGGGTACCAAAGAGGTATATCAAAATAATCAAGGATATGTATGATGGGGCAAAAACATGTGTGCGAGCCCCGATCGGAGACACAGACTCATTCACAGTGGAAGTGGGACTCCACCAAGGATCGGCACTGAGCCCATTCCTCTTCACAGTAGTATTGGATGAGATGACCAAGTCTATACAGTAGCCAGTTCCGTGGTGCATGCTCTTTGCGGATGATATTGTCTTAATATCGGAATCTAAAAGGGTGCTAAACGACAGGCTAGAACAGTGGAGAGCAGCACTAGAGCGCAAAGGTTTAAGGATAAGTCGCTCTAAGACAGAATACATGCATTGTAACTTTAGTGGCGAGGCGGAAGAGGACACCCAAATCAGTATTCAGGGTATGGCGGTCCCACAAACGTCTAGGTTCAAATACCTGGGCTCGTACTTGCAGGAGGACGGAGAGATACACAGCGATGTAGCGCACCGTGTTCAAGCAGGATGGTGCAAGTGGAGAGCAGCATCAGGGATTCTATGTGATAAGAGGTTTCCAGCAAAACTAAAGGGAAAGCTATATCGAGTGGGCAGTATGTCCAGCTATGTTATATGGAACAGACTGCTGGGCCATAAAGAAATCGCACGAGAAACAAATAGAGGTAGCGGAAATGCGAATGCTGAGGTGGATGTGCGGTCACACAAGACTTGATCGGATAAGAAACGAAGTATTTAGACAGAAGCTAGAAGTGGCTTGTATCGCAGATAAAATACGAGAGGGAAGATTAAGATGGTTTGGGCATGTCAAGAGGAGACCAATGGCGGCACCAGTTAGAGCAGTAGAGAACATCATATTAGAGGGTAGGAGGAGTAGAGGAAGACCTAGATTGACTTGGGATGAGGTAATTAGGCGAGATATGATACACTTGCACCTCTCTGAGCACATGATCGAGGATAGGACTGAGTGGAGGCGTAGAATTAAAATTAAGGACTTCTAGTTCGATCTATAGACAGGAAGGGTATTTGAAGTCTGGTTGCGGGGCCTGATGTCTAAGTAGTCCATATCTGCCCTTTAACGGTGATTCTACATGCACCTAGGATATATGTATGCTATGTGTTGTATGATTTATTGTGTACTGTATGCTATGTGTTGTATGATTTATTGTATGATGTCATGCTATCGATATGGCTTTTTGTATCCTGTATGCTATGTGTTGTATGATTTATTGTATGTGGTCTTGCTTTCAGTATGGCGTTTGCTATCGAGTCGGGGTCTCTTTGGAAGCGGTCTCTCTACCTAACAAGATAGAGGAAAGACTAGCCTACACCTACCCTCCCCAGACCCTGCTCTTGAGTGGGATATACTGGGTTTGTTTGTTTGTTTGTTTGTGTTTCTGATGGTGTATAGTTAGGGTTAAGTGTTTTTATATGCTTCAAAACTCCTTAATGCAACTTGAAATCATAATGAGTTAGCTTTATTTTTTATTTTTTTACGTATGCATAGTTATTTTTGTAAAGAACGAGATTTGATTAAAAGAAAACTAGCAAGATGCTAGAACCATACAAACAAACATATTTAGAAGAAATGCTTCGTACTAGAACACCAATGGGACCAGTCTAAAATTTTGCCTTAGCTCAGTTCTTGATCCAAATATAAGTTATAGTTTTGATCTCCTCAACAATCTCTTCTGGGTGAGTATTCTTGTTGTTAAACACCTCAGTTCTCATCTTTTAAATACGCCAAACTCCCAACTATTACGACTTGAATTAGTTTCTTGATGGGAGGTGCGGGTTGTAATGTACCACACAACTCACGGATATTTTTGATGTTACATCAAAAAAAATCCTATCCAAACTATCCTTAGCAAATGGGCATGCGAGGCGAGAGCATAAGACATTCCACACTCTCCAAAGAATTCAAACACCAAACACAATCCAATGAGTTCCAGGTGATACCTCTTTTGTGCAATCCTTCTTTTGTTGGTACTCGATTGAGAATCAATCACATATGATATATAGTAAATGGTGGTAAATTTGATTTAAATATATATTAAAAAACAAGGCTTTAATATTAAATTCTGCGCATGTGAGAGTCTTGTGCACCAGGTTTGTCCTTTTTATAATATATCTAAACTAAATATATCACCAATAATACTTTTATAATGTTATATTTCCTGCTTAATATTCTTAGTTTTTAATTTACACATCTGACCAAATCTGTATCCGGACTACGTACTCATTAGTCTTTACAAGTAGACGTGCATATAATCATATCTAAAATGAGAAAATCATAAAAACAGTTATCTTTTAATATACTTATATCTTGTGTATCATTTTTCTTTTCGCTTTTTGAACCTTTCTTTGTTTTACGAAAAACATGATTTGGCTCAAGATCATCCATTTTTATTAATTCGAATCCAAAAGAAGCTGAAAAATAGAATAATATAAAAATCACAATACAAAACCATGTATAGTTTATAACAAAAAAACAAGACTCTTCTAAGCATTACAATAGTTTCTACACCAAAAATTAGCAGATAACAGAAGTTTCATAATCAAATTAAAACTGTTCTTCCATATTACCCGTAATCAGAAATGTATCTCGCGCCTTTCAGCAAAGAATTTGCCGCTAATACGCATATCTGGAAGCAATGAAAGCCATACTGCTGTATCAGCACCTTCTTCAGGTGTAACCTGGCCCGCCCAACCAGTCATGGCGGTCTTGACCCAACCCGGGCAGTAGCAGTTGATGTAAATCTTTTCACCTTCGGGTCGACCCGCGAGTTCCCGGGCCACCACCCTCGTGTATGCATTGACCGCCACTTTTGACAGTGAATAATCTGTATTGTTTTGTGGCCATCCTGCAGTGGTCCAACTCCCATCTTTCACTTGTTCCAAAAACTTGTTCACTGTTCCATCAATCAATTCTTCTGATAGCGAGTCAGCGTCTTCTAGTTGTTGTCTTAATGCATCATCAGAAATCCTCTAACATCAAATTTCATAAATTATATTCATATGAGTCAATTTCAAGAGCAAATAATCCAGAATTGCAAGTTAAACTTAACTACATACATTCTTCCTGCCATTAAGTCTTCCCAATCGCGAGCTCACTGAAACAATCCGCGCGCCTGCAGGGTTAGCCTTCATCAATGGGATTGCGGCTCTGATCATATTTTTGGTGCCAATATAATTGATGCTGATAACTTTTTCAGCAAATTCAACAGAATTCTCTGAGCCGATATTATGATTGAATCCTGCATTGTTTATCTGCATACAATTCAAAAGTAAAGCAAAAAGACAATATTGAACTCATTCTTACAATCAAAAGCAGATGAGTAATGTGATGATATTACCAGAATATCTATACCACCATAGTTCTCTTTCACCCAGGAGCAAAATGTATCAATCGATTCTTGATCTATAACATCGAGTTGATGGAAGACCACTTTTAAGCCTCCTTCTTGTAGGACTTTTGCTGATTCTTCTCCTACAGCAGTCTCTCTTGAAGTAAGAACCACGGTTAACCCGTGCAATGCAAGCTGGTGCGCAATCTCAAATCCGATCCCTCGATTTGCACCAGTCACCACAGCTACAGTTTCAGCAGACCACCATCTAAAGTTTATACAGTAATAGACGTCTATTAACACCTAAAGTTCATACATCATATCTAATAAATTCTTCATTATCATGGATTTGAACGGAGTATCAAAATGTGTGATGTATCCTTAAAGGTGTTGCAAATTTGAAGGCCACATTTTTGTTCATATTGAATCAATCTGGCATTATTTACAAATTCAAGCTAACGATTCCGTTACTGTGTTCCTAAATTACCTTTTCATACACGTTTCAGCAATTTGACTACATACGAACGTACATTGCTCCATACGAACTTCAATTTTGTTAGAAATCAAACACTAATACATTCCAATAATCATATATATCCTTGAAACTCTAACGAATTCATACTGAATCTCGAATTTGAATACTAATTCGTGTCATGCATCACAGTATCCGTGATATGAAATTAGGATTCATACGAACTTCAGTTTCGATAGAAATCAAACACCAATACATTACTACAAGCACATATATCCTTGAAATTCTAACGAATTCATACTGAATCTCGAATCTGAGTGTTAATTCGTATCATGCATCACAATTTCTTACCATTACAGTACCGTGATATGAAATTAGGACTCATACGAACTTCAATGCTGTTAGAAATCAAACATCAATACCTCCACAAATCATATATATCCTTGAAATTCTAACGATTTCATGCTGAATCTCAAATCTGAATGTTAATTCGTATCATGAATCACAGTTCAATACCTTCCAATAATCATATATATCCTTAAAATTCTAACGAATTCATGCTGAATCTCGAATTTGAATGTTACTTCGTATCATGAATCATAGTTTCTTACAATTGCAGTACCGTGATATGAAATTAGGATTCATACGAGCTTCAGTTTTGTTTGAACTCAAACACCAATACATTCCAATAATCATATATATACTTGAAATTCTAACGAATTCATGCTGAATCTCGAATTTGATTATTAATTCGTATTATGAATCACAAATTTTTACAATTACAATACTGTGATATGAAACTAGGATTCATACAAGCTTCAGTTTTGTTTAAACTCAAATAATCATATATAACCTTGAAATTCTAACGAATTTATGCTGAATCTCGAATTTGAATGTTAATTCGTATCATGAATCACAGTTTCTTACAATTACAATGCTGTGATATGAAATTAGGATTCATACGACCTTCAGTTTTGTTTAAGCTCAAATAATCATACATATCCTAGAAATTCTAACGAATCCATGCTGAATCTCAAATCTGAAAGTTAATTCGTATCATGCATCACAATTTCTTACAATTACAGTACTTTGATTTGAAATTAGGATTCATAGGAACGTCAATTTTGTTAAAAATCAAACACCAATACATTCCAATAATCACATATATTGTTCAAAATTCTGAAGAATATATACTGAATCTCAAATCTGAACACTAATTCGTATCATGCATCACAATGTCTTACAATTACACTATTACAAATCGAAATTACGATTCATCGTTGCAGAAATTGACACATCGCAACAACTAAATACGATCAACGAATCAAACGCATACCTCTGATGATCCGAATAAGGAATCGAACGGATTAGAGAGATCTCCTGACGACGTTTCTCTCTGCGCTCCTTGGCTCGCTCCTTTTTATCCATCTGTTTCTCTGCATTATCCATTGCATCAATCGGATCAAATCAAATCGGATTTCGATCATGAATTTTGATATTAATCAACAATGGTTAGAGAGAATGATGATGATTTGAGAGGTGTGAGAAAGACAAACATCCATGCAAACCACTAACTTCTGCGTGACCTCCGGTGAATTTGATGATTATCTTAAAAGGGTTGAAGAAAACTATTTTTTTTAACGGCTGGTTAGTTGTTAGTTGTTAGTATCACCAGGTTAGTAATATTCGTCCATGTCAAAGATTGAACCTTGAAGAAAACTATTTAAAACTTAAAAAAACTTAATGTAGGGAAATTCTATAAATACTCATTTACTAGTTTACAAAATATTGTACCACACGTTTTAAATAAAAGTTATAAATTAATAGTTAGCAATTAATATTTAAAAATTATAAATAATTTTTAATAAAATATGATTAAAAGTTACATATAATACCTTAAATAATAAAAATAATAACAATGTTTTGTTAAACTTTCGTATTGGAAAAAGATTGATTAAAAATGTTTTGTAAACGGTCTATTTTTTAAAAATATTATTTTTTAAACAATGTTATTTTTGAAAAAAATGTATTAAAAAGTTAATGTTTCATAAAATTCTTTTTTAAATGTTACGTTTTTTTAAAAAGAAACATGTTTTTAATTTATTAAAACTGTATTATAATTTAAAAATGATATATTATATTCTTAGCATTTAATGTTATCATTAAAAGGTTAACTTTTTATGATAGTAATATGTGATAAAATAATTATAAAAAGATAATACGTGGAAAAAGTTATGTTGCTTTATTAGCTTAGGCTTGGTTTAGTAAGCTCGTGTATTACAGGGTTGAATAAACAAAATATTATATATGATAAATATTTCTTAATTACAAAATGGTATTTGAGATAACATATGATTGAAATTATTTATAAGTACAAACTATAAGAAATAAAACAATGATATTAACTTTTTAAACTTCTATTTTAATATCTTTTTCTGGAAATATTAAATATTTTATTTCTATAAACCCGTATTAAAAATTGTCATTTTAAAAGTTTTCTTACTATAACTTCCGGTTTTAGTTATTTTTTGTTTATAAAAAATTACTTTTCTAAAAACCTCATTTTAAAATATTTTGTATTTTTAATAAAGTTTGATGTTTTAGAAAATTTTTTATATTTAATATTTTTTAGAAATAATATTAATAAAAAATCATATCTTAATTTATTAAAAATCTATTTTCAATCTAAAAAAGAGTTAAAGAATATTATAAGTAATTAAGGTAATTATATGAGAAGAACAGAAAAATTTTAGTGAAAAGAATTGTGATACTGTTATGTGTCCCATGTGGTTACTATTTATTAAAGTAGTAAGATTAACATTTATATCATCATTAATGAGTTGACTTTTTATATTAGTGTTATGAGAAAATAACACGTGGCAAAAGATATTTTGTTTAATTAGATTAATTCTAAAAAACTTCTTAATATAAGGGCGTACTTGGTGCTGCAAAGAGCTCCCGCGTTTTCGCAGGGTCTAGGGAGGGTCCGTCCCATTTAAGGGAAGATGTACGCGGTATTTCCCCCACATTTTGTGGGGAGGCCGTTTCCACGATCGAACTGAGACCTTCGGTCCCTTAGGAACAGCTTTTACCGCTGCGCCAAGGCCCGCCCTCAAAAAACTTCTTAATATATCCTCTGAAAATATCATTTCTTTATTATGTCTCCATTAAATACGAATAAAGACAATATAAGGTCGCCAGAACTTATTTTTTAAGATCAAAATAATACCACGTGTAAATATGCGGATGACTTTTCCATATCATAGGGTCGTCAGCCATATAATATATGGGTGTTCAACAAAAAAAGAAGTCGGTCGAACTTTGAAAAAAGTTTTTAAAGTTTTTTTAGTTTGATTATATTAATTTAATTAATTTTACTCATGTCTTGTTTTCTTCATCATGCCCCCACTAAATAGGAACGTTTTGATATAAGATTTTTTTGAATGTTAACTTTCATTAAAAACAAAGCCACCTATTCCAAGAAGGAATAGGAAACCAAAAACGAGCAACAAGTTATATTACATTGAAATTACACCATTTCTCCCAATCTAAAACACCCCAACGCGCCTATGTTTATACCAAAGGAAACCCAAAGCTTTGACATCGGAAATAATATTCGTAACTTTGACCTTTTGTTTGAAAATATCTTCTCATTTCTCGCTTTCCATAATCTCTAACTCGTAATGATAATAATGCCCTGTAAAACATTCTTCTTTTCACCACTAACTCCACTTTGCTCAAAAACACGCACAAGATCGTTAACAGATAAAGCAAAAATTGGAGGGATACTACACCACTTAGAAATACCATTCCAGACCCCCGCCGCGACTCCACATCCAGTTAGAATATGTTCCGTAGTCTCGATGCCGTCGTCACACAAAACACAAATATCATCCTGAGTCATGACATTCCTCCTTTGCAAAGCGATTTTGGTAGGAATACGATCAAGAAAGGCGCGCCACATAAAAATGTTACATTTTGCCGGAACCCATTTACACCACATAAAAATGTTACATTTTGCCGGAACCCATTTTGGTAGGAATACCATTCCAGACCCCCGCCGTGACTCCACATCCACTTAGTTTTGATATAAGATTGACTCAACTCAAATTTAAATAAATTTTATGTTGGCATGCATATAAAATAAACACGTCATAACGATATATTTTAAGTAAAATTAATAAATTGATATAATAATCAATATAATTGTTGTTGGACACCCTACATTGGCGGACAACCCTATAATATGGGTGGGTTGCCTGTATTTTGACACATTGCATTTGCTTGACCTTAAAAAACAAGTTCGGACGATCATATTTTAAACTTGTCGACGCCCGTATTTAGAGAGCAAAATGAAGAAAATATAAATTAAAGAGACATTTTAAGGAATTATATAGTTCAAAATGACAATTTGGGAATTTTTCATTAACAAACATCTGATTATTGATCATAAACACATATTTGAGATAACAATTGGCGAGACACCACATTAAATTATAAAGACGCCTCCTTTAAAAATCATGTTGAAAGAAAATAAATAAATAAAACGTAAAAAGGAACTAGGGCCTCACATGGGCATGTAACTTTAGATTTATTATTCCAAATGATGAGTGTTTTTATATCGATCACCAAATAAAGTACGAAAAAACAAAGAACACAAACAAAATCTAGTGTTAAACTTGATAACAAATATGATTTGTCGTTGTGACGGAACCGTAATACAAATATTATCTCGAATTGATGTGAGTTTTCTTCGCTGTAGAGGATGCAATTGAAAAATCATTTTTCCTGATACGTGTCTTGTTTATGGTCAACATATTAAACGTGTCTAAAACTCTGGATTATTCAATAATAATGTAATGGATCCAACTTCCAAGTTTTTAACAGTTTTAACAGACAATCAACTAAAAGTTAAAACCAGCCCATCTACAAGCTAACATGTTACAAGCCCACATGCATTCTAGCTCACATGCAGCTATACAAGCCCACCAGCAGCAACATTCCGCCTCAAAAAGCCAATGCCAGCTTATACTAAAAAAATAAAATAATTATTTATCACATGTTTATTGTTGGTTTCAGGTTCAAGATCATACTCAAACTTTTCAATTACTTTCAAAATTAAAACTTGTTGCATACTCTAAACAAAACATGACTCAAATACTAGACCCGTGACTCGTAACTTTACCCAACTTGACTCAATCAAGATTAACGCAAGAGTTATCTTCTCATACCAACTTTGTCACATGTTATTTGTATAGCAAGGCAAACATTTAATGATATATCAAATGTTAATGATATTATTTATTATACATTTCCTTAATTATAAAATATATTTGTAATAATATAAAACATGATTCCTTTTATTAAAAAATATAGTTTTTTATGAAATATAAAGTTTTTTAATACAAATAATTTTTTTAAAAAAATTGGACACTGTTTAAAAATAGATTTTTCTAAGAAAATGGAATGTTTTAAAAATAAGTTTTTCAAAACTGTACTTTTTAAAAGGCCAAAGTTTAAAAAAATATTGTTATTGTTTATTACATCTAATTAATTAATTTCAACCATATGTTCTCCAGAAAAATATTTTATAATGTTTAAACAATAATTACTAATTGTTAATTTAATATTTTTACTACACATGTGTAATACATGAGTTTCTATACTAGTATACTCATATGTAAAATAGATTATGAAACATAGAACAATATATATTATGTGTTTGTAAATTAATTGGACATTTATTTATTTCAACATAAACACATAGCATAATATCAACTTACGGTGGTGAGTTTAAAGAGAAGTTTGTGTTTTATTAACAAACAAAGTTTCATTATTATATGATCAATCAATCTCATACATTCAAAACCTTCTTTTCTATTATATAAAAGAGAAACTTGCACAGGTAGTCATTAATCAGATTGCATGTTATTCTTAATATTTTAAAAATTACAAAATTAGTCTAAATTTATATATACTTATTGCATGTTTGGTCCAAATTTATAATGACTATACAAAAGTTTGGACTAACTTTGTCATTCTTAAAGTTTTGGAACCAAACATACAATTTGATCAAACCACGAAAACCATTTATGCAGTTTTCTTTATATAAAATGTAAAAGATATGTTTTGATAGGAGTGACATGCATAACTTCAATCGTACTTCATTTCTATTTTAACATATACCTTGCTTGAGCATATATTTATAAACTTTTTTGAGTGAGTTGGATACTTTCAATTTCCTTAAGTTAGGAATATTGAATGTGTTCATCTCACTATTAAATATTTATAATAGTGTGAATGAGTTAGAAACAGTGAAATATATTGTCTGATTTATACTAAGGGACTGTTTGATAATATCTGAATGATTAAGTGCTGAATCAATAAAAGGTCTGAACCATTAAGTGCTGAACCTTTATGAGGTCTGAACCATTAAGAGCTAGTACATCGGTTAACTATTCAAAGACAAATGTCTGACCAATTCAGATAAGAGATCTTAACCACTCAGCATTGGATCTCTTAACCATTCAGCATTAGTATAATGCTTAATCATTCAGAGGTAAATGTCTTAACCATTCAGACATTTGCTCCCGAAACAAACAGTCTGAACCACTAAGTACTGAACCATTCAAACATCTAAAGCACTAAGAGGCTGATTAAGAGTCTATCAAACAACCCCTAATATTGTTTTAAATAGTTAACTCACACACTATTTATGAACCTACTTTTCGATTTACATAAATGCTTATTAAGAAACTCGAACTCTCACAGCTTGGGAAGAAATACATTTACTACGCAAATTAATTATGTTAGCTACAAGCCATTTAATACTTATATTACCTATGACTAAAATTAAACATGTTGGATGGCAACAACGCTCGACTTTTAGAAAATTTCCATTAAGATGTTCGATCAATAAGATAAATTCCGTACACATATACATGGATTTTATTGTTCATGTGCTTGTAAAAGTTAATTTTTTTTACCGACAAACACACATACTCTACTTTAAAAATTACTATACTTGTATTCTGCAATATTAACCTCACAAACTTTTGTTGTGAAGTATATGTCTTTACGACCAGAATATCCCCTTTCGAGAACGGTTGTAAAAATTAGGTAAATTTGTAAAATGTGTTTATGATTATTATTTATATAAATATGACCATTTAGTTGTGAACACATAACTTAAGAATGCAGATAAGAATGTACCATATTGCAAGATTCCTTAACCATATGCTATAAATGTGAGCTTACATAATCTGTTTCTTATTACTAATCCTTTCTCTTCTTCGTGTTATCTTCCTAACTATTGTATGATCGTGTTTGTTTTGTGTTTGTTTCTTCTTCTTCTTATATATGCTACTTATATAACTGAAAAAATAAGAAAAATATAATGTTTAAACACGAACATCCATTAAATCTCATAGATTTATGGTCAAATCCGGAAAGCGAAGAAGATTATGGAGAAGACGAGGAAGAGAACGAGGATGATTTAAGCACAAACCAAGACTTTCGACGTTTGTGTTTCCTCTGTGAGGAAGAAATCAACTCGTTTCATAGGTATTACTACACATGTCGTCAATGTGATTACTCCATCCATAAATTCTGTGCTCAACTTCCAGAAAAATTGGAAGACATCCGTCATGCTCATAGTCTTTACGTCCTCCAAAACGAGGACGGCTATTGGTCATGTGATATTTGTGGTTGCTTTCGTCAGCCTCAGCGCTTGCGCTATCGTTGTTCTCAATGCGATTTTAATATTGACGCAAGTTGTGCTACGAAAAGGCTGCTAAAAAACATCATCCATCATCCGAGCCACATACACCCGCTAGTTTGCATGCCCAAACAAATTTTAAGCGAGTGTGACGCATGTGGTAAGGAACATAAAGGGATCTTCTATCGTTGTACGGTGTGTCCTGATTCATTCATTCATAGTCATTGTGCTTTCCTACCAAGAAAGTTGCAAATCCAATCTTTGACAAATGATTTTTTCTCACATACTCACCCTCTCACCCTTGCTTATTCTTTTCCAAAAGCGGATCAAGATTCCAAATTTAAACCACGTTGTAGGATATGCCATCAAGCGTTTTCTAATGAGAATCTTTGGATTTATAAATGCGAGAAATGCAGATACTATACCCATCTCGCTTGTGCAACATCAAGAAATGAGCCCTTCATGTCAATCCTTATATCTCCAGGTAGATTTACATAATTATTAGTTCATAGTTGTTTCTGTATATGATATCTACCTACTCTAATAAAAAGGTATCTTAAGATGACACGTGGCAGCATCACAATCATTCTCATCAAATTTTTCCCGTCTCTCTCTCCTATTAAATAATTACCTTAATTATTAATAATATTCCTTAACAACTTTTTAGATTTAATAAATTAAGAAATAAATCTATTTATTAATATTATTTCTGAATAAATAATTTTTTTATAAAATAATATATTTTTCTAAAGCATATTTTTTTAAAATACAAATTTTTTTAAAATTGGTATTTTTAAAAAGTCACTTTTTTAAAAACAAAAAATAATCAAATTTGAGAGTTATAATGGGAAAATTATTAAAAATAATATTTTTATATGATTTGTTTTATTTATTTTTAGAAAAAGTTTAAAAACAAAATTTTAAAAAGTTGATATTATTATTTTATTATATGTTAAAATATCATTTTATAATTAATAAATATTATTATATTAATATTTTATTTATTCAACCCGTGTAATACACGGGTTTACTAAAGCTAGTTGGTTATATATATTCGTTTGTAATCATTTAGTACGTTGAATGTTGTTTTTCATTAGGTACAGGCAAAACCTTTAAGAGTTTTGAAGATTTTGAACATCCTAATCTTCTT
Organism: Flaveria linearis; assembly: GCA_024085815.1. Classification (NCBI taxonomy): domain Eukaryota; kingdom Viridiplantae; phylum Streptophyta; class Magnoliopsida; order Asterales; family Asteraceae; genus Flaveria; species Flaveria linearis. The sequence goes on from CM044016.1 coordinate 54,965,256, forward strand.
CATCTTCCGTTTCCCGATCCATCTTACAGCATACTAAAACACTTGTTTTCCAAGGAAAATGAACCTAGCACATCTAATTCGATCGAGGTCACAAAAACACATATTAGTCATCAACATCCATTAACTTTGGTGGATGCTGGATGCACTGATATCATAAGGCCCACCTCTTTAGGAATAACATCAATATCCCATCATGACCCCGTTAAGAGGATTGAACTTTTGTGCAATGGATGTTTGAGACCAATTATGAATACGTTAGCTTACGTTTGTGCCAACGAGGGTACTGAGCATTGCAACTTTGTGCTCCATGAGTGGTGCACCCGACTACCTACTGTACTTGAAGACCACCCTGATCATCCGCAACACAACTTAATTCTGTACACAAATATCCCTGGTAATTTTTTTGGGGTGTTCTCTTGTGAAATTTGCAGCTTACCTTGCAATGGATTTGGATATCGTTGTGAAGAATGCAAATACTACATTGACGTTAATTGTGCCTTTTTACCTAATGAAATCGCTCATGCTTCTCACCCAAATCATCTGTTTTTGAGAGTTTATAAAGAGAAAGTGATTATTATTGTCGTATATGTGATCATGGTTTTAATGATAACCAATTTTCATTCGGTTGTCATGTTTGTGATTTTCATCTACATCCCGAGTGTGCTTTGTTAATACCCAAGAGAACTACACACAAGTGTGACAAACATCCCTTGAAGCTGAGTTACATTCCCATTGAGAATCATAAGAGTGAAATTTTTGTGAAATTTGCGAGGAGGAGTTTGATCCAGAGTTTTCATTCTATCACTGCAATGAGTGTATGCAGTCTATACATCCGGCTTGTGCTCCATTAATACATCGGTATGAAACATATACAAGTACCTACCGTAGCATAGCCATTTATGAGTATGTAAATGTGAAGTTTGGGGGCACATATAAAAATGTTGTAGTTCATCCACACCCTCTTTCCTTCGTTCAAGGGATTGAAAGCGATGGTGAATGCAATCGGTGCGGTGAGATACTCCAGTACCAAATGATCTTTAAGTGTTTAACTTGTAAGTTTGCAGTTGATTATGATTGTTGTAAATCTTATATATTTGTGTTAGAAAATAATTAAGATGCAAAGATGTAAAAGATTAATTATCCACGTTCTTTTCTTCCCTTGCGTGCAATATTAAGATTCCAGTGTGATATATATGTATATCATAAAAGAAAAAAACGTAAAAAAATATGATAAAGAAATGCTTCAATTACTTAAAATAATATTAATAATTTAAATTATGGCTTAATAGCTAATAACAATTTATAATGTAATTTAGTCAATGACACTTGATTTTTTTGAATGGCAACAAATTTTATCAAAAGATACCTAACCTGGCAACACACTAGACAAGCGCAAGAAAATCTTAGAAAGAAATTACATAAATATAAAAGGGCAAGTAAATAACAAGTCACTTCTAATTTCTACCTTTGTTGCTAATGATAATATCACTCACATATATAATTATCAGACATTTTCACTCAATTTTCACTTAATTTCACTAATTTCACTAATAAGTAAGACGCATTTTTGATTTCGCTCATAATCATCATTGTAAATGAAATTAAATGGAATTCAAGTGTAGATTTATAATGATCATGTGAATTTGATTGTCACTGCACATGAAAGTGAACGTTATGAGTACCAAACCACCAATGGTTAGTAAAGCATAGTTAGATTATTAGAGTCAAATCTATCAAAATATATTAGAAATTTCTTATATTTTTACTAAGTCAATAAAGTTCCTTGATTATGAAATTGATTAGTTGGAATTTGTTGAAAAACAAGAATTTCAGCGCAATGCGGGGAGTTTGCGGATTTTGTTACATGCGGTATGAACGATGCAACACGATTAAGTACATAAAAGAAAAGTGATGTCGTAACTTGGTTTTGGAAACAGGTATATAACAGTATTGATGTTATTCAATCGGTATCCATTTTATTTTGCACGATACCGGCTCATTGCCATCAGTTAATGTAACCTACTATATATAAAAATCATATTTTGTTTACAACCCCATTTTTAACAAATTTTTTATGGGATGTCAAAAGCAACTAAATAAAACTACAAATATGTTTTTTTTAATAAAGTTAATATGATATTTATCGAAGAAAAATCAATTTAGTAAAAAAGTTAATGGGTTAAAATTGTATGTTATATAACGATAGGGGTTAAGTTAAAACCTTAGTAATTTGAATGGGTAAAGTTAAAACCTTAGAAACTTGAGGGCTAAAGTTGAGAATTTTAAAACTTAAGCGTCAAATTTACATATTTGGTCCACCGGGCCTTAATATTTGTGTTTTATATAATTAAGGGTAAGGTTCAAATGAGAACCATGTGTTATTGCAAGAACTTGCGAGAACTTGCGAGAACTTGCGAGAACTTGCGAGAACCGTCAACATCAATAAAAATCATAATTTTTTTATTGCAATAACAAGATTACACATATACAAGATTATGATATTATATATATATATATATGTGTGTGTCAATTCATAAATGTAAAAAATTTTACATTGGTGTAAGTTTTACTTACAACTTTAAATATATGTGTTTTTTTGACAAAACTTACACCAATGTAAACTATTATACACTTACGAATTTATACATACACATAAAAGATCATAATCTTCTATATGTGTAATAATGTTATTTAAGTAAAAAATAATAATATTTATTGATCTTGATGGTTTTCGCAATAAAAGAGGGTTCTCGCTTGAAGCTTTTCCATATAATTAATAACATATTCGATTGTTGTTAAATTTATTGAGTTGCGGCATGACGTTTGTCGAGTGGACATGATTAGTGTTATTCGAAAAGTTCGCAACTCGCTCAAATCTCGTTCGAAAAAAAGCTTGCTCGATATTAGCTCATGTGTAAAACGAGCCGAGCCAACTCAGCTCAATATGTAAACGAGTCGAACCAGAGCCAAAGTCAACTCGGGTCTTGGCTCGCTCGTAGCCGTTTAAGAAAAAGTCTAAATTATATTTTATCAATCTCACACTACTTTTGCAACAAGTTTAGATAAACAAATATAAAATTATTATTTTTAATGATATACGTGAATATGCGTAAAAAATAATAATTAATTTTTTTAGAAAAAAAAAACAAAATGACTCGTAACGTGGCTCGATTCGACTTGTTTATAAAAGAGCCAAGTGCGAGCCCACGATTTAAGCTCGTCATGAAAACGAGCCGGTTCGACACAGCTCGACTCGATTACAGTAATAGACGTGACAACCCATTAGGCAGGAGTCTTAGTTTGTAGATTTTTGACTTTATAAGTGAGTCTAAAAATAAATTGGAAAGAAAGTGACTTTTACAAATAAACAACCATATGATCACATGGATTTATTTTCCCTACATGTATAAAGCCCGTGCAACTATAAACTTGTAACACACAATATCTTTAATATAATCTCTATTTAATTCAACCTTGGTGTACTTGATCATCGAGTGTACTACATAACTTCTTTTTTTCTTTCTTTTTTTAAGTTTAAACAAGAGTTTCCCATAAAAAAATTATGAATCACTCGTAGAAACGTCGTCATTTAGATAAGAGAATTTGTCTTTTTTATTTTTCAAAAAGAAAAAGGTTAACTAGTATAATCTCATATATTTACAACTTTGCTTTTGCCATATATGTGTAATAGATATGTTTTGACAAGAATGATTCGTGACTTCAATCTTACTTCATTTAATTCCCTCTTTTAAAAATACTTTGCGTGAGCATATATGTGTAATACAATTGCCTTACATTTAGGAATATTTTAGGTATTTCATGCGGCCATTCAATATTTTTGTATTGACGTAATTTATATATTTAATTATTTTTAGAACACTTAATATATACGTTGTTAGATCTATGTTAACTTCCATGTGGATGGTAAGAGCACTTTAATTATTCGATCAATTCAGTTATAAATATTGAAAAAAAATGTTACAATACAAAGTTTTAAAAGTTACAAAGTGTAAGAAGAATTAAAATATTGACAAGTGTTTTTTTTATCAAGATTAGGTTGAGCATAAAATTGGTAATGTTTCCATTTATCAAGTTTCATATTTTTTCTAAATGTCGGTAATTTTTATATACGACTCTATTTTTTTTTAAAACAATTACACCATATTTTTTTTAAAAACAATTACACCATAAAATGAGCATTTGTTTGCATTTGTTTTATATTAAAAAAACATATAGTATTGATATAAAAACAAAGTTTTTTCTAAACTTTTTTTAGCTCATTTGGTAAATTGGTCAGGTGATTGTATAATCTTCTGAATTGACAATGATTACACAATTACTTGATTAGTATTACAGAAAACATAAAAAGTTCATATTTTTCAGCAATACGTGATTGAAAACTCATTATTTTAAAAAAAGACAATGCACAACGCAATGATTATCATTAGACACAGTGATCAGTATTAGACACAATAGATGACATAATGACTAGTATTAGACTTGATGATTACATTAGACATGATTAGCTGCTTGACGGGAATTACATTTTTAGCATTGTGTTAAGAAACATTATTATTTAAAAAAACACACATTATAAAACACAATGTTCAACATTAGACACAATTAATCTGACGAATATTACACAATGACCTAATGTTATACAATTATCTAATGGTATTACACAATGAGCTAAAATAACATGAAAAAACTTTGTTTTTAATATATCAATATTATACGCATTTTAAAATAAAAAAACACTTATTTTTATTATGTAATTTAAAAAATAATAAAAAAATTGTATATAAAAGTCGTTTGAATAAAATGGTAAGACAAAAATGTGACTAAAAGTAAAATACAATTGTTCTATCATTTAATATTTTAATTATTTATCATTACGTCATTGATCTTTTATAACATTTGGATCTAAAATCCGATGGTTAATAATCTTTCTCTGACTTCTTATTTTCTCCTCTTTCTTAAAATAACTCAACCCAAATAAGGAACTAAAAGGAACTAATATGCTAACTAAACATGAATTAATAAGCTAATAATCGTTATGATTTAATATTTCATACTTTAGTTATAGCATATAATAATATTAATCTATAGATCCTACTTTCATAAATATTAATCTACCCAACATATATAGTGAAATTGTAAAAGAATTAAACTATTGTGGTTAATTAAATTTGTAAAAAAAATTTATATCCATAATTATATAACTGTCGCGTATTAGTTATGAATATCATAAGTTTGAGAATGAAGATAAGAATAATGTATATTGTTGCATGATTAATGATTTAATAAAGCCTTGGCACTGACAACGCAAAATCGGGTTCTATAAATGCTAGGCTATCTAATCTTTCATAACTCATTCCTTCTCATCTTCGATTGTGTAATTTTCTCAATTCTTATCTCAATTTCAAAAACATTTGCTTTTTTGTCAGCTTCTTCTTCTCATACTACTTAAAAAAAAAATATAGAGTAAATTGCAATTTTCATACCTGTGTTTTGGGGATGTTAACATGATCAGCCCCAGTTTAACAGTTTACATACCTGAGTTTACGAATACTAACACTTTACATACCTCCCTCCAATTTTCATTAAACAACCATTAAATCTCCCCACGTGCTCCTCATGTGAGGGGCAAAACTGTCAATTCATCCAATTTATTAATCTTTTAAGAGTATATTGCAATTTTCATACCTGTGTTTTAAGGGTGTTAACAGGATCAGCCCCAGCTTAACAGTTTGCATACATGAGTTTACGAATGCTAACACTTTACGTATCTCCGTCCAATTTTCGTTAAACAACCGTTAAATCTCCCCTACATGCTCCTCACATGAGGGACAAAACTATCAATTCACCCAATTTATTAATCTTGCACCGTCGGTAGGGTTCCGACGTGTTTATGTCGTTTGTGTTCCGTTAGTTTATATATTCTGATTTACTGTCCTGATGAGATGTGAACACTTTTCCATTATGAAACGTGAGGGATTTGATGGAACCTGATGAGGAATCGTTGACGGTGAAAGTGTCGATGAGGGAGAACAACGTCGTGTCGAATACGTGGATGTGGTCGCCGGAGGCGGCATAGAGGCGGTGGTTGATGACGGTGAGGTGTGTTAGGACCGTTTTCGTACGGGGTACTAACGGATTCTGCGTGAGACCAGATCAAATAGCGCGGAATTCTATTTGATTGGCGATCCAATCAGTGAGAACGAATAACCTGATAGATCTAATGATGAAACAAACGTTAAGAACGGATTGGAATTGATCAGGAACGAACTATGAACTTGGATTGACGACTTGGGACGCTCTGGACGGCTAGGGTACGTAAGTATTCGAAGTGTTTTTTTTCTTTTCTTTCACGAATTATGTGGTATTTATAGGTTATCTGTTTCCATTCGTACTACTGAACCATCAGCATGGTTCAGTCGTGCGACTAACTCATGCGACTGACTCATACGCACGACTGAAGGTTCAGTCGTGCAACTGAATCAATCTTATGTCTCAGTCATGCGACTGATCCAGTCTCCTGAGTCAGTCGTGCGACTGGTCCATAAGCCTGGTTCAATCATGCATATGATCCATAAGTATGGTCCAGTAGCATGACCTATCACAGGACTAAGTTAAACACATTTCTAAGTTCTTATTGTAACATCTCGTATAAATTTTATTTGTATTTATATAATTATCTATTTATTTATCTATTTATTTAATTATTTACTTATTCATTTATTCATTTATTTATTTATTTATTGATTTATTTATTATTTATTTAAAAATTAAATTTAATTTAAATTCCAATAATCATAATAATTATAATAATAAAGATACTAATAATAATTATAACAATAGTAATAATAATAAAAAGAATAAGAATAATAATAATAAGGATAATAATAATAATAGTAATAATAAAGTCTAGGGGGTTAAGATTGCAATTTTCGAAACTTTAAAAGAAGTTTAAAAACTAAAAATAAATAAATTCAAACCGTAGGGACTGAAAGTGTAATTATAAAAATTACACAAACGGCCCCTCACCGCCCCGTGAATCCGGCCAAGCTCCGGCCACCCTCCGGCGAGCCTCCGGCGAGGCCAAAAACACCGATTCTACACGGTTTTAAACCAATCAAACCGTCCTGACACCCTCACATGCAAGATTCGAACTCAAACCCCACAACAATTTGAAAAATTCGATCTGAAAGTGCGATCTAACACCCACGTGATTGTCGGCAACTTTTACAGACTTGAATCGCATTAAACACACTACTATAATCGAATTAAACACACACAAACAATGCTATAAATGTAACTAATCAGTCTACACTTACAATTGCATCTGAAACACATCCAAACATCCAATTCGATCATCGTCTTCATCATCGACCTGCAACTCTATCGAACACCACCTTCTACACTTCTAAACCTGAAATTAATAGAGGTCTTTCAACCCTTAGTACCATTCGAAGCTTTCTATGTAGTTAATTCGAGTTTCATCAAGATTTGATCAACATTTGGGATTCCATACAACCGCGACCTGTTCTTGTTTAATTCATCACCAATTCGTCATCATACTGGTAATTGAAAACACCCAAACACTATTTTTCACATGGGGATCAAAAGCCCCACGATTTCAGATGATTACAAAACTGAATTCGTGTTCAATTTGTTCTGGATTCTAACTAGGGCTTGTATGGAATTGGGGTTTGATTGAAATAGTGTTTAAAACAATTTGGAAACCAATCTTTTCGCGGCCACGGCCCTTTGGTTCACTGGTTCCATGCTTACTTCCCTACTTAGAGGTCATGGGTTCGAACCCAGTGACCTCCAACATTTTTTTTAAAAACGTTTTTGCAGCTTTAAAATATATAAAAAAATTCTAAAAATTATAAAAGATTATTTTCATAAACTTCGTGTATTTTAAACCAGGGAGATATTTTCTGTAAATTTATTTGTTATATAAAACATTATAAATAGCTATTTTTTTATAATAATCATGATAATTGCAATTATATATATATATATATATATATATATATATATATATATATATATATATACCCTTATAATTTCACAATTTAATTACAAAGGTAAAACCTTGAGTTATTTTATAAAGTAGACTTTAAATAATAGTTAAAAATCGTTAAATTGTTACTTGACAACATATTATCTTTAATTATAAATTAATCCTGATAAAATGTATTTTATAAATTCACAAATTATGTACAAGAGTTATTTTAGGTTTACTTATAAACGCATTTCAACTAATAGTTTAGGTTAACAAAGTGTTATTGGTCAATATGTTATTTTAGTCATTATTAGACATTGTTTAAAGATTACAAAATTTATTTGTATGTTATACTTAAACCTTATCAATTAATACGCTTAATTACTCTTAAATATTTAAAAAATGATTAAATGGTATAATTCTTTCCACTTAATCAAAATATAAACAATTTCATTATATAAATATATTTACTGGACAAAACCCCATAACTTTATTGAAACTCTAGTTCTCGTTAGAACTTTAATATTAATACTAACTCAACGCTTATAAAAAATGAATATATATATATATATAGGTACCTTGTGAAGGACTGCGTTGGAACTTTTAACAATATTTCTTAATAATCGTCATTCATATACTTAATCACCAAGTGAGTATTTCTATACCCCTTTTTCTTATTTTCACACTTTGGGGTGAAACATGTTACTTATTAATCATTGCACTTGTAAACGTTTGGATTCTTGTAAACTTATGGTAATATACTTGTGAGTTGTGGTTAGTTGAACTTTTGTGGTTACCATGTTATGGCGTTATATGTACAATCATTAACTATTGCTAGCCCAGCGAAGTCATAGATCTATGGGTAAGACAAGCCTGCTTGGTTGATCCAAGTACACTTAGCTGATCGTATATACTTTTAACGTTAATAGAATATTAACGTCGTTTGATACTTGTAAAACATTGTCGAGGTTTGATTGTTGCATTGTTCATAACATCCCTAATCACTTTATTCACTAACTTATAACTTGAATTGCCATCTTTTATATACTTATGTATTTAAAACTATAGAATGCTCACCAACATTTAATGTTGACCTTTTATTTTTAACATGTTTCAGGTTACTCGTTGAAGCTTATCACATTTAGGATTGGACTTAGAGAAATAAACGAATGATCTGGATACTTTTATACTTGTATTCTGGATGTATCTTTGTTTGAACAATTACTTGTATTGTTACAATTGAATCTTGATTAATATATTTGGAACTAATAATAGCGTTATGTGGCTGTGAACAATCGTAACTCTCACGCCTCGACGATTCCGCCGTCAAGGTTGGGGTGTGACAGATTGGTATCAGAGCCCATAACTATAGGGATTTAGGTTATTAGAAATGGTGACCTAGACTATAGTTGCATGAACCTCATAGAAAGATCTTTATACTTTTGTGCTCACATATTGTTTGAAATGCTACATAATGCTATGCCTTTTGTGCAATTTGATGCCTTAGCATAGGATTACCTTATGTATGCTTAAAAACTTAGACTCCCTAAACTTAACTTCGACTCTTTGACTCTCCCCGACAAATGAACTTCCTAAACCTACTCTCAACGACATGTGGAATCTACACTTATCATCGTGGGTTTAATTCTTTAGACTAGATGTCTAATCTGTGAAAATCTCATCAAGGTTTTGATTTCATAAACCAAAGAAATATTGTGTGACACATAGACACCTGTATTCTGGATTTCCTGGCAAAAAGCCTTCGGGCTAAGGCAAGCGAATTCGTATAAATCTCATTGAGGGAACCGTTACGCTACCTGGGGATTTCTGGGATGAGTGATAAACTATGGTCAAAATACACAAATCTCTAAGGCAAATGAGTCAATTTACCTTGACGTGTCAACGATTCCAAATGGTAATGCGTTACCAAATGGAACCATCCTTTGTATCTAAAAAAATCGTTGAATCCTTGAACTAATTTATTATCAATGTTTTAATATCTTCTCATTCTTAACCTAAATAATGATCCTGTTAATATTGAACTCATCCTACATTTCAACTCTTACGTTTAAACACTCAACGTGTAACATGTAACGGTATTGAACTCAACGTTTCATGTAACTATTTCTATACCTTGACCAACGTGAACATGGATTTTAATATACCCAAAGATATTGGGCATCTAAACCATATGTCTTTAAAACTTTAAACCGTTACCTATGGTTCTCAAGTCTTCTTAAGGATGTGTCCTATAACTAAGAACATGCAAAGCTGTAGATGGAATTCCTACATCTCGGGATACTTTGCTAATTGAATATTAACCTTGTTAATTTAAAGTGGTCACTCACCTCAATGATCGAATAAACTAATTATAACTTTGTTACCACTTATAAGTACGCGTGTCTTCAATAAGGCTATGGGTGACCTCATATCTTGAGAAGTCCTTGTATTTTCCTTTCGATTGAGAATCGAATGTTCATATCGCATCATGGTGTTGAATCATTCTTGTCCTTGATTTTGTCTTCCTGATTTAAGACATCCAAGATTTGAACATCATAACAAATCCTGTTACCTCGAACATTGACCTTAAATTTTGTAAGCATGATTTTCCTTTTGTTACATTGATGTAACTTGAAATTTTCTGAAATTCTAAATGATATCCTTTTCCTTTCGTTGTTAAGTCAGACTTTGAACCGTCTGCACCATGGGAAATGCAAGGGTTTGCAAGTCAGCCTATGACTAAGAACACTCGTATCTCCTAAATGATTCTATCTCATCAAAACAGGGGTGATTCCCTTACTTTGATGAATCTCTATTCGTTCCGATAAACGGTTTCCAATTATGTGTTTTATGCAATTTAATCCTCTGGATTAGGGTGATTACCTTATCTTGAGGATTGACTTCAAGTATTTTCTTTGGAATGGCATTTCACAAGTGACATGATCTCACCAAAATAGGATTGGAAACTCGTACTTTGGTGGCAAATGTTAATCCTCGATTGTTTTCTTGTTATTATGAAGCTCAATCATCAAGATAGGCGTGAATTCCATACCTTGATGATAATTTCATTTTTATGGATTGTATACTCTCAAATGAAACGATCTCATCAAAATAGGAGTGAATTCTGGATTTTGATGAAGAAGTTCATCCTGTTATATTTTGTTTTTGTAAAACTTCATCGTTAAGATAGGAGTGACTTCCCTTACCTTAATGGTGAGTTACCTCGTCTTATTTCTGTAGATCCTCAACAATGAGTTGGGATCGAAGTTTTTGATTGGTAAGTTAATGGTCATATCTTGGGAATACACCATCAAGTTAGGAGTGAAAACCACACCTTGATGACTATTCTCATTTCTGGATCTTCAACTTACCATGGTTGTAATCAAGTGACGAGAAGCATGTAGTAACTTGACGGGTGAAACAATGTTAGTGTTTTGACCTATTAAGCCAAAGCATGATCTCTGAACTTGAAAGGAGACCCGATTGTTTTAAGATGATTTTGATTCCAAGCTTGAAGCATGTAAATTCTTAAATTGATTTCTTTCCCTTATCTTCATGTTTTGACTCGGTCTAGCTACATCGAACCATTTATTCCTTACTTATCAACTTTCATTTTGAGTTATCATTAAACCTGATTGCGTAATGATAGCTTCTTAAACAACCTTCCTGCCAAATAAAGACATTACAAATTTGTGTTCATGGCTTCCTAGCCACACGAATGTTCTCAGCTGTGTTTATGGGTTTGATGAACCGCGTGTGCAAGCCCTACGTGGAAAGCTACTTGTGTTTGCCTTTATCAGCAACATCCTGAATTATTTAAATTTTAATCTAATCGTGAACGCTATCGTCGTTGATCAATGCAATTCCTATTATTGTGGCATTTCTTGGACCGTCTTTGAACTCCACATAACAACCTCTAGTAATCTTTCTGAATGTCTTTCCCTCAAACCACACTTATGCTGAAAACCCATTACAACGATTTTCCTCATACTAAAGTTAATCTTTAATCTTAACAAACACAATACTTGTATCAACGTTACACTAATAACACTTTGAACCCTCATCTTTTCATTTCAGCCTCCTTATGAATAAATTTTCGGGACGAAATTTCCTGAAGTAGGGGAGACTGTAACATCTCGTATAAATTTTATTTGTATTTATATAATTATCTATTTATTTATCTATTTATTTAATTATTTACTTATTCATTTATTCATTTATTTATTTATTTATTGATTTATTTATTATTTATTTAAAAATTAAATTTAATTTAAATTCCAATAATCATAATAATTATAATAATAAAGATACTAATAATAATTATAACAATAGTAATAATAATAAAAAGAATAAGAATAATAATAATAAGGATAATAATAATAATAGTAATAATAAAGTCTAGGGGGTTAAGATTGCAATTTTCGAAACTTTAAAAGAAGTTTAAAAACTAAAAATAAATAAATTCAAACCGTAGGGACTGAAAGTGTAATTATAAAAATTACACAAACGGCCCCTCACCGCCCCGTGAATCCGGCCAAGCTCCGGCCACCCTCCGGCGAGCCTCCGGCGAGGCCAAAAACACCGATTCTACACGGTTTTAAACCAATCAAACCGTCCTGACACCCTCACATGCAAGATTCGAACTCAAACCCCACAACAATTTGAAAATTCGATCTGAAAGTGCGATCTAACACCCACGTGATTGTCGGCAACTTTTACAGACTTGAATCGCATTAAACACACTACTATAATCGAATTAAACACACACAAACAATGCTATAAATGTAACTAATCAGTCTACACTTATAATTGCATCTGAAACACATCCAAACATCCAATTCGATCACCGTCTTCATCATCGACCTGCAACTCTATCGAACACCACCTTCTACACTTCTAAACCTGAAATTAATAGAGGTCTTTCAACCCTTAGTACCATTCGAAGCTTTCTATGTAGTTAATTCGAGTTTCATCAAGATTTGATCAACATTTGGGATTCCATACAACCGCGACCTGTTCTTGTTTAATTCATCACCAATTCGTCATCATACTGGTAATTGAAAACACCCAAACACTAGTTTTCACATGGGGATCAAAGCCCCACGATTTCAGATGATTACAAAACTGAATTCGTGTTCAATTTGTTCTGGATTCGAACTAGGGCTTGTATGGAATTGGGGATTGATTGAAATAGTGTTTAAAACAATTTGGAAACCAATCTTTTCGCGGCCACGGCCCTTTGGTTCACTGGTTCCATGCTCACTTCCCTACTTAGAGGTCATGGGTTCGAACCCAGTGACCTCCAACATTTTTTTTAAAAACGTTTTTGCAGCTTTAAAATATATAAAAAAATTCTAAAAATTATAAAAGATTATTTTCATAAACTTCGTGTATTTTAAACCAGGGAGATATTTTCTGTAAATTTATTTGTTATATAAAACATTATAAATAGCTATTTTTTTATAATAATCATGATAATTGCAATTATATATATATATATATATATATATATATATATATATATTTCCTTATAATTTCACAATTTAATTACAAAGGTAAAACCTTGAGTTATTTTATAAAGTAGACTTTAAATAATAGTTAAAAATCGTTAAATTGTTAATTGACAACATATTATTTTTAATTATAAATTAATCCTGATAAAATGTATATTTTATAAATTCACAAATTATGTACAAGAGTTATTTTAGGTTTACTTATAAACACATTTCAACTAATAGTTTAGGTTAACAAAGTGTTATTGGTCAATATGTTATTTTAGTCATTATTAGACATTGTTTAAAGATTACAAAATTTATTTGTATGTTATACTTAAACCTTATCAATTAATACGCTTAATTACTCTTAAATATTTAAAAAATGATTAAATGGTATAATTCTTTCCACTTAATCAAAATATAAACAATTTCATTATATAAATATATTTACTGGACAAAACCCCATAACTTTATTGAAACTCTAGTTCTCGTTAGAACTTTAATATTAATATTAACTCAACGCTTATAAAAATGAATATATATATACATAGGTACCTTGTGAAGGACTGCGTTGGAACGTTTAACAATATTTCTTAATAATCGTCCATTCATATACTTAATCACCAAGTGAGTATTTCTATACCCCTTTTTCTTATTTTCACACTTTGGGGTGAAACATGTTACTTATTAATCATTGCACTTGTAAACGTTTGGATTCTTGTAAACTTATGGCAATATACTTGTGAGTTGTGGTTAGTTGAACTTTTGTGGTTACCATGTTATGGCGTTATATGTACAATCATTAACTATTGCTAGCCCAGCGAAGTCATAGATCTATGGGTAAGACAAGCCTGCTTGGTTGATCCAAGTACACTTAGCTGATCGTATATACTTTTAACGTTATTAGAATATTAACGTCGTTTGATACTTGTAAAACATTGTCGAGGTTTGATTGTTGCATTGTTCATAACATCCCTAATCACTTATTCACTAACTTATAACTTGAATTGCCATCTTTTATATACTTATGTATTTAAAACTATAGAATGCTCACCAACATTTTTATGTTGACCTTTTATTTTTAACATGTTTCAGGTTACTCTTTGAAGCTTATCACATTTAGGATTGGACTTAGAGAAATAAACGAATGATCTGGATACTTTTATACTTGTATTCTGGATGTATCTTTGTTTGAACAATTACTTGTATTGTTACAATTGAATCTTGATTAATATATTTGGAACTAATAATAGCGTTATGTGGCTGTGAACAATCGTAACTCTCACGCCTCGACGATTCCGCCGTCAAGGTTGGGGTGTGACACTTATTTACTTAGAACTATGTAAAACAACATCAAACCTATATATAACGTTCATACATGTGAATCATCACATTACATCAGATTACATCAGTGTAAGACATGAAAGACTTTTACATTTAAGATCATAAACTAGGTACATAAAGATGTATCCACAAGGTGGCTGATGTGGGCGGTGGAGTAGGGTTTGAGGGTGGTGAGGCAGCGGTGGGAGACGGTGAGTTTGAGAGTCTCCAGCGAGAGGTTTTGGATGGAGGAGATGGAAGGTAGGTGTAGAGAGAGAGGTTGTTGTAGCGGCTGCTCACAGTGAATCGATAGTTTTGCCCCTCACGGGAGGAGCACATGGGGAAGATTTAACGGTTGTTTAACGAAAACTGGACGGAGGTACGTAAAGTGTTAGCATTCGTAAAATCAAGTATGCAAATTCTTAAGTTGGGGCTAATCATGTTAACACCCCTAAAATACAAGTATGAAAATTGCAATTCACTCTTAAAAGATTAATAAATTTGGTGAATTGACAGTTTTGCCCCTCACGTGAGGAGCACGTGGGGGAGATTTAACGAATTTATAACGAAAATTGGACGGAGGTACGTAAAGTGTTAGCATTCGTAAACTCAGGTATGCAAACTGTTAAGTTGGGGCTGATCTTGTTAACACCCTCAAAACACAGGTATGAAAATTGCAATTTACTCAAAAATATAAAATGTTTGAGCACGAACATCCATTGATTCTCATAGATTTGTGGTTAGAAAAACTACAGCATGAAGTAGAGTATGAAGAAGACGAGGAAGAGAACGAGGATGATTTAAGCACAAACCAAGACTTTCGTTGTTTGTGTTTCCGATGTCATAAAGAAATCAACTGGTTTCACAGGCATTACTACATGTGTGGTCAATGTGAGTACTCTATTCATAAATTTTGTGCAGAGCTTCCAGAAAGGTGGGAAGTCAGTTTCCATGCTCATACTCTTTTACTTTCTTCAACGACATGTCGGTTGGTGGTGTGATATTTGCTTTAGTCGTCATAACCCTCCTGACCTTAGTTATTATTGTGCTCAATGTGATTTTGATGTTGATTTAAAATGTGCTACAAAAATGCAACTGAAGTATAGCATTCATCATCCTTGCCATATACACCCACTAGTTCGCACGACCAAACAAATTTTATGTGAGTGTGACGCATGTGGGAAGGAGCACAAAGGGATCTTTTATCACTGCATAATGTGTTCTCTCGCGTTCATTCATGATCATTGTGCTTTCCTACCAAAAAAGTTACGAATCCAACATACTACAAATAACGTTTTCTTCCATATTCATCCTCTCACTCTTGCTTATTCCTTCTCGGAAACGGATCAAGAATCTAAATTTAACCCAGACTGTAGGGTATGTCGTAAATCATTTTCTAATGAGAATCTTTGGATTTATAAATGTGAGAAGTGTAGATACTATACCCATTTGGATTGCGCAATATCAGAAAACGAGCCCTTCATGTCCATCCTTATGTCTCCAGGTAGATCTATTTTATATGTTTATTGTTGGTTTTGTATTTGTTTGTTTTTCATTCATGATCATTTAGTATACAAAAATTGTTTTCATCGGGTACAGGTAAACTCATTAAAAATTATGAAGATGCTGAACATCGTGATCTACTTCATCTTCCATTTCCTGATCCATCTTATAGCATACTAAAACACTTGTTTTTCAAGCAAAATGGATCAAGTGCCATACAAATTAGCGAGGTCACAAAAAAACATTTTGGTCATCAACATCCACTGGTTCTAGCGAATACAGAGCACACTCATATCACAAGCCCCACCTCTTCAAGAATTATATCGATATCCTACCATGACCCAATGAAAAGGGTCGAACTTTTATGCAATGGATGTTTGAGACCAATTATGACTAGGCCAATTTACATGTGTGCCGATGAGGATGAGCATTGCAACTTTGTGCTCCACGAGTGGTGTTCTCGACTACCTATTGAATTAAAAGACTACATTGATCACCCACAACACACCCTAGTGCTCCGTTCAAAAGCCTCTAAACCTTTTGGGCTGTTTCGTTGTGATCTTTGTGGCTTACTTTGCAATGGATTTGCCTATTGTTGTGAGCGGTGTGATTACATCATTGATGTTAATTGTGCCTTCTTACCTAAAGAAATCACTCATAATTCTCATCAAAATCATCTTCTTTTGAGAGTTTATAACAATAATCGTATTACTTCTAAGTGTCATATATGTGGGGATACTAATTGGGAAGAGATATTTTTATTCAGTTGTCGTACTTGTGATGATTGTCTTCTACACTTGAATTGTGCTTTGCTAATACCTGAGACAACTACGCATAAGTGTGACAAGCATCCTATGAAGCTGAGTTACTTTCCAATCGAGAACCATAAAAGTGAATACTTTTGTGAAATTTGCGAGGATGAACTTAATCCTAACTTTTCATTCTATCACTGTCATGAGTGTATGCAGTCTATACATACAGCTTGTGCTCCGTCAATACTTCGGTATGAAACACATGCAGATACCAAACGTGACAAAGGTATTTATAGGTTTGTAAATGTGAAGTTTGGGGGCACATATAATAATATTAAAGTGCATCCACACCCCCTTTCCTTCGTTCAAGGGATTGAAAGCGATGGTGAATGCAATGAGTGTGGTGATTTACTTCGGTATGAAATGATCTTTAAGTGTTTAGTTTGTAAGTTTGCAGTTGATGGCCGCTGCTATGAATTTCTACTCTTGTATAATCTAGATATGAATGAATAATTGTTACTGTTTTGTCCGTTTTATCTTCTTCTTCTTCGGTATTAGAAATTAGAAATGAATGTAGTAAGAACGCTCATGGAATTTTACTGACATGTTTCTTTAACACTTATAAGTGTATCTCTAAAAGATTATATCTGTTCCTCAATATTAGTTATTTTTAAGATTTATTTGAACGGCCGGTTCACTTGATTATCTCCATTACTCGAATACGTAATCCAAGACCAACGTCAGGAGGAAACTCACTATAGCTGAGAGAAACTCCATGTCCCAACTTGAAACTCTTTTTTTATCACAAGTGGGACTTGAATGATAGATGTGTGATTTGTTGGCATTATTTATATTTAATTATGTATTTTTAAGAATTTTTATATGTGTAATGGAGTGGTAAAAAATAAAAATGCTTGAATCACAAGTATTATTCTATTTTCTTTCGTTTCTCTTCTCTCCTTAACGTTGTGTTACCGAGTTTAATAAAAAAACATGAAAGAAAATTTTACGAGAGAAAAGAAATAAAAAGAAAGAGAATTAAGAAGATAAAAGAAAAGACATGTTATAATTAATTCGAATGAAATGAAAAGAAAGTAAGTATTTTTATGTGTTTCTTTATTTTCCTTCCGTTTTGAAAGGAAATTAGTAGAGAAATTTATTAAAAAGTTTTATTATTTTGTAACAAAGCATAAGGAAATACAAAAGACATCTGGAGTGTTTTCCATCATACTTGAAGTCAAGAAGTACATGTTCTTGACTTAGATGTGTTTGGTTAGGATGTGTTTGGTTAGGATGTGTTTGGTTTTGCTTTTTAAAAACAACTAGTGTTTTTTATCCGTGACGCGCGTTGCGCGTCAAATAAACCGGATTTTTACTAAAAGTTGGCTCAGAACCGATAGCAGGTTGCGGCTGCAAACCACAAATAGCTGCCATGCCAGGACAACCGACTTCAATCTCGGTGTATCATCATAGCCACAAAACAACCAAAAATAATAGTCATGGAGGAATACATAACCTCGTCATCAACGTGTCTTCTAGCAGACACAAACCACCAAAATCAAACAATGGTCAAGTGAGCCTATGCTTAGCATCAAACAGAACCCAAGATGGATAATAACAATCAACAAAGAATAGTTAATGCAATAACAAACA
Organism: Flaveria linearis; assembly: GCA_024085815.1. Taxonomy (NCBI): domain Eukaryota; kingdom Viridiplantae; phylum Streptophyta; class Magnoliopsida; order Asterales; family Asteraceae; genus Flaveria; species Flaveria linearis. The sequence continues at coordinate 54,983,996 of CM044016.1, forward strand.
AAGGCAGATCATAATCAACTGCTAAAAATAACAAATTTGGTTACTTGAGGCTGAGATCTCCTCCATGGCTGCAACATTGATTGCCACGCCAAATGGAGGAGCTACATAACAACCTATTTTGTAGAGAAGCAACAATAATGCCGGAAAACCAAACCGGCCATAGCAAGTCTCAGGTGAGCAAAATCTACCATCATCGACCTTAAACGTAAAAACCCTTTAAATACATCGGCAAAAATCTGTAATTTCGGTAACACCAATGGCCGACGGCCACAAAGGGTGCAACCGGAAAACTCCAAAATATGTTGCCAAAAGTTGAGAAATCCAACCAAAGAAACTCCACACAGACCAACGACCGAATCGAGGGTACGAGCGGAGAAGCTTTCAGGAGATGCAGTGAGATATGGGCAGCCACGCCTCAGTAACCGATAACAATCCGTTATCTCATCACAACCCAGGAGTGTCCAAATAAGATACACATGATCGTAACCGAACAGTTTTAATAAAGATGCAAACATCTTCATTATCAATATCCTAAAGTTAAGGTTTAGACCAACCCCAACAAACAGAGGTACCAGTAAACCCACAAATCTCCGCATTCTAGTACGTCTCAGATGAGCATACGCTCAACATCATGGACCCGACAATAAGCATCAGGTGAACAACCGTTCAACATCATCGACCAGTTTCAAAGAACCACCGACAACAACAACAACATGGACTCGATGATAAGCCTCATGTGAATGGCCGTTCAACATCATCGACAAGTTACAAAGAATCACCGACAATAGCAAGATATTCAAATCACAACATCAATGACGTATTATTCTAGTGTATACGCACCATTGACAAACTAATCAGCAACCAGAAACGTAATAGAGTCTAACTTCATCATAATCAGACAATAAAGCCAAAAAAAGGTCTTGGATGAACATGTTCTCATACTCATCGACCAATCGACTTAAAAAAACCAACACAATCAAAGAAACCCTTGAATTTGTATGAAATCACAAAAAAATTTCATCAACAACTGCAAAAGACTAAGATTTCGGTTACGAAAACCCCAAATTATAAACGAAATATGAATCAGAGAAACAAAGATAGAGATTCAAGGTTAGAAATCTCGGTTAGGGTTTTCCAAAGACGTCAAATGAAAGTCTCAGATGAAGTATCTCCATCATCATCGACATGAAGCAACAAATTAGGGTTTTGAACCAGAAGCATCAAAAAACATCAAATTTTCATCTCAGGTGAGTGTTTGCCTACCGTCATCGACCAATCGGAACCTCGTAAGGCCTCGGTAGGCCAGAAAAAGCCTCCTAGAGGCGGCACTCAACCTCTGGCCGGCTTACAGGTGGTCCCCGGAACCACCGGTCGTGCATCGACACAAAGGAGGGCCACCTTCCATGAATGCTAGAGGCAGCTGCTGTGCAGCACACAGGCGGCACCCGCTTCCCAAAAAACCGATGCCGGTCATCGGCGGGAGGCACGCGATGATGATAGAAGAAACCGCCGGCGGCCAAAACGTGAACCAGAGGAGGTCAAAACGCAAACAACCGCCGTCGGTCATCATCTGGCCAGATACGCAACCGTCAACGCCCCCTCAGCCCAAGCCCACCATCACGCCCATCTCTGTCTCTCTCTACCACCGAACAATCAAACCCCAAAAAAAAACATATGTTATAAAAGGTACCAAGGGGGTTAAAACATAAATATCATAAACATGTGTGGCCAACATCAAAACAAAATAAAATCCACTATTCATTTAAGTTTGTTTTTAAATATATAGGGAAATTTATTAACTTATTGATTTTATTAATAAGTTAATACGTTATTATGAAGTCACTTATTAATTTATTTTTTAATAAGTTGTCCAGTACTATAAAATAATTTTTTAATTTTTTAAAACAAATAAACAAACAAACAAACCCAGTATATCCCACTCAAGAGCAGGATCTGGGGAGGGTAGGTGTAGGCGAGTCTTTCCTCTATCTTGTTAGGTAGAAAGACCGCTTTCAAAGAGACCCCCGGCTCGATAGCAAAAGCCATACTGAAAACAAGACACATGACATACCTTATACAAGAAATCCTACCACACATAGCATACAACATACAATAAATCCTAGAGCATATAGTATACAAAAAAGCAGATAGTATACAAAAAGCCGATGATCTACTGCAAACAATCAACAGATCTTCTTCAAACCCTCAAAAATCACTGCAAATCGATCAAACAAATCCACCAAATTCATGCTCAAATCATCACCAGAGGCCTCCTTTCTCTCCACCCCTCCTCCGCCTCCCGCCTCCTCACCGCCCTCCTCCACTCCTACAACTCCCTCCTCCGGCACCACCGCCACCACCACTACCCAATCTCTGACCACTACCCCCTCTCTGTATTCACCCTCATCACCAACCCCACAACCTTTTCTTGGAACACCATCATTCGATCCCACAATCTCCTCTCTTTGCCTAAAGTTGCAGTCTTTATGTTCATCGAAATGCGCCGGAGATGTGTTCCGGTGGATGCCCACACGTACCCTTTTGTTCTTTCAGCCTGTGCGCAGATGAATCATCTTTCGATTGCGAGAATCGTTCAATCTCAGTGTTTGAAGATTGGGTTTATGAGCGATGTGTTTGTGTGTAACAATCTTGTTCATGTGTACTGTATCTGTGGTCGAATTGATGATGCGTATAAGGTGTTTGATGAAAGTCCTGAGAGAGATGTGGTTTCTTATAATGTGATCCTTGATGGGTTTGTTAAAAGTAAGGGGATTGAACTTGCGCGCCAAGTGTTTGATGAAATGCCTGTGAGTGTTAGGGATGCGGCCACGTGGGGGACGATGGTGGCGGGCTATGCGCAAGCGAAACGCTACTACGAGTGTTTGATTCTGTATGATCAGATGCTTGTTTTAGGCGTTCGTTATGATAACATATCGTTGGTTTCTGTTCTATCGGCTTGTGCGCGAATGGGATTGCTAGAGAAAGGGAAACAAGTGCATGATCATATCGTACGTAGTGGGATTCGAATAGATTCGTTTTTGTGTACCGCGTTAGTGGACTTCTACGCTAAATGTGGGTGCATAGAAACCGCTAGGGGGGTATTCGAAGCTAGCCCTGATAAAAATGTGTTCACTTGGAATGCAATGCTTGTTGGGTTAGCTATGCATGGTTATGGTGAAATGTTACTAAGTTACTTCACCAAAATGGTCAAGACTCGGGTTAAACCAGATGGGGTGACCTTTCTTGGCGTGTTGGTGGGGTGCAGCCATGCGGGTCTTGTTAACGAAGCAAGGCGACTTTTTGGTGAGATGGGGTCAGTTTATGGAGTTCCCAAAGAGCTTAAACACTACGGGTGTATGGCGGACTTACTGGCGCGTGCTGGTTTGATCAAAGAAGCAATGGATATGATCGCGAGTATGCCTATGTCGGGTGATGTTTCGTTTGGGGGAGTTTGCTTGGAGGGTGTAGACTCCATGGGAATGTTGAGGTTGCAGAGAAGGCTGCTGAGCATATTATGGAGATAAGTCCTGAAGATGGTGGAGTTTATTCGACAATGGCGGATATTTATGCGAATGCGAAGCGTTGGGATGATTTAACAAAGATGAGGAGATTGAGGGATGCTAGGAGAGTGAAGAAGAATGCTGGATGTAGCTTGATTCAGTTGGATGGTGTTACTCATGAGTTTGTGGCTGGTGATGATTTGCATCCTCAATCTGATGAGATATATTTGGTTTTGAATGTAATTGGACAACACCAATTTCAAATGCAACTTTAGGGTCCATTTAGCGTGAAGGAAAATACATGTAAAATTATCTAACTCATTGGTAACATGCGAGTGGTGCATGACAAACACTTGATAGTTGATTCCCCATTTTATTTTGAACTAACGAATTCTTTACACGCAATCCGCAATCATTCGGGTAAGTCTATTGGTAAAACGATACCTACACTCGTAAACATAGTCATGCTGGAGTTAATCCTCATTTGTTGGAGATATGTTTGAAGGAAAAGTTGATATAAATCATTTGTTGGAGATATGTTTGAAGGAAAAGTTGATATAAATGAAAAAAGAATTGAAGACAAATATTAGCAATAGTTTATTATCAGTTTAAGTGTTAAGAGATAATTGTTAGAGTTTGTTTTATTGATATGTTGAGTTATATTAGGAATTAGAGTTAAAATAGGATGCAATTGGCAAAACGATACCCACACTCGTAAACATAGACATGCTGGAGTTAATCCTCATTTGTTGGAGATATGTTTGAAGGAAAAGTTGATATAAATCATTTGTTGGAGATATGTTTGAAGGAAAAGTTGATATAAATGAAAAAAAGAATTGAAGATAAATATTAGCAATAGTTTATTATCAGTTTAAGTGTTAAGAGATAATTGTTAGAGTTTGTTTTATTGATATGTTGAGTTATATTAGGAATTAGAGTTAAAATAGGATGCAATTGGCAAAACGATACCCACACTCGTAAACATAGACATGCTGGAGTTAATCCTCATTTGTTGGAGATATGTTTGAAGGAAAAGTTGATATAAATCATTTGTTGGAGATATGTTTGAAGGAAAAGTTGATATAAATGAAAAAAAGAATTGAAGATAAATATTAGCAATAGTTTATTATCAGTTTAAGTGTTAAGAGATAATTGTTAGAGTTTGTTTTATTGATATGTTGAGTTATATTAGGAATTAGAGTTAAAATAGGATGCAATTGGCAAAACGATACCCACACTCGTAAACATAGACATGCTGGAGTTAATCCTCATTTGTTGGAGATATGTTTGAAGGAAAAGTTGCTATAAATGAAAAAAAGAATTGAAGATAAATATTAGCAATAGTTTATTATCAGTTTAAGTGTTAAGAGATAATTGTTAGAGTTTGTTTTATTGATATGTTGAGTTATATTAGGAATTAGAGTTAAAATAGGATGCAAGTTTGTCTATTATAAATAGAGATGTAAAATCTTTGTAATTAGTGTGGAAGTGTGGTTTTATTCTTAGTAAATTGGGGTTTAATGTGTTGGCTCGAGGCAATATTTTCAACAAGATAGCGCTGGTGACTTGGTCCACCTATCATTTTAGGGGTAAGTGGCGGGTAACCCACCACCGAAAAGCCCATTGATAAAATCATTGTCCCACTTAAAGTATATCGCACCAAGTGAGACTCGAACAATGACCTCCACTCTAAAGAGTCATGTGTGTCTCCTTCCAAACTAATTGATCTAGGGCTTGATTCCCTACGCGAATATTGATTTACCTATTGCTTGTCATCACCTCTTAAAAGCCACAAATCTAACGCAAACTACAATTTACCTAATCGTGTTGCTAGCACTAATGGATTTGGTAAACTTACATGTAACGAGTTCTCATGAATGTCAAAGAAATTTAAATTTTAACTTTAACACCATGTTGTCCCTCTTGAACATCATTAACACTTTTTAACTTTAACTTTTATTATCAATAGTAAGATTAATATCATACATATCATATATTTATGCTTACGTTACGTTCACGAGTTTACTAAAGAAAAAAATGTTCACTCCATCTACTCACAAGAAAGGTATGTTTTTCTATTTTGCTTATAATCATCAATATGAGTATAATCAAAAAGAATTCAAATGTAAATCTACAATGATCATAGAGTGTGACTTGTGGTTACAAGAAAATAAAAAATTTATATACGTTATTTCCTAAGAAAACTGAAAGTAAGCATTAAACATGTCATTGGTTAAACTTTTAATATCCGAAAAATTTTTATTACAAAAAGAAAACTATACCTCAAGATTTTATTAAAATAGAGGAACGTATTGGGTTCAAGTCCCACCTATGAAAAAAGAGAAAAAAAAGATTTCAGGTTAAGCCAATGATTTTTCTCACCTGAATTGGGTTTTCTTCTAATGATGGTCTTAGATTCGACAAAGACATGATATCCTTAGTGCCTTAAGAATTCATACTCAAGTAATGAAGATGACGGATAAAATAATAACCCGATAGTGATGCAAATAGTTTTTAAAAAAGAATAAATAAAAAATCACAAACTTTATCGGCGAACGAGAGAGTTCAAGAACCCAAGCACAGTCACGAAGAAGATGACGCGTTTCTTCCAGACCTCTCCACCAGCTTATACCACGCCACGTGGCCCCCCATATATACTAACACTCACACACCTATAATAATAATAATCCACCATTAGCAAACTCCCAACCTTTAACACAATACAATACAATACTACAGTTACACATTCCATCGTACCTACTTCAATGGCATTGAGAGCAACTGTAAGTAAATTTCACCAATTTGTAGAATTTTGCTCCTGTGATTAAAGATTTCTTTAAGAAATTAACTGTTGGTTTTTATTGTTGAATTGCAGAATTTGGTGAAATCGATGATGGTTCGATCAAGAGGAAGCTTGACGTTTGCTTCTTCAACCTCCCCCAAGATGAAAGCTTTCGCCCCTGCTGCTGATCATGGCTATCATCCTCAAGATCTTAAACCGAAGTAATGTTACAGTTTACTTACTATTTAATCAACAATTGCAGATTTGTAGTATGCCACTATTTGTTGTTTGTCAAATTTTTTCTATCTTTTCTTTTGGTGGGGAAGTACATTTTTTGGATTCTTAGGAAATGAATGTAGTTTTGGTTTCAGGTGAAAGAGGATGTGACCATCATAACGAAAATATTTTGTCTACCTCAGTCACATCCGTTACTAATATGCAACACAAATTTGACTTTATAAAATAGCGGATGTAACTGGGGTTGGGGTAGGAGAGAGGGTTACAACAGTCACATCCTTACAGATATAAAAATTACTTGAAAAAAGTTTGAAGTTGGTTTAACGTTGCTTTTAGGTAAAGTAACGAATCTGACTAATATAACACTTTATTCTTTTAAGCAATGGAGGGTTACATCAGTCACATCCGATGTATAAACCATGTACAAGAAAATTATAGTTAGTTTAAAGTTGGTTTTGGTCTTTTAAGCGAGGTAGCGAATCTGACTAATATGAAAACCAAAACCATTTACAAGAAATTATAGTTAGTTTAAAGTTGGTTTTGGTCTTTTAAACGAAGTAGCAAATCTGACTGGTATGAAAACCATTTACAAGAAAATTATAGTTAGTTTAAAGTTGGTTTTGGCCTCTTAAGCAAAGTAGCGAATCTGACTGATGTAATACATCATACTTTTACATCAGTCACATTCGTTACTAATATATGTAGATGGTTTTGATTTTCGGTTAAAGTAGCGGAGGATGTAATACTTCATACTTTTACATCAGTCACATTCGTTACTAATATAGGAATTCTTAAAAATTGAAGATAGTTTTGATTTTCACTTAGAGCAGCGGATGTGATTGATCATGTAATAACAACTATATTTGTTTCACATCACTTACATCATTTATCTTCTCCTAGAACATAATATGTTGGTTTCCCGCTTTCAACATCAAAAAAGATTTTTAAAAATTTGTCACTGATGGGTGTGAGAATTTGGGGTGAAACAGGGCTGCGAAAGGCGCATACGTACCAGTGTACGTCTCACTCGGGTTGATTCTTATGTCGGTTAGCTTCGGAACATACACGGCGACGCATCAGCTGAAGCGATCACCAAACGTTTTCGTGAAGAAGTCGAAGAGGGAGACGTTGCCGGAGCTCGTGGAGCCGGAGAAGGTAGCCGAAGAGGCCGACGAGTTCATCAAGAAGTCATTCTTCAGGAAGATTGCACATGTGCAGGATGCGGATCGCCAGGAGGTGATGCCTGATCCCATCCGTGGGGATACTTACGCCTTGTAAGAACAAACCATTAAATAAACTAGTAATTGATTATTAACGGAGGTGGAAATCCGTTTTGAGGTGGGTGTTTGGGAGTGCTTATTTTTATCAACTTTTTAACTTTTGAAAAGTTAAAAAGTCATTTTATAGTGTTTGGCAATATGATTGTTGTGAGAAAATAAGTTAATAAGTCACTCCATACTAACTTATTAACATATTGAAAAGGTCAATAATTTGGTTTTAAAAGCAATTCCAAACATGCCTGAAACCGGTTCTGGTTGAGAACAAAAGTCAAACCTTTTTCGTAAGGACTGGTTTGGGTCGAGTCAATAAAAGTCGGAGCTCTTTGGTGTGCGTTGAGTCAACAAATGTCAAAACATGTTTTTTTAAGAACCAAGTCGGGTTAAAACACGTTTGAGTCAATAAAAGTGGAAGCCTGTTTTTTTAAGAACCGGCATGGGTTGAGTCAACAAAATCAAAAGCTGTTTTTTAAGAACCAAATCGGGTTGAAACAGGTTTGAGCCGATAAAAGTAGAAGCCTGTTTTTTTAAGAACCGGTGTGGGTTGAGTCAAAAAAAAAGTAAAAAGTTGTTTTTTTAAGAACCAATTCGAGTTGAAACAGGTTTGAGTCAATAAAAGTAGCAATTTGTATTTTTGAACCTGCGTGGGTTCAGTCAACAAAAGTCAAAGTTGGTTTTTTAAGAACCAATTCGGGTTGAAACTGGTTTGGTAAGGGGAAGAACATGGTTTAAATCGGATTGAATCAGGTTTGAAACCGGTTTGGTTCGAGTTTTTCCACTATGAAATTGGTTTCACTTGGCTGATTTAAACCTATGTGTTGACCGGTTGGGTTAGGCTAGAACCGGTTGGAAAAGAAACTTGTTTGACAACTAGGTCAGTTTTGGTTTTAAATGTGTTCTTTTTTTTTTTTTTCGGAAGCATGTATTCAGTAATTATTGATGATTGATGTTTCACGCACGCTGCAGCTGGAAACCTGTATTTAGTAATGATTGATGATTGATTGGTTCGGTGAATTTCAGGCACCGTAAGCCGTATACGGAGTCGCTAAAATCGGTCGGAGTTGAGGTGGAGAAGAAGCCGTTTGTTGAGCCACCACCATTGAAACACTGAAGCAAGCATGGTCTTTTGTTCCTTGTTTACTGATCAGGATGTTTAAGAGTAAATCTTGTGTTTGTAATTATGTATCCACAGTGTAGTTGTGAATTGTGATCATGAGTTTGATGCCTGTTGCACACTGATAAAAGTTATTTGCAAAAAACAAGTATTTGTAATGATAGAAACTGTTAATAAAAAAACCAGTAGTACTTTTGATAAAAGCCATTGTATTATTAAGTAGAACTCAACGAGCTTTCGACACCAACACGTGTAAAAATCGACGCACTGTTCTTTAATTCAATCTAATATATATCATAAATTATAATGTTAAAAGTTTATTTTACTTATTAAGGTTGGTTAAAAATAATTATTTTTTTAAATATTAAAGATATCAAGTTATGTCCAAAAGTTTTATAAATAGTTTTAATTTTAATTTAAAGTTTTATTAGTTGTTTAATTTTATCTAAAATAATTAAACTTTTATAGTGAAATTTAATAATATATAAAATTTTTAAAGGTAAATTAATGTTCGAGTAAATTATAAATTTTGTCGTGTAAGTATATTAAAATTATAGATCTTATCCTTAAACTTTGATAATTCACTGAATGTCTTTTATTTGAAATTTTTTTACGTTATGTATCTTTTACACTAAATGAAGTTAACTTTTTGTGTTAAGTTTTTAATAAATGATTTTTTTGTTCGGAGAAGATAAGCGGGAGTGTGGGACTCAACCTTGTCTTCAAAAGTGGTAAAGAGAGGTGTTAAGAGAGTGAAAAGAAAAAGGACAAGAATCCTAATTACCCTGTATATGAATAAAGGAGTCTTTTGCATTTGGCAATGGAGGTTTAGGTATTTACAGTCACTCCCTCTGAGTGTAAATATATATAAGGTGATAGTGTTTTGTTTAGAGAGAGAAAGAAGGTTTCCTGTGAAGGGGGAGGTGGTTCTTCTTGTTGCCGCCGCCGCGAGGTGCCGCCGGCTGCCGCCCGCGAACCGGCAGGTTTTGGTGTCCGGTCTATGTTTCTAGTCTATGGCTAAACACCGTCGGTTTGGGGTATTTCGTAGGGGTTGGGGGGTTACTGGCGTTCCCGACTGCTAGCCTCACCACAGGGTTGCTTGTCGCTTATAGGCGGTCCCGGTTGCCGCCTTTACAGCGTCGGCTTGCCTAGTCTGTTGTTGGCTGTTGTCACACCCCCGCTTATAGCGGAACACGATGATGTAACGGACGGGATCGTCATAACACATTGTTAAATAGAGATGCATTAAATGAAGAAAGTCAACGTGTCATGACGTCACCCGACACAAATGGAGACTTGTCTCGCAGTTAGTCAATTCCACGACAAACATAGTTATACAAACTAAATAAGTATAAGTCCCACAACCCGAGAGACAAACGAACATAAGTGAATAATGAAAATCAAGCAACTGTTACAGACATCTAATGAGTCTAAGTAGTGCAATCCTAAGGTCGTTGCTAAGGAAGCATCTCTAGCTATCCTCAATGATTGTTACCTGAAAAGATATGCTCAAAAGGTCAACATATTGTTGGTGAGTTCACAGGTTTAAACATAAATTGAAAACTTGTTGCTGTGCATGAGTTATGGATCATAAGTGTATACAGTTTATCACAAGCAATATCACATGAGCATCACAACTAAACCTATGACGAACCACACAGCAATTGTCGGAATATATTCACCCAAGGCCGGATTCCTGGCAGGTGGGATGGTACTCACAAGTAACCATTCGTCAAGGGTGGGGGTGTCAACCCAGTAGTACTATCAATACCTATCCGTCGGCTCCAACACCGGAGTTAAATAGTTATGAGTAAAGAACCACTAAGAAAACTCATGCATAAGATATAGCTTGCAAACAATAACACGTTAATCCAAGTATGAAAATTGTATGTATGTTGTACAACATTGAAAACGGGTGAGCATATTTTTCCCCCATGTTTGGAAAAGATTGAAACAATTGTAATAGCATAAAAAGGGGCCGTGAAACTCACATGGCATATAAGTATGTATATAAGATGATTAAATAGGATAATGATCGATGTTCCAATGAACTCCTTCACAAGGTACCTAAACATGTATATATTTACAAATTTTACGTTAATAATAATGTTAAAGTTCTAACGAGAACTAGGGTTTCAATGGAATTATGGAGTTTTTGATAAATAATACTTTATAAAGTAATTATTTACGTTCTTAATCCATTAGAAGAATTATATATGTAAATATTTTAGAAATGCCTTTAAGTATAAATATTGCTATGATTTAATGTATAAATAAATCTTTATAATTATTTACAAATAATTAGAATAATATACATAGATTAATATTGATATCGGTTTGTCAAGCCTAATCAAAAACAATTTATAAGGTTCCAAACTCACCTAAGATAGCTAGGGTAAGTCGGGTCGGTCCACAGGGAATATGTGGAAAGTTTCGTAGTTTAAATCTAAAAGTTTGTAGCTTGATTACAAAAACTTAATAAAAATGACTAATCGAGAAAAGTGACGAACTTTATGATTAATTGAGTTGTAAACAATAATGTAAAAGGGTAATCTTCTCCGGATTCAGGTTTACTACTTAGATTTGCTTTGAGTGTTCATAAAAGTCATATAAGCTTAACGGGTCAATTTGGGTAAAAACAATAGATTGAATAAGACTGTTGTTAAAGAACTACTCGAATCATATTCTATGTTTGTGATACTCAATCCCATCCAACATCAACGTTTCCAGATGAAAAGAAATCTAAAACAATCAAAGTGGAACAAGTGAATTGAAAGCAACACACATATTTTAGAGTTTTCAACCAACAAATAATGTACTCGGCTTAAACTACCGTGTTCAAACATTAACTCAACCACAAATCATCAAGAACAAATCATAGTAGTAAACCTTACTACCCAAAGAAGATTACTAGGAGATTAGCTAGACATGGTAATGAAGAACACCAAATCAAAATCAAGATTAAACATCGTATCTAACGTTAAGGAATCAAACCGAATGATTAAAATCACTTGAAAAGCCTTGAAATCGCCTCTCGGGAGCCTCCTGGAGCCTTGGGGACGAAAGGGGGCGATTATGGAGGTGTAGAATGAGAGATATCTCCCAAAACCTAATTTTCGCGACTTATAAATGATTTCAGCGTGCACAGTACCGTAGGTCATGTTTCTGCCGTAAGTTACGCCAGGGCCATTCTGTTTTTCTTGAACTGATGCGTCGTAGGTCAGGTTTCCACCGTAGGTCATGGTCGACCAACATTGTCCGATTCTTGTTTTCTTCATAACTTCTTCGTTCGAACTCCGTTTTCCTCCCCGTTTGCGGCCACATTCTCGTAATTGAATTCTCTTTCATCTCATCTATCATAATCTTTGATTATCGTTCATGTGCATTTTTCAAAACTCCTCAAATGATTGCGTTTAACCTACAAAACATCAAATCATCGTAGTTAACTTGTTCAACACAATCTCTTACACTTGACCATATTAAATGCATTAAATTTAACCAATTAACCATGATAAACCTCATTCCAAACCCCTAGCATCAAATATCAATAATATTAATCTAAACCATTTGTTATGGTATATTGTTATTAGAAATAATATTTGTAAATAACTTTGCGAGATTATAAATTATATAATTTCCACGATTATTATGACAAAACCTTAATTAATATAATGTCCATTACTTTTATAAAGATTTATTGTTTCAAGTCTAATAATCATTTTATTTAGTTATTTTAAAAAGAAAACAAATTATATATAAAAGTTAGATAAACATTAGAGATATTTATGTCTTTAAAAGTAATATTTGAATCAAAAATTTATTATTTATTATTTGAAACAACTAATAATTAGTAAACTAAAACAAGAAAATAATCCAATTGTAATGTTTGGTTAAGATAAACAAAATTTTAAGTCCATTGTGTAAGATATTTAACTAGTTATACTATTTATTTTAATAAAACAAAATCAAATATTAGAAATAAATTTTCAGAAAAATATTTAGATGCTTTTAAGAATATTAGAAGTTTGTAAAACCATTTTTATGTTTATTAAGAATTTTCTATAATTAAAATTAGGCTTAAAAAGCCTTTAAAAAAATATATGAGGTTGCCCGGGTTCGAACCCGGGACCTCTTGTTTAGGATGTGAGCGCAGAACCAGCAAACCAAGGCCTCAGCTGCGGTAATAACTCGGTTCCAATTTCTTTTAAGCTAGGTTAACAAAAAGCCCCCAATCCATATGAACCCTAGGTTCGATTTCGATCCAATTGACCATCCAAACGAATCTGTTAATCAGCGAAAGTTTGGGGCTTTTAATCCCCACATAAAATCGAGTGTACATTGGTGTTTAATTACCTGGATTCGTTTCGTTTGGTTAGCAAACAAGAATAAGAACACGAACGATCGAGGAGTCATCAAACAGGAATGATTCTTGATGGTTTGATTCAATTGAACACTTGGAAAGCTTCGTATGATGATTACAGACAAAAGCCCTCAACCAAATTGGTTTTAAAATGCTCGGAGAACAAGGTTCGAACCAGTTGCAGGTTCGCGACCGAGGAGAATCGAATGGGATGTTTTTGAGTTCGTTTTAGATGCAATTCGAAGTGCCATTAGTTTAGGAATCTTATAATCGATCGTTTGGATTAATTTAATTGCCTTATTGCGATATGTAGTGCGATCGGGATGTGTAAAGCGGCCGAAAATCGTGGGTGGAGAAGAAAGTGGAAGGAATCGCGGGTTTAGTTGTCACGCACTCGAATTTTTAAATTGAAATGATGCTCAGGTTCGAATCATCCACGAGAAGGTGTCGGTAGTGTTCTTTTGAGCTGGATTCGAGTGGTTTGGTGTGTCGTGGTGTCGCCGGAGGGTCGCCGGAGAGGTGACCGGAGAAACAGGGGTGCGACGGGGTGGGTTGGGTTTTTAAAAATGTTACACAAATGGTCCCTGTGGTTTGTATTGTTGCTATTTTATGTTAAAAACTTTTAAAATAAGTTTTAAAATTGCATAAATACCCCCTGCACTTTTAAATTTAATTTTTAATTTTTTTGTAAATGTTTATTTTATCAATAATTATTAATAGCATTATTATTATTATTATTATGTTATTATTATTATTATTATTATTATTATAATTTTTGTAATTACTGGAATTAACATCGTATTAAACTTAGTTGTTTATTTTTCATTAATAAAAATACGGGATGTTACAACTGTGTTGGTGGCCTCTTGGTTCTCATTGCTGATCTGAACATGCAAAGACCTTCTTGGTGATAAAAGTACGGATCGGGTTACGGTTGGCGGTCTCGCCTTGCTGACCGTCACCGGCGAGTGACTTGGGCCGCTTTTCCCCTGGTCCCACTGATGTAAACGATTGTGTGGTGCCTGTGGGATTGTTATCTCTGTCCGGAGGCCCCTATTTCGAGGGCGTGCAACGGTGTTCCTGTCGACGGAGGCGGCAGTCGCCCACTAGGGTTTCTTGATCTGGTGGTCTGCAGGCCGGAATGCTCCTGCCCGATTGTTGTTCTCCGGCGGGTACATATCATGGCCTGTCGATTTTGTTTTATCTGGGCATCTCTACACTTGACCATTGTTAACGGTGGTGGCTCACTACCTCTGTGAGGTTAATGGTGTGGTGGTGATGTTACAGATGATAATCTGGTCGGTGTCGATGACGACAAGTTCTTACTCATCCTAGACTGAGTATACTTGGGTATGTTGTTTCAGTGTTTTTGCAGCCGTGGCTATGAATAGAATGCAACCGTGTTGGTTGCAATGGCTTTGCGACAGTTTAGGGACTCAGCCACAACCAAATGGCGGTTCTGAGCCCGATTTCGGTTGCTTTATAACCGTTGAAATTAACTTTTTGTATAAACATTGGTGGTGGGCGATGACTACTAGCGAATGGCCTTTGACATTGTTGTTTTGGCTTGGTAAACAGTTAGTTTGCAGCCATAACAAACTAGCATTTCCGAGTCTTTTTTTAAGTTATTTAAGTGTCGATTCAACCCCGCCGCGAAGCGGGGGGGGACTAACTAGTGCTCTAAATATATGTAAACTAATAAGTAATAATCATCATTTAAAGTATCATGTATTATTAGTTAATTTGTATGAACAAGTTAGGAGTGCAAATGTAAATGAATTCTTGAATGTCACTACAAGAAAAGTGCTTTTTTGCGGCGATACAAATCGTCGCAAAAAGATCCTTTTTCATCGCAATATATTATTTGCGATGAAACTTTGATCGTAAAAAAGTCGCCGTAAAAAATAGTCGCAAAATGTTATTTGCGACGACATTTGCGACGATTTATTTTGTGGGCCCCACTTAGTATAAAAAAAAGTGAAATTCTGGAGAAAATATTTTGCGACGATTAAAAATGTGACGTTTGCGACGATTTTTTCTTTTTTGCGCCGATATATCGCCGCAAAGTTTTTGACCAAAATATTTTTTGCGACGAAAAATTTAAATATGAATCAATGTTTTTTGCGACGATAAATCGCCGCAAAAAAAAACTTTTTTTTAATAATTTTGCTGCATTTGCAGCAATCCACCCAGATTTTTCTGGGTACCAAACCTGCTGTTCAAAATCACTAAACACTATCAAAACCATCAAACCATTCGCAAAACATAGCATATAAACAAAATATTGTCCAAATATAATAAGTTAAAAGTCACACAAACAAATGTTTGAAAATATTCATAACAATCACTAAAAACCATTAAAGCATCAAACCATCAAACCATCCTATGACGACCCACCTTCATCATCTTCTTCATCTTCATCATTTTGTTGAGAATGACCACTTCTCTTCAACGCGCTCTGAACTTGGCTTTGGATTTGACTTTGCATTTGTGTCATCATATTAGCCATCATCTGTGACTGCCATTGTTCTTGCTCACTGGCCAGTCTCGCTGCTATCATCTCCTTAACCTCAGATTGTGAGAACATCCGCTGATCTGTTCTATGAGGTGGAGGTGGGGGTTGTGAAGGCACGCTCGGTATTGGACCGATGGCACGTTCCCACCCGGGCCGCTCCCCCAAGACCTGGCGCATGATCTGTTTCTCTGACATTTCTGGATGTTGTTGTTGAAGCGCGACCATTTGCTCCTTTATAGTTTACAAAAAAATAAACAATGTTATATATATGGTGATGTTATATATTACTTTATTTTTATAAAATTGTAAGACGTGTACATTACTTACATAGTATGCAGCGGGTTCAGGTTGATAGAAATTACCGCTTGAATTGGTATAGAAGCGACGATATGCTAATATGGCACTCCCAGATTCATCAGAACCATCTTCCCGCTGTAAACACATTTTATAGTTATATAATAATATAAAAGTAACTTACAAACACATAAAACAAGTTATAAACACATTAGATTAAAACAACTTACAAACATATAACGACATTGGGCTAAAGATGTCCGGCCGCCATGTCCCTTGATCGTCTGCTTCCCTTTGTTGGACTTGTTGGTTGCAGACCGAGCCTTGACTTCAGGAGAAGTGTAGTAATCCACATAGCCTTTCCAATCAGATATTCTTTAGAAAATTTATTTTCTAAAGTAGTCCAAGTCTTATCAATCGTCATAACTGTGTCTACAAACAAATATTAATTATCTTAACACATTTAAAACTAGGGAAATACAAACACAAATACACATATACATCCATACATATATACATCCATTTTAATCACAATTTAACATTCATTTTAATCTCAATTTAACATACATACACACATACACATATATATCCATACACAAATACATATATACATCCATACACATATACATCCATTCTAATACACATACATCCATACACATATACATCCATTCTAATCTCAATTTAACATACATACACACATACACATATACATCCATACGCAAATACACATATACATCCATACATATACACATATACATCCATTTTAATCTCAATTTTACATACATACACACATACACATATATCCATACACAAATACACATATATATATATATATATATATATATATATATATCCATACACAAATACCCATATACATTTATACACAAATACCCATATACATTCATACACAAATACACATATACATCCATTTTAATCTCAATTTAACATACATACACATATACATACATACCATATACATCCATACATAAATACACATATACATCCATACACATACACATATACATCCATACACAAATACACATATACATCCATACACATACACATATATATCTAACCCTAACTATAATTTCAAATCATAACCATTTTTAACACAAGAATTTAAAAAAAATAGTTATTACCACTAAAATATGAGTGGACTAGCGGTGGTGGTGACGACAGATGGCGGTGGTACGTGGTGACGCGGCGGTGGAGCAGGTGGTGGTGGTGGTGACGGCGCGGTGGTGGTGACAGGGCGGTCACAAGCTGTGGTGGTCCACCCGGCAGACGGCGGTGGTGGTGACTGGAACTGCAGTGGCGGTGGTGGCTGGAACTGCGGTGGCGGTGGCAGATGGGGGTGGTGGTCGCGGTGGGAGAACAGGGGGGTGGTGGAGGCGGATCTGTGTTTGTGTTTGGTGTGAAAATGGGGAACAAATCTGGAATCCCCGTTTTCATAAACTGAACACTTTTTGCGGCAATTTATCGCCGCAAAACACCTATTGCGACGAAACGTTAATAAATTCTTTTTATTTAAATTATTTTTGCTTCTTTTTTGCGACGACTTATCGCCGCAAAAGAGTAAGCGGGAAATCTTCCCTCCTAAAACAGAATTCAGAAAAAATAAAAAAAATTGAATATATTATTTGCGACGAAAGAAAATTGACGCAAAAAATAACAAATAATTAATAATAATAAAATAAAATAAATTACATCATTTGCGGCGAAATTATCGTCGCAAAAGATATATTTGACTAAAAAAGTCAAAAAGTTGATTCTTTTTGTCTTTTACTGTGTTTTTTTGCGACGAAATGCTTATCGCCGCAAAAAATATCGTCACGAAAAACCTTTTTTCTTGTAGTGTGTCTATATGTTTGATTGTTAAAATCTTGATTCTTGAAAGTTAAAACTCCGAAAACTAAAAACTTGATTAATGCTAGCAATTACTTGAATAATCGATGAAAAGTTGGTAATTATTTTCTAATAATAATACATTTTACTATGTACCCTTTAATAATTTTCGTACAATCGTACTTTATTATGTAAAATGACGGCATGACTGAAAATTCTAACGTAGCGTTTGGATACTTATATTGCTGAAAAAATACAAGTAATTTCCAATGTTCTCAGAACCGGATCGGACGTCGAACCGGACGGCTTACTGGTTTGGTGGTCGGACCGGTCGGACCGGTCGGACCGGATGGACCGGATTTAACTATATTTTAATTATATTTATATATGTAATTAAATATAAGTAATTTATATATGATTTATACATATATTTTATAGTTATATATAAAATTTAACTATATTTGTATATACAAAGTACTAATTTATGGTTTAACCCCCGTTTTTACCCACTAAAATCAAAAAAAAGAAAAAAAAAAATTCAAAATCCGGTCGGAACCGGCCCGGTTCACCGGTCCAACCGGCGACTCGGTTCGAACCGGCCGGTTCAACTGCACAAAAACGATCCACTATGGACCGGACCGGACAGGGGGCCGAATCGCGGTCCGACCGGTCGGACCGGCCGGTCCGATCCGGTCCTAACAACATTGGTAATTTCATTTAAACAAGATTTTGCTTCGGCCTTTGTTGAAAAAATATACAAGATAATATGTTTTACAACATTGCCCATTTGATAATTAACACTTTCATTTCTATGAGTCTACCGAACTATTTACATTTATATTTTTATAGCGTTTAGATACTTCATTGATGTCCCGCTTCGGCTAATCTCTAAAGGTGACAAACAAATATACAAAATACTAATTTGTTTTTCTAATTGTTTTTAATAAATATTATTAATCACTTACACATGAATCTTACAGGATTTGAACCCTTTATTTTTTTAATAGATGTGAGACATTTTACTAAAAAAAAATGCCTCTTAGGGACACAACATACCGGTTCGTAAGTTTGTCATCGGGCCCACCACTCATCATGTAGCCCGGATGAAAGTTTCAATCACGTTAAAATCAATTAGTATTAGTTTTTAAATAAATGAAATTGATATGATTAAGAAATTAAGATGATTCAATCTGACGTGTTTATATCCATTATAATATCATACATACATGTTGCTACATATAACTTGGGATGCACGAAAATTTAACTAGTACGATCTTTACATTTCATCGAATAACAATGATTTCATCAATCATGAAAATCATGTGAAAGTTTAACAGAAACTTCTTTGAAATGAAACTTGTAAACATGAGGTAATTTAATTCTCATTTGTTCGTAGTGTTTAACTATTTATAAACTGCTAATACACCATGTAAGTTATCACCTGGCCTGTCACTAGTTTGCCCACTTTGACAAGATTTTTGAGGTCAATTTCAACATTGTTTGAATATTTAAAATTTAATTTGCCCTGAACTCTCTCCCTCAATGTTAAATAAATTGAAGCCCTAAATGTAACTTAGGAGTCTTTATTGACGTGAGGGAAGAATTCAGAACAAGTTGGATTTTACTTTGATTACTCTTGTATTGTCAATACAATATGATATGGTCACCACGAGCTCGTTTGATTTGCTAGGTTGTCTACATCGGGTATGTTTAGTACTTTTTTATAACTTACAAAATGTGCATTAATCTTTTTGTGAAAGTAAAATGAATGTTACGAGGATAAATAGGGTGAAAAAATTAAACCGAAATAACTTGTAGAAATTGATGGCTAGGTTATGATTTTTTTCATTACTAAAATTTATGGTTTAATAGTTATCTTATAAAATAACTAACTAAATGAACGGACATTAAAACCAACCTCTATAGTTTTAGTGTTATATTTCGGACAAATTTTGTAATAGTTCTTTCAAATAACATATTAGTTGTTGTTTATACTTATTTTTTTGAACGGTAAATGTGCAACCATGTTTCGGAGAATAGGTGTTATCTTAATCGAGCTCATCTATTCGTTTTCAGCCGAGACCACACCCGTAACCCCCTCAGGAGGAAACTTATTGCTGAGGAAACCCCCGGCTCAACTCTGAGCATTTTTGTTTAAAGTGAGACTTGAACCCATAATTTCTCTTATTTACATGTTACGAGTGTTTTATCTTAACCAGTTGAGCTAAATATCATTAATTGTTGTTTATACTTATTTATAAATAAAAAGTATTACTAGTATTATAACTGACACAAATATATCTCAAATTCAGTAATTGAAATTAATTACTTTAATTTTAAACCAATCTTGTCCAAAGCCAACGATTAACCAATAACACAACCTAATTAACAGAACCATATCTGAGTTATATGTTGTTCAATGATTGACGGTTTAGATCGAAAGTATGGTTTACAACATTCCATGGCGGACTTTGAACTAGTATATATACGGGGTGGGGCAAAAGTAATTATTTTTACGAGGACGAACTTAATATATATAGAGAATTTTAAACTACTAAGACAAAAATTAACACTACGGAACCTAGAATTAACACTACCAACGAAAAAAAAAGAGGGGGTGGGAGGTTGGCCCCCTTCGACCCTAGAGAAGCTCCGCCAATGAAAGCATTCGTATAGGGTTCTCATCCTCATTCTTATAAATGCATTAAAAATTAGTATAATTTCTCTCTAATTTTGTAATTAAATAATAATTTTTATACATGTATCATTACATGTTCACTCTTCTTCACTCATAACCACTTTCAGAAAACATTAAAAATTTTATAAGGATGAACAATGTATTACTAAATACAAATACGAACTATCAATGTTATCTTTTTTTTTACTCACAACCACTCAGAAACATTACCTATAATAACAAACTCATAATAATATAAAATACCTACTTCAAATACTCTTAAATCTTGTAAAATAAAGCCATGAGTTATATGTTTTTAAAAAATAAAAAATAATAAATTATATGATCATCAAATAAGACCCATTACCACCTTGTACGTGCGCATTCCACGAATCACAACCGTTCATCTCGGAAGACGACGCGAGCCATGCCTGGAACCACTTACGTGGCAACATCCTATTCGTTGGTTTTCGCGCCAGCCGATATCATTGGCTAATACTATTTCACGTAACCCCCCTCAGATCCGTATATGTATTCACTATTCACAACAAACTACTGTCACCATTTCCACATTTTGATTTCATCCTTATAATTCATAATACATATATCACAACAATTTATATTATATGTTACATTTTGATCGTCGGATTATGGAAGAATGCAAACGGAAAATGTGTTGTTTGCAGTTGTTTTGTTTGATTTTGATCGGTGTTTTCGCTTTTGAGATACACGCTGCATCTTCAGGCACTGTAAGTGATCCAATTGTGTCTCTATGTTTTTTTTTTTTTTTTTTTTTTTACTTTTCACATTTTGTGTTAAGAGTTATGATCATGTTATTTGTTTCTGAATTACGATTTACGAATGATTTTGCTTTGTGCTAATTTTCAGGTGTTTTATGAGTCGTTTGATGAATCGTTTGAGGAGAGGTGGATTGTGTCTGAGAATGGAGACTATTTAGGTAATTAAGATCTGTTTGAATTGGATCTAGATCGATTATCGATGTGTTTGATTCTTATGCAATTATGCTACTTTTTCATGTATTGATTTGATTGTGTGATTGTGTATTTGTGTATTGATTTGATCACATGCATGATTAGTTTAAGTTTTGTGAATGTGTTATGAGATTGTTTGAATTGCTATTCATGATTCTGATGATTCTACAAGAAGATCTCAGATGATTTGTGATTTCAAACGTGAAATATGCTTTGAATGCATTATCATTAAGTTATTATTATCCTGCAATTCATTGATTGATAGCTCAAATTATAATCTAGATGTTAGTAAAACTAAACAAATTGGCTCAAAGATCAAACTAGAAAACAAAAGAAACAGGAAGATAATGGAGCAGTCAGCCCTATTAATATTAAAAAACAAAGGAAAAGATGATATTTTTTTGGTACATTTTTCATCTAATTCTACCACCTATTTATAAGGGAAACCAAATTTTCCTAATAAAAGAAAATTATACTAATTGCTTAAATCAAGCATTAAATCACAATTGATTGATTCAATCAATTACTGAAGTTTATTCTTGGACCTTGATTTTAACTGCTTAATCATTGGAATTAACTTGTCAATCACCCCCTTAATTCCAATCTGCCTGCTTTAATTTCTTCAACCCTTAATTTTTCCCTCATTTCAATGAACTTGAGTCTGGGTAGGGCTTTTGTCAGGATATTCGATGCTTGTTCTTTTCCACTTATGAATTCGACTTTAGCCAAATTTTGTTCAACACATTCACGAATAAAATGGTATTTTGTGTCAATGTGTTTGCTTCTACCATGGAACACAGGATTTTTCATTAATTCAATGGCTGAACGATTGTCTACTAGCAACTTTATTCCTTCAACCTTCTGGTTTGTCAAATCTTCGAGCATCCCTTTCAGCCATATGGCTTGGCAGGCAGCAGCTGTTGCTGCCATAAATTCAGCCTCGCAAGAGGACAGCGCCACCGTGCTTTGTTTTTGGCTGCACCAAGCAATCGGTCCACCACCATAAAAAAGACCATTCCAGTTGTACTTCTCCCATCATTCCGATCAGTTGCGTGAGAGCTGTCGCTGTATCCAATCAGCTTTGCGTCTCCATTCTTCATATAATTAATGCCAAAATAAGTTGTTCCCTTCACATAACGTAAAATATGTTTTACAGCTTGCATATGTGTTGCTCTTGGTGTCTCCATAAACCTGCTGACCATCCCTACTGCATAACACAGGTCTGGCCGTGTATGAGTCAGATAACGAAGACTTCCAATGATCCTTCGATATTTTGTTGGATCGACCAGAACACTATCATCATTTTTCACCAATCTAAGACCAGGTTCCATGGGATATTTTGTGGGATTGCAATCCCACATCTTCGAGTTTTTCAGGATCTTTGTCGCGTAGCCAGCTTGCTTCAAAGATATTCCACCATCTGTTTGGCTTACTTTGATTCCCAAATAATAAGTCAACATGCCAAGGTTGCTCATTTCAAAATATTCAGCCATTTTTCTTTTAAAATTCTCAATTTTCTTTGCGTTTGAACCAGTGACGATTAAATCATCCACGTACACTCCAACAATTATTACTTCGTTGTTGTATACGTGTTTGTAAACCGCGTGTTCTCTTTGACTTCTTTTAAAACCAAAATCTTTAAGAGTAGAATCCAACCTTATGTTCCAAACTCGTGGAGCTTGACGCAATCCATATAACGCCTTTGAGAGCTTATACACCATGTGCTCATTCCCGGGTATCTTGAATCCGTTAGGCTGGTCCACGTATACCTCCTCCTTCAATTCTCCATTGAGAAACGCAGTTTTCACGTCTAAGTGATGAACTGGCCACCCAAATCGAGCTACCAAAGCGAGCAGTAGTCGCACTGTCTCCATACGAGCCACTGGTGCAAATGAATCTTCATAATCTATTCCCTGCTTTTGAACATATCCTCTCGCAACAAGTCTTGCTTTGTAGCGAGTGATTTTTCCTTCTGCATCTTTCTTCGCTTTAAAGAGCCACTTTAAACCAATTGGTTTGTGGCCTTTTGGCAAATCAACTAGTTTCCAGGTCTTGTTTCTTTCGATTGCATCAAGCTCTTCCAACATAGCTTTCCGCCATTCTTTTCTTCCTTATGCTTCAGCATAGGTAACTGGTTCTTCGTTGATCGCCAACAATACTCGTTCGAATTCGACCTGTTGAATAGAATGAGTTCTATCATAAACATTTGAGATAGGACGAAAACCTTGTGTAGGTGTATCGTCATATTCTGAATCGCCATTCTGTGAAATTGAATCAGAACTTGCTGAACCGGACCCATGAGTTGAACTGGATGGACTGAAGTCACTGAACTCATTAAAAACTGTACTGTTTGTTTGGTTAACTGGGCCGTTGAAAGAATCTGCTGCATTGCTATTCTGGGCTGCTGTGTTCTGCCCAGAATGTGTTGTTTGACTTGGACTTGTGTCTGTGACAACAGCATTCTCGACCTGGTCAGATTGACCAAGTTGGTTCCTGTTGACAGTGGGATTTCTCCCATTTCTTCGACCTCAACAGAAAAATCAGCTTTGTCTTCTTCTTCTTTATTCCAGCTCCAAGAATTTTTTTCATTAAAATAAGCATCTCTACTAACACAAAGTTTGTTAGTTAATGGATTAAAAAACCGATGAGCTTTACTACCTGGTTTACTGCCAAGATACACCATTGGTACGCTTCTATCATCCAGTTTTGTGGTCTTGATGGAAGGCACTTTGACATAAGCTTTGCATCCAAATACCTTCAAATGATCTAACCGCGGCTTTCTCCCCTTTAGTGCTTCATAAGGTGTTTTATCTTCCAAAGCCTTTGTAGGGGTTCTGTTCAAAACATAAACTGCATGTCTGACAGTTTCAACCCACAACCATTGTGGCAAGTTCATGGCTTTCATCATTGATCTTGTGACTCCCAAAACAGTTTGATTTCTTCTCTCTACTACACCGTTTTGCTGCGGTGTATAGGAAGCAGTCAAGTACCTTCTAATCCCGTCTTCATTACATAATTGCTCGAACTTTGAGGAAACAAATTCCCCTCCACGATCTGTTCTCAAAGCTTTAACTTTACATCCAAGTTCAGATTCTGCAATACTTTTGAACTTGGAAAATGCCTCGTAAGCTTGGTCTTTGGATTTGATAATATACACCCACATAAATCTACTAAAATCATCGACAAGAAGCAAGAAATACCTGTTTCCAGATGATGTGGAAGGTGTAATTGGTCCGCAAAGATCTGCGTGTATCAATTCCAAAGGCTGTTCAGCCCGATAAGTTGACAATGATGGGAAAGGAAACCTGCGATGTTTTCCTGCCAAACATGCTTCACAAAGTTCTGATTTGTGATCAATAATAGGCAGCCCATCAACCAATCCACCTTTTGTCAACTTTCTCAATGTTTCAAAGTTAAGGTGACCAAGGCGTGCATGCCAAAGCCAAGCCATGTCGTCCATTTTTGACAATAAGCACGTTGATGGCACCGTGTGCAATTTTATTTTATAAAGTCTGTTTGCAGCCCTCTTCACTTTCATCAACGCAGCTCCCGATCTTTCATACATCCACAAGACTCCCTCTTTTATCACAACTTTACATCCGACTTCATCAAATTGACCCAAACTTTGTATATTGTTACATAAGTTGGGTATAAAGTAGATATTCGTGACAAGTCTTTGATCTCCATTCTTACATTGTAAAAGGATTGAACCTTTTCCTTTTATCTCCACTGCTGATTCGTCACCAAAGCGCACCTTTCCCACTGTTTTTTCATCAAGATCACAGAAGTATTCCTGATGTCCGGTCATGTGGTTGCTTGCACCATTATCCAAGTACCACATGCCTTCGTTGATATCATCTTCGGCATAAACATTTGGGAATACTTTCTCTTCATTAAGCATCACCATATCCTGTGGACATTTAGCCATTAGAAGAGTAGAATCATCATCTTCTCTTACCAAATTGGCTTCATCTTCTGGTTTCCTTGGTGCTCGACATTCAGCAGAAAAATGTCCAACTTCATTGCAATTGAAACACCTCATCAGCCTCTTGTCACTCCTGCCTCGTTGATCATTTTGATCACCCCTGTGATCACTGCTGGAGTTTTGTCTCCCCCCTCGACCGCGACTATTTCTGCCCCGTCCACGCCCACGCCCGCGCGAGTCGTTGGAACTAGAAATTTTTTGTTTTGACTCTTGTTTCTGTCTGTTCTGCTATTCTGTTTTTGTTAGCAGCAATTGACCTGTTGAATCTTTTATTGATTCAGCCGGCTTGAGTCTCTCTTCGTAAGCCTTGAGACGCCCAACTAATTCTTTAAACGGCATCTTGTCCAGGTCCGAATATTGCTCGATTGTTGCGACAATCGGCAGAAATCTGTTTGGTGCAGAATTAAGCACCTTCTTCACTCTAATCTTTTCCTCTATGGTTGTTCCAAGTGTCCGAAACTTGGACACAATGGCACCAATTTTTCCCGCAAAATCATCAATACTATCGCTTTCTTTCATAGTCAATAGTTCGAATTCACGGTTCAAAGTTTGAATCCGTGCTTGCTGGACTCTATCAGCCCCAAGATAGCGAGCCTTCAAGGCATCCCACACACTCTTTGCCTCCTTGTGTTCTGCAACCTGTAGCAGAATATCTTCCGGCAATGCCTGGAAGATGAAAGCTCGTGCTTTCTTCTTGATCTTGACGTCAACAGTGACGCCTTCAGGTGGTTCAATGGCCTCCCAAATACCTTGGGCATCCATGAATGACTCCATCTTAATAGCCCAAGACGTATTGTTCGTCTGGGTCAAGATCGGGCAGAGGTAAGATGATGATGACCCTGTTTCTTTCACTGTAACAGTTGTTTAGTTACTGAATCTGCCATCGCAGCTTCTTGGTGGCTTCTGGTTTGTTTTTCTGCTACAATCGGTAATCACTTTTCTTCCTTCTCTGTTAGCTAGAATCTCCTGGTTGTGCTCTGATACCAATTGTTAGTAAAACTAAACAAATTGGCTCAAAGATCAAACTAGAAAACAAAAGAAACAGGAAGATAATGGAGCAGTCAGCCCGATTAATATTAAAAAACAGAAAGGAAAAGATGATATTTATTTTTTTTGGTACATTTTACATCTAATTCTACCACCTATTTATAAGGGAAACAAAATTTTGCTAATAAAAGAAAATTATACTAATTGCTTAAATCAAGCATTAAATCACAATTGATTGATTCAATCAATCAATTACTGAAGTTTATTCTTGGACCTTGATTTTGACTGCTCAATCATTGGAATTAACTTGTCACTAGATTGGGATTTTTAGATATAAATGTGTCTATAATTGTCATCATTAGCCTAATGAATCATTGTCTGTGGTAAATGTGTTCATCCCTGAGTGTCGAGGATTCTAGTCTTATGGTGTGTATTGGTGTAAATTTAGGCGTTGACTCAAAGGTTGTGTGAGTTAGCCGTTCTAAAAAAGGTTGTGTTATTCAGGTGTGTGGAACCACTCAAAGAGCAAAGGTCATGATGATTATGGGCTTCTGGTCACAGAGAAGGCTAGAAAATATGCAATTGTGAAAGAACTAGACAAGCCTGTAGAGCTTAATGATGGAACAGTTGTTCTGCAGTTTGAAACTCGCCTGCAAAATGATCTTGAATGTGGTGGTGCATATTTAAAGTATCTACGGCCACAAGAATCCGGATGGACACCTAAAGGATTTGATAACAAATCACCTTACTCAATCATGTTTGGCCCGGACAAATGCGGGGCCACAAACAAGGTTCATTTCATCATGAATCACATGAACCCAAAAACTGGAAAGTATGTTGAACACCATCTGAATTCCCCTCCGGGAGTCCCTTCAGACAAAATGAGCCATGTGTATACTGCGGTATTGAAACCTGATAATGAACTGAGTATCTTGATTGATGGAGAAGAGAAAAAGAAGGCTAACTTCATGTCATCTGAAGATTTTAGCCCATCAGTAATCCCTCCAAAGACCATTCCTGACCCTGATGATAAAAAGCCTGAAGATTGGGATGATGTTAAAACGATCCCTGATCCAAATGCTAAAAAGCCTGACGATTGGGATGAAGATGCTCCAATGGAAATCTTGGATGAAGATGCTGTGAAGCCTGATGGATGGTTAGATGATGAACCAGAGGAAATTGATGATCCTGAAGCAGTAAAGCCGGAAGATTGGGATGACGAGGAGGATGGTGAGTGGGAAGCTCCAAAGATTGACAACCCGAAATGTGAAACAGCACCGGGTTGTGGTGAGTGGAAGAGACCCATGAAAAAGAACCCGGATTATAAAGGTAAATGGCATGCTCCACTTATTGATAACCCGAATTACATGGGCGTTTGGAAGCCTCGTGAGATTCCGAACATTGAGTACTTTGAACTTGATAAACCCAACTTGGAGCCTGTTGCTGCCATCGGTATTGAGATCTGGACAATGCAAGATGGTATTTTGTTTGACAATATTTTGATAGCGAGTGACGAAAAGACTGCAGAATCAATCAGGGATGCCACGTGGAAGCCAAAGTTTTAGTTGAAAAAGCGAGTCTAAAAGTAGATATACAAGCAGCTAGTCTTGATGGGCTCAAGGGTATCCAGGTAAAACATCTTGGTTCCAAGGTTTCTTCACCTTTCAACTCATATATCACCTTATTTTCAGTTGTTAAAAGATTAATATGATAAATTTGGGGGTTATAATGTCTGGGTATAAAGAAACTTATAGAGTTCGTGTTTAAAGAAACTGATCTTGATTATCTTTGTAGGGAAAAGATATTCATCTTCCTATAACTTGATGTCAAACACCATAACCCGTTTGAAATAAAACACAACCCAAATCAACTCATTAGCGCAACTAAACGGGGCTCTTGATTTTTGCAGAAATCAGTGTTTGATGTCCTTTACAAGATTGCTGATCTACCAATCTTGGGTGACCACAAGACGAAGGTTGTGGTAAGTCATCTGAATCACTAATAATCATTCTTATTTCCAATTCATTAGTAACCAAGACTTTCAAAATGAATATGTGCAGGAACTTATTGAAGAGGCAGAGAAGAAACCAAACATTATAGTTGGAATCATAATATCACTTGCTGTTGTCATTGTTAGTCCCTTGTTAAAGATCTTGTTAGCCATCAAGAAGAAACCAGTGAGTAGCCAACTTTTTGTCTGAATAAATTTTCCACAAACCATAGTGTCAATTTTTTGGTTTCTGTAAGCTTATATTAACTTAAGGTGTGTATTTTCAGGGAAAGGTAAATGTGGCACCAAAGAAGGATGGCGGTAAGACTTCAACGACTGAGGTCGGGGAGGATGCAGGTGCGCAGAGGAGGAGGAATACTAGGCGCGAAGGCTAAGCATGTCATATTGATCAGCTCCATTTGTGGTAGAATCCAGAAATTAGTTTTGGCGCAAAATCTAATCGATTTGCTAGTTGTTTTCTCTTGTTACCTTCTAGACCAATTCATCATGTTAAGTTTCCATGAAAAATAAAACTTGGACCGAGTAGTTTGTTTGTAGAGATCTGTCTGGCTCGTTTCATTGAATTCTTTTGCGATACTTGTGAGTTGTGACCGCCTTATACGTAGAAATAAATTTGATACTTGTGTGGGTTTCTCTTCGTTAGAGTATACTCAGGATGTATTTCCTTGTTAGGTTTTATCTCTTGATTTCCTATATAATTTATACTCAGGATTGTGGATTGAAAAGGAATCAACACATCATTTTATTATCTTATCTTACAATGACTACAGTTTTGTCTCTCAAAATGAGTGGGTGAATCACATACCACCAATATTATTGTCTCATTTTCAAACATAATCTTCAATCACCAGTATCAGCATAATACTCTAACTGGTCGAAGACTTACGGCTATGTAGATGCATCATCGCAACCATGGGTCGGTTTCTCACTAAATCAGTCATCCCCTATTGTAAACACCCCCACCCCAACAAAATAAGGTGGCTGACAAGAAAATTTTGCCGCCTATCTGAAGTCGCAAGAGCCTACTATTTTATGCTCATCTTCCAAAGATATGGTAGTATGATGCCCACATTCCTGCTAATCGCCTTTTGTATGATAGACATTGATTCACTCTTTGTGCAAGTCTTGCTATGATTACAAACTACTTTTGAACATTTTGATGTCTTTGCTATGCTTTCTTGGGGATATACCATACCATTACAAACTACATTCCTTGGATGGTCCGAGTTACCGCGGTTATATACGCGCTATAAGCATTTCACCTCTCGTGCCTACCATTCTCCTGCCATAAAACTACTTCCCCTTTTAATCTCCTACAAGCTCGCCCTTTGTCTCTCTACTAGCGTTCCTCTCTCCCTCTCCAATCCTTGTAAGATTTAAGAGTCCTCCCATTCCTCTACAACCGCCTAGCGCCATTCAATGATGATACTTATGCCCCCAACTCCTACTACTTTCGGTCCACAATTGATTACCCTGACCTACTTCTCTTTTCATTCCTCCTTCACCTCATAGTCCTTCTCCCATCCATCGGTATGCGTTTCCGCAGCCACACTCACAAGCCCGGGTCATGCTTCCTCCTCTCCTCACAATGAGCCTGCTTCCTTTCTCCATCCCCTAAAAGCCTTTCACTCAAACCGTAGCTATAAAGTTCAGCTTTTTGACAGAGGCTTTCATTAAAAAAGAAGAGTGCAATACCCCCAGCCGATGTGAATTACACACCACACGGATTTCCAAAGAGTCCAACATGAACAGCCAACGGTACAACACAAAACAATGTAATACCGAGTTGTATTAAATTCTTTGATGTCAAAAGGTAATACCTGCAAATACGATGATGACAGCAACATTTGAGACGAGAATGCTTAAAAACACAGGAAAGTAAACTTATATCACAAACAAACATCCGCTTATGGTTTCTGTAAATGTTTATCCTAACACATCACTGCTCACCTTATTAAGGAGTCTATAAATTAAACTACTATGACAAGAAAACGAAAAACAGATCACGAAACAAAACTGTCCTCTACCGAAGAAATTACATAAAAAACGACCTGAAAAGGTGGTAAAAACTCCAAAGAAAAAAAAAAAGAAACAGCTTCCTATAACTTTGCAGCATATTATCTCTCTCACTAACAAAGGATTGTTGTAGCCTTTCTCACAACTTCGAGCTGCAAGGTGAATTTAACGTTTTCCAGCACCAGTTTTCTTAGCAGAAGGCAGAGGGTTTTCCTCGTCATCTGACTCGATATCACCATACTCCCACATCCCCAACCTTTTGGTGCGTGCTTCTGCCTGGTACTTCTCTAATTCATCCAGCATTTGTTGTCTGTCTTTGGGCTCCCATTTCCTCCTCTTCTCCAACCTTGCTACTCCTCCCTGCATCATTTGCAGATTCAGGTTTTAAACAAATCAACAAAAACACCAACTTCAAGTTAACCCACTGACCTGTCGACCCGCTCACATGTTTACAACCCGTTTGACTCATTTATTACAACCCACAAACTTAATTAACATGTTTACAACTTGATTGCTACACACCAACCCGTCAAACACGTTTAAATGGTTAAACAGGCCATGTTCAGGTTACATGATTTTAAGTATGTGTGTGTTAGGATTGCTGTTTTTAAAATTAATAAATATATGAGTTGTGTTTAGGTTGAACAAATCAACCCGCCAATGTGACACAATTGACGCCCCTAATGTTCGACCCAATTATCCCCTGTATAAAATCATATTATTACCATTTGAAGTGAAGTCATACCAAAAAAATGCCATTTTGACTTGCGGATAACCCCATTTGGCAACCTCAAAAAGAGGGTTTTGACTTGGATGGAACCATTAAGTCTTTATGGGACAATAATGAGGGTACAAACATACAAACCTTGAGCATAATGGCGTTAATACTGGTGTCAGATTCCTCATCGATCAAGGTTACCAAGAGAATATTTCCAGTTCCTTGACCTTTGACTTTTCCTCCAGAAGTATCTCTATCCTCAACTACTGCCTTAAATTCCTTTGGCTCACTAAGTGTATTTTCACTTAAATACATAGCTGCCTCCTGACCATAATCCTCCTCCAAAGTAGGTACTTTTAAGTACGCCAGTTGGCAAAGTTGAGCCAGCCCAGGTGCAGAGGATACAGACGGATCCAGAGGACGTAACTGGTTGTAAGTAACGACTTCTTGATTTCCATAATCAATGTAAAACACTTCAAAATTGTCTTTAGGTGTTTGAACAGCGCCACGTGGTCCGGTCACAACCTTCCACATCATTAAAGAAACAAGTTTCAAAATCATAACACGCACGGGATACATGAAATTCTAGTAAACAACCTTGCAATGTAGAGATGGAAAATTAGGCGGGTCAGTTGGGATGCATAAGGAGTAGAATAAGGTAATTTTTGGTAAGGGTCAAACGTGTCAGGGTTGGCTTGACTGAAGATGCTTCTATCGGCATAACTTCTTTTACGTCTTATCTTTATATACAATAAAAGAAAAGGGTTTTGCCACTTGGCATCATATTAAACACCCTTTGACACATGTCAAATTCTTAAACAAATATTGCCATTTGTCATCATATTAAACACTCATTTAAACTTCAAAAATTTCTCTTAATTTGTTTCCCTAAAATAAAAAATTTCTAAAGTTTGAATTAATATCATTTTTATTTTATATTCAAATAAATGTTAAAATGGAAACCATTATTTGTATTCCTCGTAATTTATTTTGAGAAAATAAAAAGCCATTTTGTAATATATGTACAATGATTTTAAACCAAAATTATGGTAAACAGAATCTAAATTTTCAAACATAGTGTTAAGAGATTATTTTTTCATAATTTGATTTTATATACAATCACAATACAACTTAAGTTGGCATGTTTCTTCACATTTGCAGCTAAGTTTGTTATAACATTTTATCAATTTTATGTTTTAATAATTATTAGCTTTTAAGTTATATGTTGTCACATGACACACTCTCAAGAAGTTATTGCCACGTGTCATTCATATAGCGAAAAGTTGTTTTAATGAAAATTTTGCATCCCTTAAATTTCACATCCTTATATATCATTCTTATATATTATTCTTATATATTAGAAGATTATTAATATTAGTTCTTAATTTCTAATTATAAATATTCGTTATTTTAGATTTTTCAACCCGTGTAACACACGGGACGTTAGGCTAGTAAATTATAAAGTGTTAATATGTTTACAAAAAGCAAATGACATTAGGAAAATGAATGTTTTAAAGAAAAGCTAAAAATCTATATTAAAAAAAAGAATGATTTGCCACAAAAAAAAGAGTGACATTCACAGAAAAATTATTTCTTTTAAAAAGCAAATGAACTTTAAAATTGATCACTTTTGAAAAAAATTATTCTCATAAAAGATGATACTTTTATTATTAAAAAAATGTAGGCTGTTTTTATGTAAATATGCCTTAAAAAAATTACATGGACGCTGACATGGGTACCATGTGAACTGCCATGTAGGCGGTAACCTGGTAACCTGATGAATAAGCAAATTCAACTGGTTGGACCCATTTGACAATTCTCCTTTTTAAGTAAGTTCTTTGATTTTGGCTGTTTGACCCGTATGAGATAAATATATTAGCCCAAATCAACCAACAACAAGTAAACTGATAAAAATGAAGTAAGTCTCACCATGGCTCGGTTCCATGAGTTATCTGCACTAAACTGTGCAAGGACGAGATCACCTTTCTTTGGATTAAATGCACCAATTACAGGTGCTTCTTTGATATTTAAAGAAGCAAGTTGCTGTTGGATGGAAGCAACTTTCTGATCTGCAACAGCCTGGACATAGAACTTTCCTCCACTAAGAACTTCAGTCACCACTACCTGTAACGACGCATTTAATGCAATAAGCACATCAAGCCGATTAATCTTGAGTAAATCAATAATAATAATCCTAAGTGACCTTAAACTCTTCTTTCTGTTTTTTATCATTAGTTGCACCATTAGAAACTTCCTCTCCTTCAACATAGTTCTCCCATATCTGCAACAAAACAATAATCAGAGACAATTCAACAATCCAGTTGAACTATTTAATATATGCTTTTAGAACCAAATTTCTTGCCTTCAATTTCTGCCTCTTGGCAGACTGTTCAGCCTGAGAAAGAAGGTGAGCATCTGGAATCCTATCAGCACCAAACCCTGTCTGAAGTCTTGCAAGACCAGCTTCTAGAAGGGTGACACCAACATTACTTTTTGATTCCCACAACGATCCCAAAAAGGTTCCTGTTCTATCAACAGTTTCTACTTCAATCTGGACACAAAAAAACCAAAACAGAAAAAAAAATCAATAATGAATTATGATGTGATAAGGATAAAGGGTTAGAAAGGAATATTACCTCTACATCCCTCTGCATAATCTTCCGTCTCATAAGTGAAATTGCATCATTGGAGTAGGGCTCATCGCGACCAGGGCATCTGACACCAGATAATGAGAAAGCAATGCTGCATGTTTCTTTTGGGACAAATAGTTTAAATCTGTGACCACTAAGGACGTATTCAACGACAGCCGACATCCTCCTGTTACGTTGCAGAAACGGGAGGAAATCTTTGGCTTTCTTGGCTGAGGTCTGAATAAAAAATATACATACGAAACAGAAAAATAAATAAGTCAAAATATCACACACTGGTCAATATAAAAAAGGTAGATCAAAGCTTCTAACCGTCAAGAGATCTGTGACATGCATGCTTGGAGGATCTTTAGCGGAATGAATCCCTTTTCTACCAGCAGTGGCACGAGATTCAGCTGCAAGAAGATTCTCATAGTAATTTGATCTTTCTTCAAAGTCTCTGTGTCTAATGACAGTGCCAAACCCACGAGCAATGATGAGTTCAGCAACATTTACACCTGGCTGCTGAGTCACTGATGTAGGGGGATTAGTTGAGGAGACGTCTTCGTTTTCCTTCCCTTGAGATAACAAGAAGACAGTCCCAAAACCCATTACCCGTGAATCTGCAGGTCCAGCTGGAGCAGCGGCTCCATCCGCAAGAGGGACCTTTCTAGAGTATTCCATTGAAACTTGAACCTAAATTTAAACAATAAATTGGTAAATTAAAATCACTAGCTGGCTTTCTGTTCAAAATTATAGATAAACGTAGAAGTGGCAATTTCAACCCAGTTACGCATGAGTCGATATAGATTACTTCTATCACAAACGAGTCACATAGGGCAAATTATATAATTTAGCGAACAGGGAAACAAGTTGAAAGGTTCCCAGAGTCAATATCCAATGTAAATAACCTCCAAGTAGCACTACTCAAAATGAGACTATTACTCTCTATCTCTCAGGATAGAGGAAAGACTTGCCACCACATACCCCTCCCAGACCCTGCTTTTCAGCGGGATACACTGGGTATGTTTGTTTGTTTGTTTGTTTATTGTTTCTGTAATCATAACTAACAGGTTAATTTTGAAATAAAATTGTATGGAAGTCTACCCAACATGACCAATCCCGTTTTTCACCTCTATGAAAATAAAATTTTCAACCCAAATCTATTTTGACCAATCCCCCAACCTTCCATGCCCATCCATCTTGACACCTCCTTTAAGAAGTTTAAGAAAACCCCATTAGATTATAAAGTATCTTACTTGACGGCCAATTAATCTTGTTCTTAGAAATTCTCTTGCTTCACGAGCATAAGGAGCAGGTTTTTCGTCTCTTCTTGGATTTCCCAGTTTGGGACACCTGATACTTGAGAGATTAACTCGCCTCTCAGCTGCTGGACT
This sequence comes from Flaveria linearis, assembly GCA_024085815.1. Taxonomy (NCBI): domain Eukaryota; kingdom Viridiplantae; phylum Streptophyta; class Magnoliopsida; order Asterales; family Asteraceae; genus Flaveria; species Flaveria linearis. The sequence goes on from CM044016.1 coordinate 55,019,330, forward strand.
GCCAAATGGAAGAGAATCATCGGCAACAATGATGCAGTCTCCACTAACAACTTCAACTACCTGTAACAAGTTTAAAAATATATATGTATTTTTAATTGATCTTTAAATATATGGAAAAGAAGAGATTGTTGAAGAAGCTAATATTTAGACCAACCTTTCCAGTAAAATTGTCTGATATAGCCTTTGAATTAGTAGCTGGAGGTACATAGTTTGTCCAAAGCCTCAACTTACTCTTCTTTGCTTGAAGTTCTGCAGCCTTCAATTTCCTCCTGGCTTCATCTTCCATCATGCTTGCACTCCACTCAACATACTTTGCATATCCCTACACAAGAAAACGATAACAAGATAAAGAAAGTAGAAAAGTCAAACAGTTTTCTTAAACTATGTATCAAGTCAAACATGTTTTCATGGGGTGGACTGTGGAGAGAATGGTTACTATAACTAAGAGGGTGAGTTTTACACAAAACACATGAAATAAAAAAAAGGACATGATCCCCATTTAGGAAATAAATGAAGCCCTAACATTGGTTAACTTCCTAATTGCATGATGAAGAAGAAAATTATTTTGGCAATAATATGCTATTATAACAGCCATAATGATGTCGATTTCCATACAGCTGATACTGTAGACTTGAAATAATGTACATACATTTTCAATAAGCTCCATTGCCAGGTCCTTTGCTGATTCACCATCAGAATAATATACAGAACCTATCAAATTGCTAAACTTATCAACACCCTCAAGAACAATTCGGACCTGTAGATAGCATGCAAAGTAAAGGAACTTTCAGTTCAATCTGCCAAAAGTAAATAAGTTTAACTAAGAAAAAATAACTAAGACATCACTTACATCTCTGTTTAGTACACGAATCTCAGTAAAATGTTTAGCTTCCCTCCCAAATGCATCAGGGGAAACTTCGTTAAAGGCTGGCGAGGATGTAACTCTTTGCGCTGATGTTAAGGGCCCACGAGATTCGCCATTAGTTTCTCCATTTGGTTCATCTGATGGTATTTCAGTTGCTATGGTAGGTTCTTGGCTTCTTCTTCCCATTGAAGGGGCCTAGTTATTGAAATTATTGAAAATAATATATAAGAATAAGGTTGCATGTACAGGAAAATATCAATATAGAAGCTCCAAAACAGACAATACAAAAAGGTGAATGCTAATAAACCCCGTACCTGGATTCCAGCAACAAATACTTGAACAAATTGAAATTCTGGAAGCAGATAAACACGAAGTGAGCTCCCATCACGAACTTGCTCTACAATAGCACCCATGGATTTGCCTTTGTTAGCTGCTAAAAGGCTCATTGCATCCAGATTGCTGGGATCACCAACAGCAGATGGGGGGAGGTTCCTGATAGCAGCCTCAACAGAACCCGGAGACTAAAACACAAAAGCAACCACATATAATTAATTGACAACATATTATCAATTAGATAACAATAGAAGTTATTATAGTAGGTGCAATCGGTATTTTTCTTTTAGCTCTACGTCGTTTCGCCTGTCGTTTCACTCAGTATGACTTTTACTATCGAGTCGGGGGTCTTTTTGGAAGCGGTCTCTCTACCTAACAAGATAGAGGAAAGACTCGCCTACACCTACCCTCCCCAGACCCTGCTCTTGAGTGGGATATACTGGGTTTGTTTGTTTGTTTTGTTTATAGTAGGTGCAATCGCACACCATATTACCATGCTTGTTCATGTAAATCCAACAGTATTCAGTATCCATTTCAATAGAAAGCATGACAAATGTTCCATATTATAACCCAAACATTCAGCATATTCTGATTTACCATACCATGTGGCACAGAAAACTAGTAATGAGGTGGCTTAAGTAACAGTAACTAACCCTGTTCCATAGACCTACACCCTGTTGTCTGGCTTGTTCTTCAAGGCGTAGCAGCTCGCTATGCTCAGGGGTCACCTCTCCTTTAGCCTCCTTAACCTGTTATCAGTGAGTGACGATATGTTAGATGTGAAGATGAAATCTTTAATTATAAATGCTGGTATATGAATTTAAATTACCTTTGCCAAGCCATGAGTGACAACCTCGTTTCCGACATTTGTTGTACCAATGAAAACACTGCAGAATTCTCGGGAGAAGTTTGGGATGGTGTATTCCGTTCTAAAAACAATATCCTAGCAAACAAAAAGATAAATAAAGATGAAATATTTATATTATCATCATATAACGACACAATGCAGCATGACTAATAGATACACAGAGGGTTGTATGAATTATAACCTTTCCTATGCACAACTTCCGGAGAAATTCCCTGCTGTCCCAAGCAAATGGATCATCCTGGCCCCCTCGACGTGCCTACATAATAAGGAAGAAAATTTGAACCGTTATTTAGTAAATTCCATTACTAGCAATCGAGAATTCACACGACATAAATTAGATTCCAGGTAAAATTCACAATGTAAGAAATTTAAGGGGCTGCATAACATACTAATCTTGGAGCAGAAAGGTGAGCCAAAACCACAGTCTTCTCAGGGGGGATTTCTGCTTTTGTAAATCCCATAATCACCAAGGTGTCACCAGATGGAACAGCTTTAACTTTTCCTCTCAGCCATCCGGAATTTCCAGCTGGTTGCGCCATCACACAAGATCTGCAAAATAAAAGACATAAACCATGAAGATTAAGATAGATATCACATCACAAACTGAAAGACAATGAACATCGCAGTAAACACAGCACGCAAAGCTTCCTGATCGCTACCTATAGCAGCGTCCAATCACTGCATAAATCTACAAAAACCACAAATTTCCTACCGATCAACAAATTGAGAAGAAACATAACTTCAAAACAAAATCCACCAACATCCTATCCACAATTCACAAAAATCAGTCAAAACCTAATCAAACAACGATGAACAGCTACCACGCTCATCAATCCAATCAATCCACTTCCCAAAAAACAATCTACAACCACCGGTCATCAGATCCACACGCTAGAACACAGCAAACACACACATTAACACCTCAACCACACCAAATCTCACAAACTCACCCTAGATCAACACTCCACAAACCAAAACCAATCCAACCACTCCGATCTACCACACAACACAATCAAATCCAAACACAACCTGCATGTCAGCACACCGATTCACAAAAACAAAACATCAATCACTAGATCCGAACAGCACAATACCTGAAATCCTCCTGCTGTAGATCGATCAACCGAAACACACACTCCGATCGAACAAACACCTAACCGAATCAATCTGAAATCAACTTGGAATGCAGAATCATCAACAATCAATAACAATAATAATATTAACGATGATGATAATAATAATCTCCGAATTCGATCGAAATCGACGGTGATTTGAGATTGAAACAAAACCACTGAAAGTAGTTCGTTCGGCCGGCGGATGAAATTTTGTGAAGCTTATACAAAGGGGTAGTATGTGTTATTATATGGGGTCAAAAAGTGAAGTAATAAACGTGCCCCTCTATTTTGGGTAAATTACCGAAAATGCCATAAGCTTATCGTTAACTGATTCTGACTGCCCTCGTAGTTGGACTACTAGAAAAGTATCTATGACGATATTTTGGTGCCACGTAGGATGTTATAGCCAATGGGGTCCTGCCACGTGTGATGATGTCAGCTTCTTTTGGTACAACTGTATCTTTTAACTAGCTATAGTAACCCGTGTGTTACACGGGTTGAATAAATAAAAGATTAATATAACAAAATTTATTAATTATAAAATAATATTTTAAGATATAATATCACTGAAATTATGTATTAGAAATGACTGTAAGTTATAAAATAGTGATATCAACTTTTTAAAACTTTATTTTAAAAAAAAAATAAATGTTTTGTTCTAAAACAAACCGTATAAAAATGTCATTTTTAAAAATTTTCTTATTATAACTCTTAAATTTAATTATTTTTGGTTTTAAAAAAATAACTTTTTAAAATACCAATTTAAATATTTCGTATTTTTAAAAAAAAGTCTTATGCTTTAAATAAATTTATTATTTTATAAAAAAATTGTTTATTTAGAAATAACATTAATAAATAGATCTTTTTATTAATTTATTAAATCTAAAAAAGTGTTAAATAGTATTATTAGTAATTAAGGTAATTATTTAATAGGAGAGAGAGGCGGGAAAATTTTGAAGAGAATGATTACGGTGTTGACACGTGTCATCCCAGATACCTTTTTATTAGAATAGAAAGATTGTGTTTGCTTGAAATGGTAAAAATGGAAGTGCATAAATGACCCCATGTTAAAAAGGAAATTAAGTCGTTGAATATTTTTTGAAAGGGAAGAACTTTTATATATTTTTGTAAAGTTACAAATAAACGTGTGTTTGTATGGTTTTAAATTATATAATTTTTATTATAAATTATTAATTTTTTTAGTGACATTTAAAATATTTTGATTTTTTAATGAACCTTTCTAATACAGAATGGTAACCGTCTATATTAATTTTAATGTTGCAGGTGTAACTCGCACAGAACACTATTAAGGATTAAACCCGTTATTATGAGAAAAACTTCTTTGAGTCAAGTTTGAATCTTAGACCTTAAAAATATTAAGCCTAAACCATCACATACGTCATTAGACCAGAAGGCTAAGTGTTGAATATTTTTATTATTAATTAATGTTATGTTTTTATCATTTGAATGAAGTCGTGACAACTATTACTTCTATCATTGGTTATCATTGACGACCAGCATGTGTTTTCGATGACCTTGCTCATCTGGATCTTGCGATAGTCACATATACAGATATTATAATTGACATGTGTGTTGAGGTCATGTTGGTATGGCGGCATATTTAACATGGGTATGTATTGTGAACTAAAACTGAGTTAGTAAAACATGTCACAGAGTTTAATCCTAGTTTGGATTCGTCAATCAAACATATTAGTAATGTTGATTTGTTATATCTTGTTTGTATGACTAGTATCATTTTCTTGTTTTATACGATTAAAATCAGATGAAGTTGTTGCTTTCGACCAATCAACTTAAATAACCCTTCTTTTAGAGTTAATAACTTGAGATCCTTTTTAATATATCATTAATTTTACTCAAAATCAACGTCACGATACGTTTAATTTATAACCAACATCAAATATTAATATAGAAAAGCGTTCTTGGTGATTTGTGCATTGTAGATGGTAAATGGAATCACAACCAATATTACGGTCACATGATTAATAAATGGTGATAGTTGAATAGAAAAAAAAACAGTCATTGTGGAATTATATATCTTTCTTTCCTATTTGTTTTATGATTTTATGATTTTATGAGGATATCATGTGTTGTAACTTTGTGTTAATTATTACTTGATATTAACTTTTAAATAGAGTATTGATCATGTATGTTTAGTTTTAAAGACGTGTTGGAAAGAACTGTTTAAAATTTACATATATATCAGATTAGTTAGCTTATTCATATATAATATTACATGATGTAAGATACTAGTGATTCTAAAGTTTAGAGAGGGAAAACAAACGTAATAGCAACCTTAATGCGACAAATACAAACAAAAAGTTAGAAATACTAACCATTTGTATATCAACATTTATAAAAACCCTTTCACATTTGGAGATATGTTCTCCTAAACACATCATGTAAGCCTTGTTATAGAAAGAAAAAAACTTGAAAACAATTGAAAGGATGAACAACTGAACAAGAAGTTTGAGTAATGTGCAAATTGGGAAAAATAAAAAGAAGTAACAAGTGGATACAACTAATAGATGATGTTGTTAACACGTTTCGTCACTAACTGCAACAAGAATCCAAGTGTTTGACACGCATGATGAAATTGTCATGTATCCAAAAGGTAGCAAATAACTTATTTTGTTAATGCGTATGTGTAACATGTATTATTTCATTTATTTTGGTTTTATTAAACTTAGTTGACATCAGTTTTATTGTTGTTTTTTTATATACTATGATTTCAACAGAGTTTAATGACTATGTCACATGTTTGATGCACGGTTTTAGTGCAAGATTATTAACGCTTTTATTGTAATATAGTTTACATTGTAATGTAAATTAATAAACGATTGTAATACAGTTGAGATATCTTATGAAAAAATTGTGCAAACATATTCATCATGCATATTAAACTTGTGTGTTCATCCGGAACATCAAATCCATATCTTTTATTTAAGGCAAGAATCATTCTTGGGCATCAAAACATTTCGATGACCTAAAATCAAACACAAGTGATTTCTCAAACCAAAATATAAACAGAGCCTTGAGCCTTAAATCAAAAACTTAATTGTTTGATTGTATACTTAGATCAATAGAAACAAAATGGGACTTGTTTATACGCAAATGCGGGTCAACATAATTTTAATTCTATGAACTTTTCTTACCACGTTTTACAACTTTCAAATAAAATTATATCAAAACATAAATTTAACATTTATTGTGATATAATAAAACACTTCCTGAGTATTAAACAAAATTTTAGGATATTACAAAGTGAAAGTCAATCTCTACACGTCTAATGCGTACATGAATATTAGATTAGCGGCGACATAAATTGCATCAAGATTGTGAGTGTCGTATGCTGAAACTTTTAACTATAAAAATATAGAACACTCTAAACACATATGAAAAACTTTCTTTGTTTATAAAGATTTTTATTTATATTATATTTGTGGTGTATCTAGCAACTTCATTTGATAAAATCTATATCAAATCTAATCAAATAACCCATAAAATTTTAGACTATAGTCACTTTTTAAAGAATGGACTAAACATAAACAAATGCCATTCAGACAAAAGGAATTTTGAACTACATGTAAAAATATAAGAATCACTAAAATCTTACATAATTTAATCATGTAATAATTATTATATATGAACTAGTATTAAGCCCCCTGCGTTGCAGCGGGGGGCGTAAAACAATGTCAAGTGGTATCAATGGCACACAATCACAAGTGACCACCAACACCGAAAAAACTCGTATTTAAAAGGAACAAAAAACTTAGAGAATAAAATCGAACGAAAAGTAAGCGTAAAAACGTTGAACATGTAAACGAAATGTAAAACAATAAATAAGATAATCAAGAACAAACATGTTGCAACAGAGTCGTTAAAGTTGAAAAAAATAAGGGTAAAATTATTGAATCACACACACGTGTTGGGAGATGAAGAAAATATATATCAAGTGTAAATTGTAAAAGATATAAAAGTAATAGGTTAAAAAAAGTTAAAGTTTAAGAAAAAGACAAAGGTAAGTGCAAACCACTAAACACATAATACAACCCACTAAACGTACCAAAATTAATATATTAATATTATATAAATTAATCATTTTTGTAAAGGAATTAATAATTAATAAACTATATATGAAAAGTGAGGGGGTCTTTTTGTAATTTCTTAAAGATTAGTGATAAGTTTAAAAAACTCTAAAATGTTCTTGAAAGTAAGGGGGACCTTTTTGCAATTTTTAAAGCTTGGTGGTAATTTTCAAAACCCCTAAAAATTCCTTGTGTACACCGACCAAGGAGATTTAAATATATATAATAAACAAATTACTTGCTTGATATGGAACTTATAAACAAACTTTCTTGATATGGAAATTTCAAACAATTCTTTCAACACTCGGTAGTTGCTAGAGCCTTTGAAACTAAAGATACATGATCAATACATATTTTTTAAAGTAATCATCAAGTAATACAACAAACAATTGTAACACAAATTACGTCCTCGTAAAATCAATGCATATTTTTAAAAGTAATCATCAAGTAATACAACAAACAATTGTAACACACATTACGTCCTCGTAAAATCAAGAGGAGATAAAGAAAAATAAATGCAACGATAACTATTTTCATCTATTCAACTATCACCATGCGTTACATCATTCGTTACATCATGACACCATATTGGTTGTGACTCCATCAATTACCGTTAACGATGCACAAATCACCTACAATGCTTTTTATTTCATATTTGACGTTGGTTGTAATTCAAACATATCATGACCTTGTTTTTAAGTAAAACCAATGATGAGTTAAAAAGCATCTCAATCAATATAACTCTAAAAGAAAGTTCAACTTAAATGTAAACATGTTTCTAATCAATTTAACAAAACGTTGAGCTAATTTGACGGTGGATATGAGATAAAATGAGTTAGGCCCTGTTTGATACCGGCAGACCCGGCTGACCCGGCTGACCGGCTGACTCGGTCAGCGGGTCAGCCTGTTTGATACGTGCGCCGACCGCGATGACCGGGTCCAAGATGGCTGACCCAGACTTCGAATTTGGGGTGTCTGACCCGGCTGACCGCTACCACCCACCGCGACCACCTGCTCGACCACCTGCGCAACCACCTGCTCGACCACCTGCGCGACCACCCCCCGCGACCGCGACCACCTGCGCGACCACCCACTGCCACCGCCGCCTTGCTCCCTCCATCACCCTCCCTTCGTCGCCCTCCTTCTACCACCGCAACCATCATCATCTTCGACACCTATCATCATCATCTTCGACACCTATCATCATCATCATCGAATCTACCCTTGCCCAATAGCTAACTCATCTCTGTCGACACACACACCCAATCACCTTCGATTTGAACCGATTTCAACCATTGGTATCACCTTTGCTGGCGACTTGTTGAGATTCACCGGAGAGTTCTAGAGAAGCCAGAGAGGGTTTGAGAGAGAGAGTTCGAGAGGTTTGAGTTTGGGGCAGCCCTCTTGGTTTTTGACCTATGAAGTCAATAACATTATTGTAACAATATATACAGCCCTCTTAAAATATTACAATAAACATGAAAATATTACAATAACATTATTGTTAAACATCGAATCTACCCTTGCCCAATACATTATTGTTTGGTTTTTGAAAAATAAACGTGTCTTGTTTAACACGATAGTACTTGCATTCAATTTGGCTATTTTTATTGATTACATAAAACCAGTTAAATTTAAACTCGTTAAAACAACAGGACAATAAGGTTATTTTTACTGGGTCAGACAGATACTAATCAAACAGTCAAGTTTCAGTCAGATGGAGACTCAGTCAGAACTTCTTACTGGGTCAGCTTCTGACTCAGTCAGATCTTACTCAGTCAGCGCAATCAAACAGCCCCTTATACAGTTGTATGTTATATTCACGAAAAGCTAGGGTTAATTTAAGTTAACTAGTTTGAGACCGCGCGTTGCGCGGGTTTTGTACCGGATTTATTTCTGGCAGATTGAGAGTGTATCAAGCTTACTAATTGTATGCGAGTAATATGTGGATGTAGCTTACTAATTGTAGAAGTTTATTGTCAGCTAATTTACGTCTTAAATGAAAGTTTTGTAACATAATGGTGTTTTTGGATATAACCATAAGCTTAAAACAACCAAAGTGTAAACCGACATGTAATACAAGTCGCCATAGCATCATGCCGTAAATAAACCCACTTCGACTCGAAATTAACATAGACACAAAAGTAATGAGATATAAAAGGAAGATAAGAACTCATACCTTGTATTTGGAGTTTGCATTGTCTAATTTACTCTTGAGTAAAAACAACTCCTTTAAAAAAGGCCCACTTTAATTACCTGTAATGGGTTCTATATGATGCTTGGGTCAGAAAGAAAGATTTGTTTATATATGTGTATGCAACGTATTCACATACATAAGCAAGTGATGTCATTAAAGAAAACCAAATTTTAATCAATGTCTAAAAAAGAAAGAATACAAAATCAAGGGTTAAACAAACAACATAATCCTTCAAAGAAACTCCAACAGCAACATACATACCCATATCCTGCTAGAAGCTAGAATCAGGTATGCTAAGTGGGATTATAACTGATTGTCAAGAATCCAGTATTGTGCTTATCTTTGTTCATCACAACTTCTTTCACAAATGGGTATGTCAATAGGTTTCCAAGAGATACATTCACAGCCTCCTGTATTAATTGAACACCATATTAAATTTAGTCACTACTATCATATTCTAACATAAAGGATATGAGCTTGAAAGATATAGTTATTTATAGATTTGGGGGAAAAATGATAACATGAAAGTTGTCGGGTCAACTCGTACCAACCCACTGTGGCACGCACAGGAAAATCGTGTACTTTGATCCCAACCTATTTTGACGTGTTACGCGACCCATCACTGGTAACAGCCACTATAAAAGCAGTTATAGGAGGTGAACTCATTTTGATACTTTTTGTCTAAAATGACCCATTCGCGAACTGAATTGAAACCTTTTTTCTTAAACGAACCGTCTTGACATGTTATATTACCAGCCTGACCCACCATTTTAGGCTTAGAAATTATGCTGCTATTTTGTGTACTTATCTCTACATTTTACGGTTTAATTTATACAAGGTTTGGTAATTTGGTGTGAAAAATACCTTTTCACAGTTGGTGCAAAGATCCGAGTACTCCAAATTGCTGCAATCTGCTTTCACCTTGCTTTTGGCAGGCAAACCGATTTTAACCCACTGTTCTATGAAATCACTACGCGTTCAGTATGGGAAAAAGTAACTGTTAGTTTGTATTAGTTTAAGTTAAGCAAGACCAAGAAGATATTCTACGCCTCTTTTATACTTTTAACATGTATGAATTCATATTATTCCAGAAGGAGAAAAAGATATGAAAATCTGATGGTTGTCATTTAGCTTTACATCATATTTAGCTGGTAATAGGTGTCATTCAAAGAGAAAAAGGCAACTACATAAAACAACCACCATTACCCATATGTACATTGTATCTGGATCTATTTACTACAAGTTTATCCTTTCAAATACCAACACTAAACAGAATATCAGAGACTAACTGAATTCGCAGCAAATGTTAGGCAAGTCATGTACAATATGAGAAGAAAAACACTAATATGTAAGAAATGGTTCCTACCACTAATTAAGCTTTTATTGGGTCACCAACAAACTGTCCCTAGAACACCTGTACTGAAGAAATACATTTTGACCTAAGTTGACAACATTTTTTTCAAAGAAGGCTATCAGCAGTACAATTGAATGCAATTTTGCATAACAAATATGACCAAGCAAACAAAAGGTTTCCACTTTCCAAAGAGTTAAATTCTACTATGTGATTAGATAAATGGGGATTTGTTAGAGTACAAGAAAGAAATAAGTGAGAAATTATGCACCTGAATTATTGTCTTTGAACCAAGAGAGTCTTCGACATCAAACCTGCAGATGTTGCCATAAAGACACAAACTCAAAAGATGTTGTCTATTGCCTAGTCTTCTTTGGCTTTGTGCTTCTGCTGTGGAGGTGTGTCTTCAGTTTTAGCTGGATGTTTCCTTTTTGGTGTCTTGTCTGAAGGTGTTGCAGGTGGTACACTGGATGAAGAGGGTTCATTTTCAGTTGGGATGGGGGAAGTTGGAGTTGATGTTGGTGGCTTGTATGCTTTGTTGACATTGAGTTGTGGTCCATAGCTATCTGTTCTCCCTTGAAGCTCAAAGATGAAGGTTTTCCCTTCGAGTTGTTGTAATTCAGCAGGCAAAGTGTTAGGGTCTTGAGTGGTCTGCTGCATAACCAGATCGTAGCATGTTTTGCCTACGAGTGATGTGACAATGCCATCAAAGAACACTGCGGGGGAGATGGTGTCGGCATCAGCAAGCGTTCCAGTGAAGCGGTACCTGTGGAAATTGAGATATGTAACGTTTGTGTTTTTATTGTTTGTAGGTGTTTTAGGAGTTTGAACCTGTATGAATGTTCATCTTTTAATCCATGCGTAAGACAGTAGAACAGGTGGCCGTTAAGGTAGACTTTGTTGGAACGTTGGATGCATGAATCGTAGTACCAGCCATGTCCTTTGCCAGAATGTATCTCTTGTATTTCAGCTAAAACCATGCATGTAGTAGTCTGCTGTTGTCATTTTATTTTAAGAAATATAGTATGGTCACGTTTCGATGTCATTGGTATATGTTTAATAAGGCAGCAAGTTACCTTTTTGGCATCAGCGAGCTTGGTAATGGCTTCAGATAAGGGAACTATGTTTCTTTCAGCAAACGCATTCCTTGTCGGTGATGATGGTATGTCGGTTGTGGGCATGTGTTTAAACCTGTATGATATTAAATATGTTGTGATATGTTTCATTGTAATTTATTGTTATTAAGTGGAAATTTAAAATGTGTTCTTACTTTTGAATAAGAGACCCTAGCTGTGGTATTGCTGGATTGATGTATGTCTGGGAAGCAGATGTTGATGATAGTTGCAGTGCACCTTAACATGGGTTAATTTTTTTGTTAGGTGAGATTTACAAATACGTGGAAGATATTTTATGATAATTAAACTGGATATTACCTAAGAAAGTAGTCACCTTGAGTGAGGTGATGGCAACGATAACAGGGTCGTCGCCCGTTGTAGCTGCCTTCTGGTTAAATCCAATGGTTATCTCTTCCCAAAGGCTGAAATCAATAAGTTTGCCACTGTGTATTAATGAGTATGTAGTTGTAAGTATGATGGATGTTGTCTTCGTATGTTGTTACGTATTAGTTGTTGTTGTTACCTTTCATGTTGCAGGACGATGCGAACCAATCTGCCTTTGCTTCTATTTGGAACTTCTGTGATGTGAACAACGCGTCCAATGAGGTCTGCAGGAAGTTATAAAAATAGGTAGGTATGCGTAATTGTTATGTAAATGTAACATTAAAGAAGTACAGTCATTAGTATTTGTACCCGTGAGAAGTTTGTTCCCGTCATCGTAACGTTGTTGCAAGGCAGAGTAGGGAGCGAAATCGAAGTAATACCATGGCAGACTGTCATCTTCTATTGGAGTTACAATTGTTGCTCTACCAAAAAAGGATAGACGTGTCGCGATTGACAACCATACTTGCAGATCTAGCTTCAGCACATACGTATCCTGTCACGGAGTAGCAAAATCCAGCTCTTATCAACTTGTTAAAATAGGAGCTGCTTTGGGCATCGGTAATTGCTTCGATGGCGTCACCCTGTGAATTTCAGCAAGTTATTATCAGCTATGGACATTTAGTATTAATCTGATATTATACATAACAACACAATACGAATGTCAAATGTATGCGATATTTAGATGCGAATATAAGTATGTAGATGTTTCGTTACGTACTTGTGAATCCATGAAAAGAAAGTGGATTTCAGGCCGTTTGTACATCAGCCACTTTTTGACAATCCTCACATGTAGACATTCTGTTTTGCATCTCGGTGTTAGATCTGATATATTTTGCGTTGTCATCTGAAATGAAGTTTTAACGGTTTATTTAACGCAAGAAATCTGAATAAACAATGTTCTTTGTCACATTCGGAAGGTTTTGTTCATTTGGTTCAATGTAGATTTCCAAAAAAGGGAAGAAAGTGGATTTCAGGCCGTTTGTACATCAGTCACTTTTTGACAATCCTCACATGTAGACATTCTGTTTTGCATCTCGGTGTCAGATCTGATATATTTTGCGTTGTCATCTGAAATGAAGTTTTAACAGTTTATTTCACGCAAGAAATCTGAATAAACAATGTTCTTTGTCACATTCGGAAGGTTTTGTTCATTTGGTTCAATGTAGATTTTTAAGGCATGTGATGATGTTGATCTAGAGAGTGCTACGTACAATCGACCGTGCTCGAAAACTGGTTGTGGCAAATATACACCTATTTTATTTAAAGATTGACCCTGACTTTTATTAATTGTCATCGCATAACATAATTTTACAGGGAATTGCTTTCTCTTGAAAATAAATGGTAATTCTTTATCTGTATGGGTTAAAATGATACGGGGAATGTAAACTTTATGACCTGCAGCTATTCCTGTTATAACTTGGGCTTCTATGAGCCGTGGGAGAAGCTGCGTAATTATTAATCTAGTTCCGTTACAAAGGCCGGCTACTTGATTTATATTTCTCAAAAGGATTATGGGAGATTTGACCTTTAAGTGTAATTTGTGAGGCGGCAGTCCACTAAAATTAAGCTCATGTAAGTATTCGGTTGGGTACAATATTTCAGTGTCACCTCTTTCTTTCAAATGGGGAACTACAGAATCGCTGCTCAAATATGTAGAAGAGTTACCAGGTGACATGTCGAGGACCATTGAGTTTATGACGTCTGTTGTGTCGTTTTTAGGACAAACAATTGCTTTTTCTGAGAGATTTGCAGTTGTTGGGTGACGAAGTGTATCGTCATCATAGATAAAGTGTATGAGTGCATTCAAGGGATCGACACAGTTTGGAATCAAGTATTTCTCTGGTATCTTAAATAGACGCGTGTCGTCAGGGCTGTCTTTGTCTGGCGTTCCGATCGAACCGTCACCAACTTGTAGTAGCCATGAGGAAAATTGAGATATTTCAGACGTGTCAATTGAGTTTTGTCTTGCACGTTACAACCGCATGTTTTCTGTTAGTTTAACAACACTAAAATGCCTCCATAGTAATGATTTTGGCAAAGCAGACGCAATAATTTGAGATTTAGAAGCTTTACGTTTGATGGGTAAGGTTTGCCTAAAATCACCACCCAATAAAATTGATGCCTCCAAACGGCTGTTGGTTGTTTTCGAGGAGATCTTGTAGGGTTCTATCTAATGCTTCAAAACACTTACGATCATTCATAGGGGCTTCATCCCAGATTATAAGAGATGTTTCCACCAAGAGTTGTCCAAGCTGGGTGTTCTTTTTTACATGACAAATGGTGTCTTCTGTTAAATCTAATGGGATTTTGAACCGTGAATGTGCAGTCCTTCCTGAAGGAAGGAGCAACGATGCAATGCCCGAAGCTGCTACGGCTAAAACAATCTTCCCTCTACTACGTAAGGCATTTATTATCGTTGTCCAAAGAAATGTCTTACCGGTTCCTCCATGGCCATAAACAAACATCAGAATCTGTTTGCGTGCTTCAATAGAGGAGACAACTGACTCGTGTACTGTATGTTGCTTGCAATTTAACGTTTTTTTTGTATTTCGTGTTGTTGGGCAAGAAGTTGTTTATCGTAATTCCTTTCTTCCATCAAAAGCCTGTTCTTCAACTTCTCTAATAAATCGGGTCGTGGAACTGGCAAACCGAAGTCAGACAGGGTAGATGGCTTGCACTTGAATTCAACAACAATTCAATCTCATATAAGACGTATTGTTGCAAGTCATCATCGTCCATATATGTCTCTTTGCTCTTCTGAAACAATCCTAAAAGTCTAGGCACATCATCTGACATACTACGCCACTTACTTACCCACAGGTTCATTGGATTTGATATCTCACAGAACAATAACATATGAGTAAACAATGACCTCAATTCTGATGCAGTTGCCCATGCGGAAGCTTCATCGAAAGCTACACACCATTCATTGTCGACACCAAGCAAACCGAGCTTTTCACACGCCTCTCGATGCGTATTGCATACGAAACCAGAGACCGTCTTTATATCATTGAAATTTTTGCAGCCCGTTTGGTGTAACAATAGCATTCGTAAATAAAAAGGTTCACCGCATGTAGGATGAATGTTTATGAGTCTACCAATGACCGGTGTCCCCTGTCTAGCTCTACGAAACCATTGTTTTTTTGTTTTGTCCCGTCTATATTCGGAAAGAAAGTCGACATAACGTAAATGTCTGCCATTGACATCATAAGCATTTGTATTCAACCATTCAGTTAAAGTTGTCTTTTTGTAAGATGGCTCTTCGACTATCCGTTGCAGTTGCTGTGAATCTCTAAATGTGATATTTTGCATGTTTTCTAGATGGACAGCTAACACTTGAACTGGAGGGTTTCTATGATGAATTGGAAAGTCTAAAATGCGCCAAGATGCCTCATGAGGACATATGAAATGTCCATCCACATAGTTTTTAATTTCATCATGCTTAAGTTTAACACTATTTGAGTTGTCTCCACAATCTGCTGGAAGAGAACCAATAGAAAATCTGATCTGATCTGCGCCTTTCGAAATGTATTTAAACAAATACTTTATGACCATATTCCAACCACAATACTCAACATTAATATGTGCTTCGAAACGTAAACATAGTGCCTTGTTGTACGGAACGACATAAGAGTTGTCAAGTTGAACACCACCTTTAGTAGCTACATGTCCGTCTGTTCTTCTTCTGTAATGCACATATCCGTTGCTATCGAAACGCGTGGAAGACTCGTATGGTTTTGGAAACCTCTTAGAACAACTTCCACCAACCATGCATACAGAAGAGGGTCTAGCAAGACCACACGGGCCATGTAACATTGAATCTGTAACAATCCTATACAAACACGGCTCGGCTATACGATCTGGAATTTCAGCCGAAATATAACGGTCTACATCGGCAGGATTGTGAATTCTGAAAGGTTGTGTGACCCATAACAATAAGTGGCAATGCGGTAGACCTCTTTTCTGAAATTCAGTGGTATACAAATCTGGTTGATAAAAAAGAAGGATTCAACAAACACATTGTAATAGTAAAGGATTAGAAGAAGCAAGGAAAAAGAGATAATTGGCACCTGCTGCTACTTTTCCAAATTGTTCCTCGGTGCGTAAAAAATCAAGTAACGACTTCACTTTCATCCGGAATATCCTTGAAATGATATCAGGCCTGTCGTGTGCTTTCAATGGTTGACATGAGCGCATAAAGCGACTAACTTCAGGCCAGTTAACGTTGCACGTAAATGTTATAAAATACTGAGGATTTCCATGAACTCGACAGATTGCTAGTGCATCTTGGTAGTGTTTATATAGGTATCGAGGGCCGCCAGTAAAAGATGATGGCAGAAAGATACGCTTTCTGATAGCACGCCCTTCAATATCACCTCTTTCTACTGCATCATACACACCTTGGAAAAATTCAGTTCTGAAACGATTTTGATTCATTCTTATGTAATCCAATCGGTATTGCTCTATGCAGATATAAGCGTCAACTAAAAATTGTTGAAAAAGCCGACCACCTCGCAATAGTAAAGAGTAACCGCCCATACGATCATGAATTAGATAACTATAATACATATTCATAGTTAACTTCCGATCATCATTCGAGTCATCAGAAGTTAAACGGAGATCCGGCGACCATCCAGGCTCCCCATGTAAAAACAACAACGGATCTAGAAGAGCCATGTAAAGAGGATGAACTTTATTTATACGTTGTGGAACATCATCCTTGCAACGAATGATTATATCGAAATCTGTTGCCTCTGGAGAATTTTCAAACACTATTGCTCCGATAGTATCTGGGGTCGGGTGATCATAAGAACGTTGATTTGCGGAATGGTACAAACGTATATAGAAATTAGGGACATCAGGATTTCTGCAAAAATCACGTGCAATTCGAAAGAGCTTTACAAGCGCATTCAGCTCATTCAAGACAGAGATCAATAGCTCAACAATTGTCGGCTGCAACGATGTACGCTCACCAGCATTAAAGTTGTGAAGTCTATTCGAAACCTCATTCTGAGAGTCGTAAACATACATCTGTAGGAATCTAGGATTCTCGTTTGGTGAGGGACACAAACTCCCAAGCCAATGACATATTTGGCCCTCAACTCTAAATACATATGGCCCACGCGCGTAGTTAATCAATTCGTCTATTCTTGCGCCGAAAGATGTCATTGAAAACATGGAATTATATGCACGAATATTATCTAAAAAATCGACACGTGCATACAAATCTTGAACAAAATCTGGTGGAGAAGTAGGCAAACATATATTAACCCGACCACTTTTACAACACTGATTATACTTTGGAAGACGGTTAGCAGAGGCAAATCCAACCTGTTCAGAAAGCCAAAATCGTGCGCCACATGCCTGACAAACATGCACAGCATCACCGACGTCCAAATAAGGATAAGAGTCAACCAAAGAAGTCTGTGATGACTCTCCAAGATCAGAAACAGATAATGACACGCCTGCAGTACTTATATCCGACAAATGAGCAAGAGTAGATCTGCGTTGTCGATTTTGTCTTCTGGATGTAGAGCCCATAGAGGAGTCTAAACATGCTGAATAATCGATCTCAGGCAAGACAGGCACATCTCGAGTTCGCTTCCCAGACACTCTACTTCCATCCATTTGAAACTACTTATAAATACTACGTAGGTATAGATAGGCTAATGGCATAGCATTAAGACAATAGAAAAAGATACAGCAACAAACGCTAAACTAAATACTTTAATTTTTACGTCTGATACACCCTAACAAAAACAATTAAATCTAATTTACTTCTAAATTACTAAAATATTTCTTATAATAAGTTGACACTAACACTCTATTGCCATCAAGCTGGAAATCATAAAAAAAACTTTTGAAATACAAAATAGGCAATAACACACGACATATGATAAGAAGTAGAGAAACACTGATTGACACGAACATAAATAAAACTTACATCTGCAAGAAAGTCAGACTGTAGACCAGCAACCACTTTTTAGCATTCCAACCTTACAAAAAATAAAGAAAGCAAGAAGATATATGAAAGAAAAAGCCAAATAAAATAAAGTAGTCATGTATACACCAGTAACTTCAGATTCGTCGTTGTTTTTATTTCAATATGAAACCTATAGTCAACCGATCGATATTTAAAAAATGTCTAAGTATAAATACTATTGTGTATGTTTTAATCATTTGGCAAGAGTGAAATAAAAAGACGAAGCATTATACACTCTGCCATAAGGTGAAAGCCAAATAGCTATAACAATATGAACATATCATGACACATTGGAGATCAATTTACATCAAAAGCAATGACAAAATTTACATATGTTTTAAAGCTTCTAAGTCAACAAATAATGCATCAAAGAGCTGCAACCTAATTTTTCATCAAGAAGAAAATGAAGAAAAAAGCATGACAACAATCATACCCGAAGAAATACTGCTACAACACTGATTGCTTTAAAATGAAATAAACAAAACCAAATACGATGACGCTCATACCAAACATATACTTGTTGCTATTAAATAGAAACAACTACATATTACAATGATACCTAATCTATATATCAAACAAAAGCATTTCCGTTACAATACAAATACATCATTCAAATACGATAGTTGTTGCTATTAAACAGGATCAACTGCAGCCTACAATGATACCTAATCTATATATTATACAAAAGCATTTCTGTTACAATACAAATTAATCATCCATAGACGATGCCTAATGAAAGGTTTCCAAGAAGTCCAGTGAACATACCCTGCCACCATTTGAATTTATAAATAAATATTAAGAGGTGCATCCGAGAAACGTAAAAGAAGACAACTCTTACCAACACCTGCAGTGTGAACAAAATATAATCATAAATGTCTGAGTGATATAACAATATATCTGGAATTTTAATATGATGCCTTCAGCAACTGAAAGACAGGAACAGAGACCTTGGTCTTGAATCTAAAAAAAAAGATCGTAAAAGGTCTTATATTTTTAGCAGGAAAAAGTAATATAAATGGTAAGCATTAGAATGTAAAATATGATCCTCAATCTTACCATCACTATATGGAAAAAAATCTGTACCTTCCATTACAAAAAATAGACACTTCCATTTTTGGATTCTTAGCTGAAAGTGTTCATTATTAATCTTTTCCAACTGTAAGTAGATATATAGATAAAGTCCCATTAATCATTTATGTTAGTTCTTATTTTAGAACGGCAACTCACATACCCATCTACATCTACCCTAACCTACACCAATTCCTAATATACCCGAATCAGGATTTTAAGCTTGTTCTTCTCCCCAGGAAGCAAGAGCCTCTACCACCCAACCGTAACTACATGATAAAGTTTGCATCATGTCTTTTAACTCCAAAAGTGAAACTTCTATTTCTTTTATAACAACCAGAGCATATAATAGTTGGTTTGCATGCATAGAATGATAGAATGATTAAACTTCTTCAATCATTATCTATCATTCTATCCCCACCCCCAAAACATCTTCAATCTAGATGACATATGAGAAAACCATGACCCTATAAAACAAATATAACGAAAAATTATGATCCTCGTACATACAATTTCCACAATAATTATTCCGTATAGCATTCCTAGTCTACAAAATCACAATCGTCACAATCGGAATTGTAAGCAAAACTAAATAAATCAAACCAGCAGAATCCACACAAATTCCTCAACATTACGATCATCATAAAATCAAGATTCACACAATAAAACCATTACATACCACTATCGCCGATTAACAGGAGCTTGATGAGGAAATCATGATCCGCTCGGCCTCTAGCCAGTGGAGCAGCCATACCGACTGATATAATCAATCAACCTGAGCCACAAAAAACCTAACCGCACGAACCCAAACGGAAATCAACAAATGGTATCCAAAATCAAACCTCAGAAATGAAATCGACACTCACAACAGACATACCTGGATCAACCGGTAACTTGCGGGTCTCTCCTGCGATCACTATCTCCCTTGCTGCCAACCATATCGCTGAGATCTGGGGTGTTAGGCGTTTATATCTGTTTGTGTTAGGAAACTTGAGGTTAGGATGAGGCTGAATCAAAAAGAAATTGGGATTGATGGTGTTGCTAGCCGATATTCATGTTTAATCGATTTCTAGTTTAGTGGAGAGATTGAGAAACCATTCATGTTTAAAGGATTAGAAGAAGCAAGGAAAAAGAGATAATTGGCACCTGCTGCTACTTTTCCAAATGGTTCCTCAGTGCGTAAAAAATCAAGTAACGACTTCACTTTCATCCAGAATATCCTTGAAATGATATCAGGCCTGTCGTGTGCTTTCAATGGTTGACATGAGCGCATAAAGCGACTAACTTCAGGCCAGTTAACGTTGCACGTAAATGTTATAAAATACTGAGGATTTCCATGAACTCGACAGATTGCTAGTGCATCTTGGTAGTGTTTATACATGTACCGAGGGCCGCCAGTAAAAGATGATGGCAGAAAGATACGCTTTCCAATAGCACGCCCTTCAATATCACCTCTTTCTACTGCATCATACACACCTTGGAAAAATTCAGTTCTGAAACGATTTTGATTCATTCTTATGTAATCCAATCGGTATTGCTCTATGCAGATATAAGCGTCAACTAAAATTGTTAAAAAGCCGACCACCTCGCAATAGTAAAGAGTAACCGCCCATACGATCATGAATTAGATAACTATAATACATATTCATAGTTAACTTCCGATCATCATTCGAGTCATCAGAAGTTAAACGGAGATCCGGCGACCATCCAGGCTCCCCATGTAAAAACAACAACGGATCTAGAAGAGCCATGTAAAGAGGATGAACTTTATTTATACGTTGTGGAACATCATCCTTGCAACGAATGATTATATCGAAATCTGTTGCCTCTGGAGAATTTTCAAACACTATTGCTCCGATAGTATCTGGGGTCGGGTGATCATAAGAACGTTGATTTGCGGAATGGTACAAACGTATATAGAAATTAGGGACATCAGGATTTCTGCAAAAATCACGTGCAATTCGAAAAAGCTTTACAAGCACATTCAGCTCATTCAAGACAGAGATCAATAGCTCAACAATTGTCGGCTGCAACGATGTACGCTCACCAGCATTAAAGTGGTGAAGTCTATTCGAAACCTCATTCTGAGAGTCGTAAACATACATCTTTAGGAATCTAGGATTCTCGTTTGGTGAGGGACACAAACTCCCAAGCCAATGACATATTTGGCCCTCAACTCTAAATACATATGGCCCACGCGCGTAGTTAATCAATTCGTCTATTCTTACGCCGAAAGATGTCATTGAAAACATGGAATTATATGCACGAATATTATCTAAAAAATCTGCACGTGCATACAAATCTTGAACAAAAACTGGTGGAGAAGTAGGCAAACATATATTAACCCGACCACTTTTACAACACTGATTATACTTTGGAAGACGGTTAGCAGAGGCAAATCCAACCTGTTCAGAAAGCCAAAATCATGCGCCACATGCCTGACAAACATGCAAAGCATCACCGACGTCCAAATAAGGATAAGAGTCAACCAAAGAAGTCTGTGATGACTCTCCAAGATCAGAAACAGATAATGACACGCCTGCAATACTTATATCCGACAAATGAGCAAGAGTAGATCTACGTTGTCGATTTTGTCTTCTGGATGTAGAGCCCATAGAGGAGTCTAAACATGCTGAATAATCGATCTCAGGCAAGACAGGCACATCTCGAGTTCGCTTCCCAGACACTCTACTTCCATCCATTTGAAACTACTTATAAATACTACGTAGGTATAGATAGGCTAATGGCACAGCATTAAGACAATAGAAAAAGATACAACAACAAACACTAAACTAAATACTTTAATTTTTACGTCTGATACACCCTAACAAAAACAATTAAATCTAATTTACTTCTAAATTACTGAAATATTTCTTATAATAAGTTGACACTAACACTCTATTGTCATCAAGCTGGAAATCATAAAAAAAAACTTTTGAAATACAAAATAGGCAATAACACACGACATATGATAGGAAGTAGAGAAACACTGATTGACACGAACATAAATAAAACTTACCTCTGCAAGAAAGTCAGACTGTAGACCAGCAACCACTTTTTAGCATTCCAACCTTACAAAAAATAAAGAAAGCAAGAAGATATATGAAAGAAAAAGCCAAATAAAATAAAGTAGTCATGTATACACCAGTAACTTCAGATTCGTCGTTGTTTTTATTTCAATATGAAACCTATAGTCAACCGATCGATATTTAAAAAATGTCTAAGTATAAATACTATTGTGTATGTTTTAATCATTTGGCAAGAGTGAAATAAAAAGACGAAGCATTATACACTCTGCCATAAGGTGAAAGCCAAATAGCTATAACAATATGAACATATCATGACACATTGGAGATCAATTTACATCAAAAGCAATGACAAAATTTACATATGTTTTAAAGCTTCTAAGTCAACAAATAATGCATCAAAGAGCTGCAACCTAATTTTTCATCAAGAAGAAAATGAAGAAAAAAGCATGACAACAATCATACCCGAAGAAATACTGCTACAACACTGATTGCTTTAAAATGAAATAAACAAAACCAAATACGATGACGCTCATACCAAACATATACTTGTTGCTATTAAATAGAAACAACTACAGATTACAATGATACCTAATCTATATATCAAACAAAAGCATTTCTGTTACAATACAAATACATCATTCAAATACGATAGTTGTTGCTATTAAACAGGATCAACTGCAGCCTACAATGATACCTAATCTATATATTATACAAAAGCATTTCTGTTACAATACAAATTAATCATCCATAGACGATGCCTAATGAAAGGTTTCCAAGAAGTCCAGTGAACATACCCTGCCACCATTTGAATTTATAAATAAATATTAAGAGGTGCATCCGAGAAACGTAAAAGAAGACAACTCTTACCAAAACCTGCAGTGTGAACAAAATATAATCATAAATGTCTGAGTGATATAACAATATATCTGGAATTTTAATATGATGCCTTCAGCAACTGAAAGACAGGAACAGAGACCTTGGTCTTGAATCTAAAAAAAGATCGTAAAAGGTCTTATATTTTTAGCAAGAAAAAGTAATATAAATGGTAAGCATTAGAATGTATAATATGATCCTCAATCTTACCATCACTATAAAAAAATCATCCACCGGTTATTTATACATGTATAAATTTGATTATACACACATGTAAATCCATTATACACATGTGTAAATCCGGTTTTATACATGTGTACACTTTATCAAAAAAATTTAAATAAATAAAAGATCACTTTTGTCGAGAATTCTACCTTAGAAGAAATTGAAGATTTCAAGTTTGTTGAAGTTGAAGACTTGAAGAACAATAGCAACAAAATATTAGTCTAGGGTTTATTTTGTAATTATTGTAATTACTAGACTAGTATATATTTTAACCTATGTCATCTTTATTAGGGTGACTAATTCACCACATGTTAGGGTGAATTAGGGTTTCTCACCAACAACAATATATCATCATCCCTCATGGATGATGAATTAAAACATTATATCATCATTCTTTTGAATGATGATTTCAACAATATATCAATAACATCAAGCATTCATCATCGTTCTTCATGTTCATCATCATTATTCAATTATATTTTAGCACCTAATCATTGAATTATTGTTATCATCAATATGAATCCTAAGATCCAAGCTCATGTTCACGCTCAAATCTTGAACTCACAATTGGTATCAGAGCGAGAGTTGTGGATTCATATTGATTTTGATGAGATTTCTTGGTTAGATTGCTAAAAACATTGAAGATATGAAGAAGGCTATTCAACAATCATTAAACAATACAAGATCCGATGCATACAATGCAAGAAATCAAAGAAAAAGGGCTGTAAAAGAGGCTGCCTTTGGCAGCTCTTGCGGCCGCAAAAGAGGCTGCCTTCGGCAGCTTGCAAACCAAGGTTTGCGACCAAATGTGAAGGCTGTCGAACCTAATGCAGCTGTGAATCAGGATTGCCCTTGCTAGGGTTTCTCGGCCATTCTTGGATTGCTACCGAATGAATGCAGCCGATTAGAGTTGGCTGCGAATGAAGGCTGCCAAAAAATCGAAAAGGTGGCTGCCCTAATTAGGGTTTCTTGGATAAACAAGGGTTTGCAACCTTGTGTTGCAAACGGGCTCATGAACATCATTGGTTTTGTTTCTTGGGCTCCATTATTAAATCAAAAAGGAAAGGTGGACTTGAACTTAATTGTTTGGGCCACAACATCAAAAAGAAAAGGTGGACTTGGACTTAATTGTTTGGGCCACCAACATCAAAAAGAAAAGGTGGACTTGGACTTAATTGTTTGAGCCTCCAACATCAAAAACAAAAAAAATGGTTGTTCCAAAGTTTTGAAGACCTCGCTTCCGCATCAACGACATATTTCTTGACTTTGGACATCTATTCAACAAAAACAAGATCCAGCTTCAACTCACATTGGAAATCTACAATTTAGGGGGAGTATTGTTGGGAATTTTATCTTAGAAGAAATTGAAGATTTCAAGTTTGTTGAAGTTGAAGACTTGAAAAACAATAGCAACAAAATATTAGTCTAGGGTTTATTTTGTAATTATTGTAATTACTAGACTAGTATATATTTTAACCTATGTCATCTTTATTAGGGTGACTAATTCACCACATGTTAGGGTGAATTAGGGTTTCTCACCAACAACAATATATCATCATCCCTCATGGATGATGAATTAAACATTATATCATCATTTTTTTGAATGATGATTTCAACAATATATCAATAACATCAAGCATTCATCATCGTTCTTCATGTTCATCATCATCATTATTTATTATATTTTAGCACCTAATCATTGAATTATTGTTATCATCGATATGAATCCTAAGATCCAAGCTCATGTTCACATTCAAATCATGAGCTTGGATCTTATGATTCATATTGATGATAAAAATAATTCAATGATTAGATGCTAAAATATAATAAATAATGATGATGATGAACGTGAATAACACATACAAAGATGATGAATGCTTGATGTTTATTGATATATTGTTGAAATATCATTCATAAGAATGATGATATAATGTTGAAATCATCATCCATGAGGGATGATGATATATAGTTGTTGGTGATAAAACCTAATTCACCCTAACAAGTGGTGAATTAGTCACCCTTTACAAAGATGACATAGGTTAATATATATACTAGTCTAGTAATTAAAATAGTTACAAAACAAACCCTAGACTAATATTTTGTTACTATTGTTCTTCAAATCTTCAACTTCAACAATGTTGGAAATCTTCAATTTCTTCAAAGGTAGAATACCCAACAATACTCCGCCTAAATTGTAGATTTCCAATGTGAATTGAAGCTTGATGTTGATTTTTTTGAATAGTTGTTCAAAGCTAAGAACTTTGTCGTTGATGCGGAAGCGAGGTCTTCAAAACTTTGGAACAACTATTTTTTTTGTTTTTGATTTTGATGTTGGAGGCCGAAACAATTAAGTCCAAGTTCACCTTTTCTTTTTGATGTTGGTGGCCCAAATAATTAAGTCCAAGTCCACCTTTTCATTTTGATTTAATGATGGAGCCCAAGAAACAAAACCAATGATGTTCTTGAGCCCATTTGCAACACAAGGTTGCAAACCCTTGTTTATCCAAGAAACCCTAATTAGGGCAGCCACCATTCGATTTTGCAACCCTAATTGGCAGCCACATTCGGCAGCCTCAAACTCGGTTCGCAAGAGCTACCTTCGATAGCTCCTTTTATTCGTAAAAGACACCTAATTTGCAGTCTCTTCCATTCGCAAACCCTAGCGACGGCAGCCTCTTTCATTTGGTCGCAAACCTTGGTTCGCAAGCTGCCTTTGGCAGCCTCTTTTGCGGCCGCAAGAGCTGCCTTCGGCAGCTTCTTTTGCAGCCCCTTTTCTTTGATTTCTTGCATTGTATGCATCGAATCTTGTATTGTTGAATGATTGTTGAATAGCCTTCTTCATATCTTCAATGTTTTTAGCAATCTAACCAAGAAATCTCATCAAAATCAATATGAATCCACAACTCTGGCTCTGATACCAATTGTGAGTTCAAGATTTAAGCGTGAACATGAGCTTGGATCTTAGGATTCATATTGATGATAACAATAATTCAATGATTAGGTGCTAGAATATAATAAATAATGATGATGATGAACGTGAATAACACATACAATGATGATGAATGCTTGATGTTTATTGATATATTGTTGAAATCATCATTCATAAGAATGATGATATAATGTTGAAATCATCATCCATGAGGGATGATGATATATAGTTGTTGGTGATAAAACCTAATTCACCCTAACAAGGGGTGAATTAATCACCCTTTACAAAGATGACATAGGTTAATATATATACTAGTCTAGTTTTTAAAATAATTACAAAACAAACCCTAGACTAATATTTTGTTGCTATTGTTCTTCAAATCTTCAACTTCAACAATGTTGGAAATCTTCAATTTCTTCAAAGGTAGAATACCCAACAACTTTGATTTTAAAAGGGTTAGGAAATTTAGACACCTTAAAATTTCAAATTATTTCAAATTAACACGCTAAATTTTTATACAAGTCGTATAGCATCGTACGCATCATATAGATGGGGCGAATAACTCATCTGACAGCCCCATGAATTTTTCCTTGTAGTCAGTGTCTAAATTTGTTATATGAGTCGTATAGCCCGCAATCCTGAATTTTCCTCGTTTTAATGTTTTCGACCCTATATGTCGCGTATGGTGCTATAAGAGGCGTATACATGAGTGTTAATTTATAAAGTGAGGTAAGGATATTAGGAAATTTTTAAAAAGTTCATAAATAAAATCACATTTTTATTAGTTAATTTACAAAGTGAGTTCAGTATATTAGGAATTTTTTAACAAGTTCATAAAATAAAGAGTAAATTACAAATTGTGTCCTTTATTAATACATAAAATTACATGGTATGTCATTTAGTTTTAATAATTACATCCATTGTCCTTTTTTTAAAATAGGTACACACCTATTGTCCTTTACACTAACTTTCAGTTAAATATATAGTTAACTCAGTTACGTCTCTCACACGAGGTGTATTTTTGTCATTTTCTTTCCACATTTAATATACTAAACAAATAAAAAATTTAATTACTTTATATGAAAATTAAAATTAAAAGATATCAGACCGTTGGGTAAGTCAATGAACCCGCGTTCCCCTTACGTTCCATATCATTAAATCCATTATCCCCCCTATTTGATAGCCCAATACCGATCATCTTCACCACCTACAACATCTCACACACCATTGAAACCCCTTGAACTCGAACAAATAATGATGGTAAGATTAAAATCCCTAATTCACATTGTGTATTTCGTTACTCTTTGAATTTCTGGGTTATGCTGTTTTGTGATTAACGAGCGTCTAATAGTTTATTTTTTTGTTTTTGCAATTATATAAGCATTTCAAAGAATCACATGTAATCTCAAAGTTTTTGTTCCTTATTAATTTTTTATTATTTGCTGGTGTGAGTAGTTTATAAAGTATTAACGTGTATTTTTTTGATGTTTATTGATGATTTTCCGACCTTCTAAATGATTTGTGACTTAGACTTCTTACTTTAGTAAATGTTATTGGAGGTTGTTATCATTAAAAGTTTTGACGATTAGTCGAATGAACACACAACAAGAGTGATTGGTTTCACCGACTTACCTAACGATCTGATATTTTTTAATTTTCTTTTTTCATTTAAAATTTTTATTTTTTATAAATTTTTTAATATATTAGACGTGAAAAAAATGATAAAAATAGCCTCATGTGACACATAACTAAATTAACTGTACATTTAAACGATAGTGTAAGAGATAATACGTGTGTAAAATCTTTTAATAAAAAAATATGGTATGTAATTATTAAAACTAAATGATATACCATCTAATTTTATCTATTAAAGAAGACATAATTTGTAATTTAGTAGCCCAATTATTACTTCATTATAAGCTTTACAAAATATCATCCGCCGGCTGAATTACTTCCGGTGGTTTTGTTTCAAT
The DNA here is from genome assembly GCA_024085815.1 of Flaveria linearis. Classification (NCBI taxonomy): domain Eukaryota; kingdom Viridiplantae; phylum Streptophyta; class Magnoliopsida; order Asterales; family Asteraceae; genus Flaveria; species Flaveria linearis. The sequence continues at coordinate 55,047,744 of CM044016.1, forward strand.
CTCAAATCACCGTAGATTTCGATCAAATTTGGAGATTATCATCATCATCATCATTATTATTATTATTATTATTATTATTATTATTATTATTATTATTATTATTATTATTATTATTACTGATTGTTGATTATTCTGCATGCGAAGTTGATTTCAGATCGATTCGGTTATTCGGTTAGGTGTGTGTTCGATCGGAGTGTGTGTTTCGGTTGATCGATCTACGGCAGGAGGCTTTCAGGTATTGTGCTCTTCGGATCTAGTGATTGATGTTTTGTTTGTGTGAATCGGTGTGCTGACATGCAGGTTATATTTGGATTTGATTGTGTTTGGATTTGATTGTGTTGTGTGGTAGATCGGAGTGGTTGGATTGGTTTTGGTTTGTGGATTGTTGATGTAGGGTGATTGTGTGAGATTTGATGTGGTTGAGGTGTTAATGTGTGTGTTCGTGGTTTGATTTCGCATCCATAGATGTTGATTCAGATTAATATCGAAGGAGTTAGTTTATGTATTGAAGAATTAACACAATTTGATGTTATGCTTTCGTTAATTTCGTCTGAAATCACATCACTCGTAAAGATGAACAGCCCTTTGTTCACGATTTATTGTCGGAGTAGTTGTCGCACCCATTTTGTGTATGCCTATGAGGTGTTCGATGAAATGCGCCATTGGGGTTATTCTTTGTTTGACCTCTTTATTTTGCTATCTTTTGTGCAAAAGTGAATGTAGATTAAATTGCACGAATTATAAGTCTTGAAAATACTACAGAAAATGTAAAGTGGAATTTAGATCTGATGCACTTGGAATATATATAAAATTTAGAATATTATGGCTTATGGGTGCACTTAGTAAAAGTTAGGGTGATAAAGGTTTATTAATGAACTTTTTTTATAAAAAGTAGTCTCCTTTACAAAACCCCTGCAATCTTTTTTTTTTCAAAAAAACAGCATCTGGGGTATATCTTTTCTGCAGTTGTTTTTTGAACTCTTTTTTTAAGACATTGTTCAGTTTTGTTTTGTTTTTTTGTAATAATATGTGATATGTAAGATAAATCCAGATACACAATTTTGGTTTGTGTTTTTGCTTACGTTTTTGTTACAAATTTTATTTAAAATCAAGTTGTATCAATCATCCAACATAAAGGATCTTTTGGTTTCGTAACATCCAAAACATAACTTATTTTGGATACGATTGAGTTTTCAATAAACTGTATATATAAATGTAAGAAATTGAACAAAACTATATATCTTGATTTATATCAGATATTATACATTATTAGAGAAAACGAAATTATATCTTAAATGAAAATTGTAAGGGGGAAAAAATGAAATCCTACCATTTCACTTGCAGAAGACAGAACCTGCCTGGTTACTACATTTAAAAAAGAATTTTGCATTAGTTCTAAAAAGTGTTTTAAAAGAATACTATACTTTTGAAAAATCACTTATTGATATGTTTAATGTAGAATCTACCAATATAGTTTCTTTATCTTATATTGGTTTTATCACTTTTGTGTTAGATCTGTGTTACACACATGTATAGCATTAAACGATGTTCCCATTATCTTCTGTGGTAGACAGTCCCAAGTGATGGTGCAACTTGCAATCTGTTTCAATATTCTCAAGTCCCAACTGCAATTTGACATTCAATGAATTATCAATATAGGCGGTTAAAGAAGTTTAACTTTCAGTATCTCTCAGGTTCTTGTGATAATAGACATGCTTAAGGCCCCAGATCATCAGGTTGCTGGACATGAAGCTGGCCTCGGGAAGCTCGGCCCACTCATTGATGATTCGGGTCGGTTTTACAAACCTCTTCAGAGTGATAAACGTGGGTCTGAAGAAGTCGCGTTTTATGAATCATTTTCATCCAACACTAATATCCCAGAGCACATATGCAAATTCTTCCCTATATATTATGGCACCAAAATCATGAAGGCGTCCACTGGGTCAGACCACCCTCACATTGTGTTGCAAGATCTCACATCAGCCAGGCTAAACCCGTCTGTAATGGACATCAAAATTGGGTCCAGAACATGGGGCCCAGACGCATCTGAGGCGTACATTGCAAAATGCTTGAAAAAGGATAGGGAAACCACAAGTACTCAACTGGGGTTTAGAATATCCGGGCTGCAAGTCTATATTGATGATGAGTCAGGGTTTTATAAGCCCGATAGAAACTATATGCGTAAAACCGGCCCAAATGATGTGAGACTACTTCTTAGGAATTATGTTTCTTCTAACCAGTCTTCAGATACAGAAACAGGTCATGGTCCCAATTGCTCTTCAGCATCTTCTGTTTATGGTGGATCCAATGGGATTTTAGCTCAATTGTTGGAACTGAAGACATGGTTTGAGAATCAAACAATCTACCACTTTAATGCTTGTTCTTTGCTATTCATGTTTGACAATGGGTCAAATGCAGAAGTCAAACTCATCGATTTTGCACATGTTACAGATGGTAATGGTGTTATTGATCACAATTTCTTGGGTGGGCTGTGCTCCTTAATAAAGTTCATTTCTGACATACTTGCAGAGACAAACAAAAACGATTATACGGGTGCAAACGGTCAGGTTGAACTTTGAAGCTCTCTCTATTGTTGCTGCTTTTTTAATAATTTATCAAGACAAGTCATTTAATTTGAAATTATGTTTTGCTTAATTGATCACTGTTTTGCTGGTGCATAAGATTCTTTACTTGCAGTGTTAATGACCCATTCTTTTTGGGCTGTTTTTATCTCAACCTGTTCAAAAAAAAGTAGCCAAGAGGGAAACGGGTTGAAGTCATCTGGTCTAGCTGATGTGCGACTTGAATGACCTTAAAAGTTAGTTCTGGTTGGCGGAGTGGGAGCGGGGTGGGGCTGCTGAGGGAGCGCGGGCCCGGCTGAAACACTGCCCGCCTACTTCCTCCTTTGGTACCCCGCACAAAATCAACCACAACGGGGTGTGTTCACCAATTGCATACCGCACAGAAAACTCCCCCAACGGTCATATGTCTGTCATATGGGTGTTGACTATTCAAAAAATAGTAATTTTAATAAGTTCGTCTCTTATATATAACAACTCAAACCTTTATATTTTTCATACCGTTAGTCATCTAGTGATAAAATTATACAAATGTGAGTGGTTTTTTTCGCTCTCTGCAATGGTTCAAGCATCGTTAAATCATCGAACTTGAGATACTGTAGAAGCTCGTGGAGCATGCTTTTTGTGTTCTAAAAGTTTGTTGGGCTATGGTTTGTTTGGATCTTATAAAACATATTGCAAACACTTACATGCTACGGCTAGGACTTTTTTGATGATTTTTATTTGTTCTTGTGATATTGTTTACTTAATGAATTTTTATTTAATTTACAGTGTTTGTATTATTTAAATGACTTGTATATATTTGCTAGTTTTTTTATTTAATTTAATTAGTTTATTTCTTATTACTATTATATAAAAATGGTTTAGGGATTAGAAAAATGAACATTCCCACGTTGGATGCATAAATGCTCTCCCACGCAGTTACTCGCAATGGCCTCTCGCTTAACTATATTGAGGGGCTGTTTGGCAACTTCTGAATGGGTAAGTGCTGAATCAATAAAAGGTTTGAATCAATAAAAGGTTTGAACCAATAAGAGGTCTGAACCAATAGGTGCTGAACCAGATTAAGTCTGTTTGGTTGGATATCTGTTTGGTTATAACTCCTAATATTGAATAATTATTAAAAAAAATACAAACCATAATAAAATTAACAGAAGTTCAATAACAGAAGTTCTTTTTGTACAAGCATACCAATTAACAAAAATCAAGCATACCAATTAACAAAAACCAAGCATACCAATTAACAAAAACCAAGCATACCAATTAACAAAAACCAAGCATACCAATTAACAAAACTACTTAACCCAAAAAGACCTAAAGAATAGAATACCATTTCACAAATACAATCCTGTTTTTTTCCCTGAATTTCACATCTCAACAAATTACACAAATTCAAAGAAATTGAAGAGCAAGAAAAATATGAGTTACAATAACAGAAGTTCATCAATCAAAACATGTTCTGTAACTGAACATGTTTTATAATCAAAACACTGCAAGTTCAAAACATTGCAAGAACATGTTTTATAATCAAAACACTGCAAGTTCAAAACAATAACAGAAGTTCACCTCACAATTCTGCATTTGTACAAATATCAAAATACCAAATTTTCCATAACTGAACTTCTAAACATATTCTATAATCAAAACACTGCAAGTTCATAGATGAATCATGTTGATTAACAATTACTTTTTGTATGTTCTTCATCTACAAAAACAAAATTTTGATATACTCGCTACTCAAAACCGTCATTATGCAACACTATACAGACGATTAATAGTACAAATTAAACGTAAGGAGAGTGAAATTGTGCTTATGTTAGGAGCTTAGGGCAGATTTGTGAAGAAGAAGACATACCTGTGATGGCCGCCGCCGAGAGCAGTGGCGCCGTCGAGTGCAGTGGGGGACGGAGGCCGAGCGGTGGTGGACGGAGGCCGAGAGCAGTGGGGACGGAGGCCGAGAGCGGTGGTGGACGGAGGCCGAGCGGTGGTGGACGGAGGCCGAGAGCAGTGGGCCGGAGGCCGATCGGTTGCAAAAGGGGATGGAGTGGAGACCGATTGAGAAGGGGAATTTGATCAGATTATGTATGTGGTCTGACCTAGTAAGAGGCAAATAAGAGCCTCTTTTTCAATAAGTTGAATGCAACCAAACACTCAAGTCTGACCGAGTCAGACTTGGGCATCTGACCAGGATCATTAAGTGCTAAACAAACAGCCCCTAAGACTTATATTTTGTGGTTTTGTGTGTGGTCCTCAATTTTTTTTATCTATCTGAATTAATTAATTAAATAACGGTTTAACCATAAGCCAAACAGGTTCAAGTCATAACAAGTCTTTGTGGGTCGAATGTGCATATGTGAGACTAATTTACACTTTTCGGTCATACGTTTTAGACATGATAGGCCTTTGACGTGTGTTAATCACATAGTTAGGGGGTTAGTTTAGGTTACACCAAGTCCTATAAGTTTATAACAAGTTCTTTTGAGGATTAAAGATAAATTGTATTACTTCCGCATTTCTCAGAGTATTTCCAGCCCATCCCCCATCCGTCATCCCCAACCTCATCATTATTTTCTTAACAAAACAACATAAATTCTACTCCATCCCATCTCTATATCTGAACCTTATATTTTTAGAGGAAAGAATACTCATTTCTCATTTTTGGGATGTCACTATTCATCCCCCATATACGTTATTTAATTTATTTTTTGAGTAGATGTGAGTGGAAGAGATGAAGATAATAATTAAAAATATATATATATATTAGTTAATTGAATAGAGGTGGATATGGGAAAAGGATGTGAAAGGTTTTAGAAAACTAGTGGGTGCCCACGCGCGTTGCGGCGCATGCGTCATTTTAAATGAATCAAGGGTACGTTGTAATACCGAACCAACATCGACTATATGTCTCTTATTTTCTCTTGATCTCATTGTGTATATCGCATATCACCTCTTAAAAGAATGCATTTTTTATCACTTAAAGTAAGGTACTAAATCTACCAGAGTGCAAAAGAGGTTTTTCAAGTAACCGAAAGTTCACAATCTGCATCATATGAAAACAAAAACTTACCACCAAACATTAAAATCAAAATACAATCAAACATTTAAACAACATTTCAGAAAATCTATCATTCTCTTGTAAAAAAGAAATAACATACAAAATTATGCTAATAATTTTATATTCCAATAAAATCACAATGACTAAAACAATATGAGAAAAAGAAAGTAACACTATTTCCAATCCTGGATAACTTACAAACACCTCAAAATAATCAAATGGGTCAGAAATCTAAAAGCATACAAAATTCTACTAAATTTTGTAATAACAAACCTTAATAGATGTCTTGCATAGCTGTTTTGTCAAAATATCTAAAGTAGCCTAGGTTCAACGACAACCATAACTTAGCAATCTTGAGCGCAAAAGAGGTTTTTCAAATGATCGAAAGTTCACAACCTGGATTATATGAAAACAACAAAATCAAATCAAACATTTAAACAACATTTCAGAGAAATCTATCATTCTTTTGTAAAAAAGAAATAACATAAAAATTTATGCCGGTAATTTTATTTTACAATAAAATCATAATGTCTAAGAGATTAAGATGTTATATCAACCTAAAAAAACTGTAATTTATAGTAGACCGTACCCTAATCTACTAATGTCCTCATAACCAAAGACTATAAGCCTCTATTTTACAAAAACGCTTAAACACGTATGACTTGCAAACCATCCAAACTTAATGAAAAACAACTCATAACACATAACAATTCAATATTATAATCACACAAAAGAATCATTTTAGGCAAATCTTCATGCTTCAAACTACCATCTGGTAACATATCCTACAACACTAAAAAGCTAATCACAACTGTACTCAATTTACCCCTAAGGCAGTCATTTTTGATGGTATAATGAAAACTTTTAAATAATTAGCAAAATAAAGATAGGGTTTCTTTGGAGCCTGTAGGTGCACTGAGAGCAGTGCATTTTTACCAACAGATTTTCTCTCCAAGTGGCTGAGACTTTACTTATTGGGTACAGAACTAATATCAGATAGTTTCTATACTCACAGATAAACATATAAATGAGGCAGACAAGATCATTATTAAAATAAAATAAAAACTATGAACAGGCACTTACATAATTTCTGCAGAATATACTTTAGATGAACCTATAAAGGATTCATGGCTCGAAAAAAACATGTTTTTAACTATGTATAACCCAAAGAGAGAGTCCTTTACATCTCTAAATTGGTAAGGTGGCAATTTCAACCCATGTATTTATTACATCTAGCAGGTCAAGTGGATGAAAGCTAAAGGGTTTAATTAACAAGAAAATGAATCAAATGATTGGAAGTCATACGAAGTGTACTAAATTTTATAAATCCCCTTAAATGCTTTTATTATAAAAGGTCTATATTATTTTTTGTAGTAATAACTGTTTTATTAAATCATATTTTGCACATTAATATTTAGATTTAAAGACGTGAATAAACAAATGATTGTAGGTTGGCCCTACTCGTTTTGACTTGAACATAAAGTCTGACCATTTTGACCCATTACTCAACCCACCCCAACCATTTTGGCAACCTCTTAACGAAAAGACAACACAAGATAATACCTAGGGAAAAAAACTCTAGCATGTACAATATGTGACACCCAATTGCATCTTGCTTTTATACAAGTTCAGGGACCTAATAAATAATTAGGCGAAAGGGGCATATTTGTAGAACTTTTTTAAATTTATGGACTTGGTCACATAGAAACAAATAGAAATATATCAAAAGTCAAGTCTGGGAGTTTTTGTCGTTAATATTCATGTAAACAAGAAAAATTGGCAACTCAGGCAGTTCGGGTAACAAGAAAAACAACCTGACGTCAGAACAGGTAAATTTTACTCCTTGGGTTGGATTGACCTAAGACACTTTGTCTAAGATCTCTACAATTAAAATAAGTGTCAACATGATTACAACATTTATATTATCTCAATAGTCAATAATACACTAATCTGTATAAGAAAACATTTTAGCAGATTTCATACATTAAAAGACACCCTAGACAAACGTAAAACAAATTGACCGATCCAAAAGTAATTGGGTCAAATTTTGGCAACTTTGGTACGTTTTAATCTCTATATATAATAAATAAAACCATTTTCAGCCACTTGGCATGATTTCATCTATAGTATTGCCACATGGCAAAAAATTTTCCAAACAACTGACATGGGCACATGGCAATTGCATACACAACCAAAGCTTAAAAGTCACGCGGGTTTAATAACCCGACCTTAAACTATCCGGGTTTCTCAAAAACCCCAAAACCACATTTTGTAACCCTAATGCCTCCTCCACCGTCGCTCTTCATCTTCGCGTGTCTACTGATCTCTTCGCCGCACCTATTATCTACGGAAGATTTATTCATTATTTCAGGTTAGATTCCAGTAAATATTGAAGTTTCATGTGTGATTGATGATGTTGATTCCTGTTTTCCGATTTGCAGTCGTGTAACTGCAACCTCCACCGTCGCTCTTCATCTTCGCGTGTCTACTGATCTCTTCGCCGCACCTACAATTTACCAAAGATTTCTTCATTATTTCAGGTTAGATTCGAGTAAATTTTGAAGTTTAATGTGCGATTGATGATGTTGATTCCTGCTTTCCGATTTGCAGTAGTCTAACTGCAACCTCCATCTCTCTGCAACTTCGCCTCTCTACATCAAGCAACCTAAGAGTTCTTCTCTGTTTCAGGTTAGAGACTACTAAGTTTTGAAAGTTTAGTGTGCGATTCATGATTTTCATTTGTGTTCTTCGATTTGCAGTCTCTCTCACTGACCTATTTTCTGTAACAACGATGGTAACTCAAATTATGCTGCGATTTCGACTTTAAATCAGGTTACCTTTGACATAATCTTGATGTTTATTGTGCTATTTCGTGATTGATTATTGTGCCATTTCGTGATAGATTCAACATCAATTATAACCGAATCATATTTTAGTTACATATAAAATAATTCTTACAATATAAAATATTCCTGTAAATTATTCTTAAATTAGTTTATAAAATTATATAATCTTTCTAATAAAAAAGTTATGACATATATAAAATAAGAGTATTTGTAAATATTACTTCTGTAACTGATAATATTTTACTTTTATATGTAGTAATATTACTCTTAGAGATTAAATTGGAAGATAATATTGATTTGAATTATTTTGAATTATGGTTTAGATATGTATGATCTCCTAGATTTTGAATTATTTTGAATTATTGTTTAAATATGTATGATCTCCTACATTTTGAATTATTTTGAATTATGGTTCAGATATGTATGATCTTTCTAAAATTTGGATTATTTTTGAATTTTGATTTACATATGTATCGAATATCTTCCAATTAATATTAGAGATATGCTTCATCCATAATTTTGAATTTGAATTTGAATTATAATTCGGATTATTTTGAATTCTGATTTGAATTATTTTTAAATATGGAAAAGATATGCTTGATCCCAAATTTTGTGGTTAGTTTGTTATTTTAATCTCTATATAAGGAGATAAGTATCACATCTGACAAATTCATCAGCAAATTCAATACGACATTTGCTAAAAAAATTTGAGCTACCATGTGACAATAATACGAATCATATTTTAGTTACATATAAAATAATTCTTACAATATAAAATATTTTTGTAAATTATTCTTAAATTAGTTTATAAAATTATGTAATCTTTCTAATAAAAAGTTATAACATATATAAAATAAGAGTATTTGTAAATATTACTTCTGTAACTGATAATATTTTACTTTTATATGTAGTAATATTACTCTTAGAGATTAAATTGGAAGATAATATTGGTTTGAATTATTTTGAATTATGGTTTAGATATGTATGATCTCCTAGATTTTGAATTATTTTGAATTATTGTTTAAATATGTATGATCTCCTACATTTTGAATTATTTTGAATTATGGTTTAGATATGTATGATCTTTCTAAAATTTGAATTATTTTTGAATTTTGATTTACATATGTATCGAATATCTTCCAATTAATATTAGAGATATGCTTCATCCATAATTTTGAATTTGAATTTGAATTATGATTCGGATTATTTTGAATTCCGATTTGAATTATTTTTAAATATGGAAAAGATATGCTTGATCCCAAATTTTGTGGTTAGTTTGTTATTTTAATCTCCATATAAGGAGATAAGTATCAAATCTGACAAGTTCATCAGCAAATTCAATATGACATTTGCTAAAAAAAATTTGAGCTACCATGTGGTAGTAATACGAATCATATTTTAGTTACATATAAAATAATTCTTACAATATAAAATATTCCTGTAAATTATTCTTAAATTAGTTTATAAAATTATGTAATCTTTCTAATAAAAAAGTTATGACATATATAAAATAAGAGTATTTGTAAATATTAATTCTGTAACTGATAATATTTTACTTTTATATGTAGTAATATTACTCTTAGAGATTAAATTGGAAGATAATATTGATTTGAATTATTTTGAATTATGGTTTAGATATGTATGATCTCCTAGATTTTGAATTATTGTTTAAATATGTATGATCTCCTATATTTTGAATTATTTTGAATTATGGTTTAGATATGTATGATCTTTCTAAAATTTGAATTATTTTTGAATTTTGATTTACATATGTATCGAATATCTTCCAATTAATATTAGAGATATGCTTCATCCATAATTTTGAATTTGAATTTGAATTATGATTCGGATTATTTTGAATTCTGATTTGAATTATTTTTAAATATGGAAAAGATATGCTTGATCCCAAATTTTGTGGTTAGTTTGTTATTTTAATCTCTATATAAGAAGACTAGCTATAGTAACCCGTGTGTTACACGGGTTGAATAAATAAAAATTAATATAACAAAATTTATTAATTATAAAATAATATTTTAAGATATAATATCACTGAAATTATGTATTAGAAATGACTGTAAGTTATAAAATAGTGATATCAACTTTTTAAAACTTTATTTTTTTTCAAAAAAAAATAAACGTTTTGTTCTAAAACAAACCGAACAAAAATATCATTTTTAAAAATTTTCTTATTATAACTCTTAAATTTAATTATTTTTGGTTTTAAAAAAATAACTTTTTAAAATACCAATTTTAAATATTTCGTATTTTTAAAAAAGTCTTATGCTTTAAATAATTTATTATTTTATAAAAAAATTATTTATTTAGAAATAACATTAATAAATAGATCTCTTTATTAATTTATTAAATCTAAAAAAATGTTAAATAGTATTATTAGTAATTAAGGTAATTATTTAATTAGAGAGAGAGGCGGGAAAATTTTGGTGAGAATGATTGTGGTGTTGACACGTGTCATCCCAGATACCCTTTTATTAGAGTAAGAAGATAAGTATCACATCTGACAAGTTAATCAGCAAATTCAATACGACATTTGCTAAAAAAAATTTGAGCTACTATGTGGCAGTAATACGAATCATATTTTAGTTACATATAAAGTAATTCTTACAATATAAAATATTCCTGTAAATTATTCTTAAATTAGTTTATAAAATTATGTAATCTTTCTAATAAAAAAGTTATGACATATATAAAATAAGAGTATTTGTAAATATTACTTCTGTAACTGATAATATTTTACTTTTATATGTAGTAATATTACTCTTAGAGATTAAATTGGAAGATAATATTGATTTGAATTATTTTGAATTATGGTTTAGATATTTATGATCTCCTAGATTTTGAATTATTTTGAGTTATTGTTTAAATATGTATGATCTCCTATATTTTGAATTATTTTGAATTATTTTGAATTATGGTTTAGATATGTATGATCTTTCTAAAATTTGAATTATTTTTGAATTTTGATTTACATATGTATCGAATATCTTCCAATTAATATTAGAGATATGCTTCATCCATAATTTTGAATTTGAATTTGAATTATGATTCGGATTATTTTGAATTCTGATTTGAATTATTTTTAAATATGGAAAAGATATGCTTGATCCCAAATTTTGTGGTTAGTTTGTTATTTTAATCTCTATATAAGGAGATAAGTATCACATCTGACAAGTTCATCAGCAAATTCAATACGACATTTGCTAAAAAATTTCAACTTCACTCTGCGATTTATCAACGGAATTTGAATTATTATGACTTCAATCAATGTTCAAACTTCCCGGTAATGTTAATATTCAATATGTTTTTTATTATTTCACACTTATCATGCATTATACATTGACATTATTCTTAATAAGCAGGTCAGTATCGCCAACCGATGTTACTTTCTTGAAGGATTTGGATATAGCACGTCGTGATTACACTATCAAGGTTAGAATCATTCGTCTTTGGAAAAGGCCAAAGTATAACAACTCATCAGATTAAAGATGGTTATATTAGACGAGAATGGTGAGACTACAAATAAAACATCAAATGTTGTGTATAAGGAGGTTTTTAGAGATTTGTAAAACTTTTATATTTTGTCCAATGTATTAAAGTTTTTTACATAAATTTATTGTAAGCATATATTTTATTAACCGTGATGTTCCTTTTACATTGTTGTCTTATTATCGTGCATAAATAACTTTTATTATTTTCATTAAATTTAAATTTGTCCAACCCGTGTAACACACGGGTCGTTAGGCTAGTAGCATATATAAGAAGGTCATACCTCTTTCACTTTAAGCTTCACCATGTTAGAAAATCTGCCAACAGCCACAAATGATTGACCAGGTGTATCATATGGCTTTCAATGGTTTGGTTGCCACCTCAGCCAATTCTTCCACCTCTGGAGCATCTACAAAAACAATGACCTAAACAACATAAATCCATTATTTAGATAATGGAATTACTCTATAGTTAAACAAGAAGGGAGATGAATAGTAGCCTTCCCTATTTTTACGGTTGTAGTGGAACACAACATGCCAGCATCTACAACATTTTCTGTTTTAGCTTCGGTTTGCTCCACCCAGACTAAGGACTGTTACAGATGTGAACCCCATTCAAGAATATGATAATCAGCCAAAATGGAAGTAAAAGCGGGTTAAAGTGGCAAAAGCAGCAGCTCCAGAAACAGATCAGCCTAAAATTTTTTGTATAAATAATCAGCGTCAAAGTATGATTCATGTAAGGCCCCGTTCCCGGGCACCCTACAGTCGGTCTTTCATTGCATACATTTTAGATAAACAATGTATAAACAAACTTTTAATACATGATCATAACATACGCAGCGGAATTAATAAAGAAAACATATATTCATTCTCATTCATTCATAATAGTCATTACATCATTGACACGATTACAAAATACAACTTTCTTTACACTTCCTAACCATACTATGATTGCTGGGGAGACACATAGAAACCCGAGATTTCCTAACAATCTCGTTTATTCGAATCCTCAGCAATCATAGGGGCATACTATACTATGATTGCTGCTGATGCATATTCCTCAACAATCATAGGGTCGTACAGCGACCTCTACCGAAATAAGAAAATATATTCTTCTTCATAAAGAAGATATTAAATTCAAAATATATAAGGAGATTTCTTGAGTAATCTCGTTGATTCAGATCCTCAAGAAATCTCGTAATGGCAGGCAACGTGACTTGTTGCGTGCGTTATGGGCCCGCAACACGTGACGTTGCAGCATTACACAATGGAGAATGCCCTCCCAAAAGAGCTGAGTAGCCGCCTCGTGCCATCCTCAGCAACACTACCTGCGATCTGGAAACACATAAAAAGTCAGCGTTGCTGAGTGAGTTCTAGTTTTATAATTAGTATATAAAAATACCCTTTTTCTGTATTATACTAAACTGTACTGTATATGCGAGCACGCATCAACTGTGTGAACAAATAATGTTCGTTCTCTGTACTATAGGCCTTGTCTGTAACTTTATCTTTATGTTTCACTTTCTATGTGGACCAGTGGGCGATACCCCAACTATGAGCGCGAGGGGAGAATGGATGTCGGGCCATCTATATGCTCCGAAGAGCCAACTGTGTTTCCCCCGAAAGGGCTATGTGTATTCCCCCGAAGGGTTCAACGGTTCCCCCGAAAGGGCTATGCGTACTATGTACAAGGCCGACCCGAACATCCGGGGCACGTCCAAAGGTCCTGCCAATCTCAATTGATTGACCCTGTGTGCGTCAGTGGGTAGCTAGCCCGCCACACAGTTGAGTTAACGACACATAGTCGTGTAACTCCTATATGCTTGCAAGACTTGTTACTTTCATTACTGTTCCTTTCTCTTTCTTTATTACTCTTTCTCTGTGATTTACATAATACTTTCATTTCATATATTAAAGATATCATGTATACTATGGGGGATAAGCATGCATCAAATCAAGACACATTAATATTTACAATTTATCAGTGTTCACCATTTATCATGGCAACATCATAACTAGCGTACATACCGTACACATACACTTCTTTATCCAATCCCATCAGCCCTATTCGGGCGACTGAACATACCCTAGTCGCATGATTTCCATGCGACTGAGTCATGCGATTGGACTCCTATGCGACTGAATCCTCAGTCGGGCGTCTGTACTACTATGCGAATGGGTCTATGCGACTGAATCCTCAGTCGGGCGTCTGTACTACTATGCGAATGGGTCTATGCGACTGAATCCTCAGTCGGGCGTCTGTACTACTATGCGAATGGGTCTATGCGACTGAACTATTCTGCGATTGGGCTTGTGCGACCGAAACCTTCGATCGCATGTCCTATCGGGCGACTGAGGCTCAATCGTGCGTTTGAACCTTAATCGGGCGATTGGACATCAACTGACACTCATTCGGCCGAATGGCCCTTCAGTCGCATAACCCTAACTGGGCAGCGACTGGAGTTCTTCAAGAACAGTAGTCGCGAACCTAAGTGCTCAGACCCACCTTAAACCCGTTTTTAACCCAAATTGACCCTCCCAAAGCTTAGGGATTCATACTAGGACATCATACAAGCATGTGCAAGTCCTATATCACACTATAATCACATTATCTATGATTTCATCAAATGGGTCAACTATACACTTTTACAAAACTAGGGTTATTATGTGATCCAGCCCCAAAATCAGTTAAAAACATGTAAATGAGGGGTCCTAGAACTCACATTACAGGTAGAAGTAGATGAACTTCGACTTTGGCTATCTTCTCGACGGATTCGGAGCTCGGGCAGCACTTTTCCTCTCTTCTCTTCTGTTCTCTGTTGCTCCCTCTCTCTCCCCGACTAAAAAATGGGAGGAGAATGGAGCTGCTCCTCTTTTATACCCACCTCTCAGTCGCATCTGGTCCAGGGGCGACTGGACCTTCAGTCGCATCAACACCATGCGATTGGACCCCAATCGCACGTGTTCCATTCGGCTCATACTTCATTCGGGCGGTTGAGCTCCAATCGCGCTGTTGAGCCCTAATCGGCCGAATAGCCATGCGGTTGGACTTCAGTCGCATAAATCACAGGCGACTGAAGCTCAGTCGCATCACATGCTGAGAAGTCAAACTTTCGGGTGTTACAATTCAAGATTGTGTTATTTCAAAAAACAATCCATTTTCTTGAATAGAATGATTTAGGAGGTATTATGCATAATTATACACATTGGGCATACTTAAACTCGTTCATCCCATTTACCCATTTCATTTTAAGCTATTTTTTATAATATAATCCCCTAACCCCCATCAAACCAATTCATAGTCAAATGGCCAATTGTCACCTCTAAGAACAGATAACAAGTTTGCATTTACTAAAACCATGTCCAATCAAAGAACCTTAACAACCTGTTGAACAAAGAAAGCTCTAGAATTATAGTAGTTTCAAATGCATCACTGCTGAGACTTTTCTAGAGACAAAGGAAGCAATTGCACCTACTTGATGACAAGTCAGAAAATCGATGGCCATCATTGACTCACCCCCACATTTCAATCTCAATCAACCTCCATTTCCGACGATCAATCGGAAAATCGATCAAATCCCACATTCCACATCTTCAATTTCATCAATTCCCGTAATCACAACTTCAAAACTCACTCACAATGCAACGTGTTGGTGGATGTTTAAGGCGTATGCATTGTCTAAAAACCTTGTAAACATACCAGAGGTGCAACAAGGGAAAAGCAATTGAACCCAAATAGCATAGCATAATGCTATGTAATTTATAACAGCCATGAAAGTTTAGATGGAAAAAAGAAAGAGTGAGAAACCAAACAAAGCACAAAAAATCGTATACACATCGACAAAGAATAACCACAAAACCTTCAATACGCATTTAAACACAAAATTTCTCCATCAGGCATTTCATCGAACAGATGATGTGCACACTACAGCCACCAAACATATAACCCAATTTCAGTTAGCAATTACAGATTACACAACCCTAAATGGATGGAAAAGTGGTGAAGTAGAGACCTGAATTGGAACTATCACTGACCTAGGATATTCGAGAGCAAGAAGGTGCCCCCGTGGCGAGCAGGTGACACTTCGAGCCGTTTTGGGGATTCTGTTCACCTTCATTGTCATGAAGCTGAATCTCACCACTGGAATCATCCCCTCGCTGAACGTCTTCGCCGGACTGCTAGGGTTCTTCTTCGTCAAGACGTGGACCAAATCGATGGCCATCATTGACTCACCCCCACATTTCAATCTCAATCAACCTCCATTTCCGACGATCAATCGGAAAATCGATCAAATCCCACATTCCACATCTTCAATTTCATCAATTCCCGTAATCATAACTTCAAAACTCACTCATAATGCAACGTGTTGGTGGATGTTTAAGGCGTATGCATTGTCTAAAAACCTTGTAAACATACCAGAGGTGCAACAAGGGAAAAGCAATTAAACCCAAATAGCATAGCATAATGCTATGTAATTTATAACAGCCATGAAAGTTTAGAAGGAAAAAAGAAAGAGTGAAGAAACCAAACAAAGCACAAAAAATCGTATACACATCGACAAAGAATAACTACAAAACCTTCAATATGCATTTAAACACAAAAATTCTCTATCAGGCATTTCATCGAACAGGTGATGTGCACACTACAGCCACCAAACATATAACCCAATTTCAGTTAGCAATTACAGATTACACAACCCTAAATGGATGGAAAAGTGGTGAAGTAGAGACCTGAATTGGAACTATCAGTGACCTAGGATATTCGAGAGCAAGAAGGTGCCCCCGTGGCAAGCAGGTGACACTTCGAGTCGTTTTGGGGATTCTGTTCACCTTTATCGTCATGAAGCTGAATCTCACCACCGGAATCATCCCCTCGCTGAACGTCTCCGCCGGACTGCTAGGGTTTTTCTTCGTCAAGATGTGGACCAAGTTTCTCGATAAGTCTGGCTTGTTGAAGCAGCCCTTCACCAGGCAGGAGAATACCGTTATTCAGACATGTGTTGTTGCTACCTCCGGCATCGCCTTCTCCGGTACGTTCCATCGCTTTGCTCTTCAATTCGCAAGAGTTTGATGTCGTTCCATTGGAGTGGCCGGCTAGGGAAGAAGACTAAAAGCCGCGTCTTACAGATATAGTGAATTTACTAATCTGCCCATTCAATTTGTATTATATAGTAGTAAAAGATGAAAGTTAAATTTAGAAAATGATGTAAATTTTGGTAAATTATAATCCAAACTATTATCTCTAGATGGTGGTGGTGGTGGATGGGCTTGAATGCTTTTAGGTATATAATTATAGACAAATTGAATTTTAATAATTCAAACTATTACTCATTGAGGGATGATAATTCATATTATTCAGTTGGCCTGTAACAATCTCAACTTTTATTTTTATTACTAACAATAATCTCGGTAAACATAATTATTAAAAAAAATTACATTTGATTTCGACTTGATTTCGTTCACAATAACGAATATTAACAAAATGAAAACATACAAGTTAAATCGAGTCTAAATAAGTACAAATCAGGGCCGTTGTTGGTAATAAAAATAAAGTTGAGATTATTACGTACAAATAAATAGTATTGATTATTATCGGCCAATGGGTAATGGTTTGGATTGTAATAATCCATAACATTACATTTTAAATATAATAGATAAATTACATTATATTTAAGATCTTACAAATATATATTTTATTTTTAGATGTTACAGATCAAGACAAGAAATGTTAGCTGATTAGATAAAGAGACGCGTCTACACGAGAGTAATATGCACACATGGTAACTCCGTTATACGCTCACTTATTCTTCATTCACCACTCAACACACATTCAAGACACCATCGCCACCACGGCCACTTGGACTATTGTTGGTTATAAAAGTGAAAGTTAAAAGTATTATCAGCCAATTTAATAATATGGATTATTATCCAATAATAAGTAATAGTTTGGATTATCAAAATCCAATTTGCCTAAATTTTATTAAAACCAAATACGATCATATTTAGTTTTATTTTATAAGTTTAGTTATTTAATAAAATTATAAACACACTAACTTTACATTCTTATTTTCCTCAACATTTCGTTACAACGGTATGAATCCAACAAAAACCGACCGATATAAAACGCTAACACGGTCTAGCATAATTTCCCTATATATTTAAAAAGTAATGCAAATAAACAGTATGAATAGTGAAGGTACACCACCGCCACCGCCACCGTCTTCCGACCACCACCACCAAAATCCCCAAACCCTAAACCACCACCACCGCCACCGTCTTCCGACCACACAACCCAAATCGCCGCCCCATCGCCACCAGATCCACCCAAGAGATAAAGACGAAGATGACTACCAACTGTTGGTTGATAGTTTGGAGCACCAACGATTGCGAGCACTCCATGGCTGCTCTTTGCGAGCACTCCACCGGCGGTTTGTTTTCCGCCACCAGATTTCTTATTCACCGGAATCTTCTGGTGAAGCCTGGTGGTGGCGATTAGGGTTTTGTTACGAGGGGTCGAGAGGGCGACAGTGCAGTAGGGGGTTTAGGGAAAATAGCAGGCGGGGGTCGATGGTAAGGAGTGGGAAAGGCTCCGTTAAAAGACGGTGAGGGCTGGGTTGAGAAGCATAAACTTCTGTTAATATGTCGACACACAAGTTGGTCACCCTGAAATCGTACTTCAATTTCATCTACCAATCGTTTCCAGCTGATTTGGTGCAGCGAACGATGATGAAAGTTTGTGGGTTTATATGGGTTTTGCTGTGTGACTTCGTCTTGAGCTTATTCAGGCATTTGATCAAACACTTGGTGGGGTAAGTTTCAATTTTGCGAATAATTGTGATGTTTTTGTTTTGTGGTCAGTGAATTTCACAACCAACTGAACTTAAGGGTAATCGAATCATGTGTTATGCTCGATATCCTCCTGATGAAGTGAAGGAGATGCAAAGAAAGCTTGGTATTGGAGGTAGAGGACCAATTGTTGAAGATCAAAGTAGTAAGTGGTAAACCTAAGTTTTGAATTGGGGTTTTTTGATGGGTACTTTGTTAGTAATTTGATTGATTATGTTTACTGAAACAAATTGAACACTTTATTGGATGAATCATTTGTGAATTTGATATTTGATTAAAAGTGTGATTGATGGTTTCAAAAAGTTAATCTTTCTTTAGTAAAGTGATTGATATAGGCATGTTTTTGGTCTTTCTTTATGTTGACTTCATGTTTTTGAGGAATTCATTTATTTTCTTATACATCTTCATATGTTTAGATACTGATTTGAATGGTAATCAAAAGCTTTAAATTTTATAGATCATATATGAAACCATTAGAATTCTTATGGAAATTGGGACTTATCAAATACCCTTTGCATAGTTTATTAGTTTCTATAAGAAATTATAAGCTGATGTGTGACTATAAATTATCTTTGACTTCCATAGAGGCGTGTTAAATACACAACCAATTCTAAACAGAGAACAATAAGAATTGTATAAGCATCTGTACATAGTGTTGACTATATGTAGTGGGAGAGAAAAAGAGGGACGGTGCGTCGGTGTGGGATAATAACTGTCTTATGTATCATAGTAAAAGCAGTAGGTACAAGGGCTTATGCGGTTCTCGTAGTTCTCTGCCTAAAATTGGTTCTATATTGAATGACCTTCCATAACGGGTTAATTTGCTCTCACAAATATGTAGACATGCGGGTTGTAAATTTTAATGAACAGATATATATGATCTAGGTGATGATTAAAAATCGAGGCATAAACTTTATCTAGAGATCGGTATGCTATCTTAATTTCAAACCTACTACTTGGTGTTGTAGCATAATCACATCTTTATTTCTCCACATCCTTTTGCTCTATTTTTATGTTTCTTACCATGACTTAATCGTCCTTTTCTGTTATTATGATTGTTAGAGGTGGTTGATGAGATAAAACAAGATACACAAGTGAAGGGTGCACTTTATAATTTTCTTTATCCGGATAAAGAGCTTTTACCAGAAGATAAAGAAATGAGTTTTTTCGATCATCTAGAAGAATTGCGAGAACGACTTTTTGTGTCAGTTTTGGTAGTTGGAGCTGCAATCATGGGGTGCTTTGTATACTCAAAGGAACTCATAATGCTTTTAGAAGCTCCTGTTAGCAGTCAAGGCGTTAGATTCTTGCAATTAGCTCCTGGAGAGTTTTTCTTTACAACCTTAAAGGTTAGTGTCACCCTGTATACCGTTTAACTTTTCATGTCGAACTAGAATATACCCTCTCTCCTCTATTTGTAGGAATTCCTATCAATAGTGGTGGCAAAATAGGCATGTTGGGTAACTTGTCGCCAAGAATTTGGGTCAGGACCGTTGTTTTTTGGTACAGGTTTTAACCTGAAACAGGTTGGGCGGGTTGGCTTGACCTGGAACACTTTTAGGCATTGTTTTAAATAAATAATTAGTGTGTACAAAATGACTATGAAATCCATATTATTTTCCTAATCTACTTTTCTAAGAAATCTGTTTGGAGGTTCTTTCTATAAAACTATACTTTGGATGACTTTCAATATTTTTCCATTTAAGCTAACTTTTATAATTCGACCTGTCAGATAAAACATAATCCAAATTGGCCCATTCATAAACATATGGATTGAAGGATTGAAATCACCACCTCTAGCTGTAGAACCGTTTTTTCTTATCAATACTCAATCAAGAAGTTAATAAAGTTGTCACTGAATTAGTTTGTTTCACCCTAAAAGTCAAAGTTTATATTTTATAATTTTTAAGTACATATTCTTAGTATTCCTTCTGGTCCTAAATATTATACTGTCAAACAGTGACTTTTCATAAGTGGTACTGCGCGTTATTGCGCATTATTGGTTGCGTTGAGAGGTTCATTGGCAATGATGATCCAACTAAAAACATGTTGTTGTCCTGGCGTGGCAACCATGCGTAGATGGTTTGCAGCCTGAGACCGTGCGTGGGTCTGAACCAAAGCAATATTATATCGTCCGCTTATATGAACCTACATGTTTAAAAAGCATATGTAATAAGTTGTTGGTTTCGTGGCTTAGTCTGATTTTTCTGGTTTGAGGATATAATAAGATGGCTATGATGAATTCGACAGAAAAAATCGTTGTCTTGGCGTGGCAACCACGTTTGGTTTGCAGCCAGAACGAGAAGCCGGATCTGAGCCAAGGGTTTGAACTAGGGTTGTACTGGTGATTATCGACTTTAAATACTCGCGCAACGCGCGAAGTTGAATTCAACTATAATATTTAAAAACCAATTGGAATGAATAGTACCATTTTGTCTTCAACCTTCGACCTTCAATCTCCAATGGCTCTCCTCCTAAAGCAATCCCACCGCCTCGCTCTCCTACCATCCTCCCAACGAACCACCGCCATCGCCGCCGCGTCGATCCACACAACCCTCCCGTCACTAGCTGAATCTTTCTACTCTCCGGCGCCATACTCCCGCCCGGGCCCACCCTCAACCGCCTCCCCTGAGGGGCTGTCGAAGGCGGCGGAGTTCGTGATCTCCAAGGTTGACGATCTGATGAACTGGGCCCGCCGTGGGTCCATCTGGCCGATGACCTTCGGGCTCGCGTGCTGTGCTGTTGAGATGATGCATACGGGAGCTGCTAGATATGATCTGGATCGATTTGGGATTATTTTTAGGCCCAGCCCTAGGCAGAGTGATTGTATGATTGTTGCTGGTACTCTCACCAACAAGATGGCTCCTGCTCTACGAAGGTATGTTATTCTTCTTCTTCATCACCTTTCTGTTATATGTGTTAATGGTTTGGTAATTGCTTGTATGACTGTTGATTTCATCAGTTCGAGGTTCCGTGATGATTTGGTTTTTCCATATCTAGGGTTTCCGTTTTTTGATTCTTACATACCTTTAATGTTTGATGTTGATTTGGGTTTCCCATATGTTCATGAATCTGCCTGATGTTGGTGGCTTTGATTCACTGGATCACACATTGTTGCTTTATTTTAGGCTGTTTGTTGGCTGTGATGATCTAACCAAAAATAGGTTGTTGTTCTGGCGTTGCAACCATTGGTAGATGGTCTGCAGCTAGAAGCAATGACCAGGTCTGAACCAAAGCTATGTTTGTCGTTGTGCTGCATCGTGTTGGCTTCAATTCGTTGGCTGTGATGATTTAAAAAAAAATCCGTTATTTTGGCGTGGCAACCACGTTTGGTTTGCAGCCATAATGAGAAGCCGGATCTGAGCCAAGGGTGGAAACTAGGGTTGTACCGGTGATTATCGGTTTTAAAATACTCGCGCAGCGCGCGACGCAGACTTCAACTAGTAACAATTAAAAAGGAAAACACATGGTGGTCACGTGTAAAACACGTGCCCAAACTACGAACTAAAGCACTCTCCACCTTTATCTAGCATCTTCCGTTAGCACCCCTGCAAATCACACTATTCACTTTTCACATTCATCGTCAACAACCTCGATCCCTTTGTATATCACTCTAGGGTTTCGAGTTAACAAAACATCTCACGTAATCCGTACCATCACCGAATCTTTGTTTGATTGAGGTCCATAATCAACAACATGAAGCTCACCGTGAAGACTCTCAAAGGGAGCCACTTCGAAATTAGGGTTCAACCTTCCAACACCGTGAGTTGCAATGCCTTCCGACTTATAAACTTGCTTGTTGTTATGTTCTGTGAAATGCACGCTTATTACTTGTTCTGATGTGGTGATTTTGTTAGTTTTGATGTGTGTAGCTGTTTGTAGTTGATGTAGATGTTAGATTAGGGCGCGCTGGAGGGTTTTGTTGTGAATGTGGTGTTTTTGGAGGTTGAGAGTGTGTTAAGTTGGTTGTGTAGATTGGAGATTTGCGTGTATGTGTATGATTTGTAGATTCAAGTGTAGTTTATTTGAAGCAGAAGTTGTAGGATCTGCTGTGGTATAGTGAGGCTTGTTTTGCAGGTTGTAGTTGGTTTAGTTGGATAATTGACTTGTTTTAGAGACGATTGTGTATGTCTTCTACTCTTCTAGGCTCTAGCAGACAAAAAATGACTTTTTTTTGGGAAATTATTGTTAGTGTTTTAGTGAGAAGAGTAAATTATAATTGGATGAAATGACATGCCCTTTGGAAGATTAATAATGGTAGTCTTATGTAGATGAGTAACTCATGGGTACTTATTTGCTTTGATGTATCTGGTTAGTTTGTTTATCAGCGTTTGCTTATGGTATAAAACCTATAAAGTACTGATTTGGTAAGTTTTGTATAACTCGATAATAAAATTTACAGTGGTCACTTGTCTTGTAAGCTGGAACCAGGTTTCTGTTGGATGAATTGAACCAGATATGCATTTGTTTTTTAGCCACAATAGAAGAAATAGCCACTAGCCAGGTGTATATAAGGACTCTCCTAAACGGATAAAAGTAAATGCGATTAAGTGCTGTAGCATAAGTAACTTATTGTTACTTGTACTTGTAGTCACTTATCTTAATAAAATATGGTCAAGTGGGGAAGTATTAAAAAGGGGTAGAAAGAACTCTGATTTGTAAACTTAATATCTGTCATCAACATATTTATTTCCTTGATCACGGAAAAAAAACGTTTTTCATGCTAATAATTTTCACATTTTGACTGTGTTATCTGTATGGCATGCTGTATCAAAGTTCTTTTTCACATATATTTCTTAACTGATGTAAAACTTCTTATGTTGCTAGATTATGGCGGTCAAGAAAAATATTGAAGATGTACAAGGAAAAGATAATTACCCTTGTGGGCAACAGTTATTAATTCATAATGGTAAAGTTTTAAAAGATGAAACTACCTTGGCTGATAACAAAATATCCGAGGAAGGTTTTCTTGTTGTTATGCTTAGCAAGGTAACTCTCTCTCTCTCTCTCTCTCACGCACACACACACACATTTTGGTTCTCGCTTATTTGTCTTTCTCAACAGAGTAAGAGTTCTGGCTTAGGTGGAGCTTCATCTGCTCAGGTATTTTTTTTTCTTGCTGTGCCCTTTATGATCTTCATTTACACTTTATGAATAAAGGAGTCTCATTTTAGCTGTTACAAGCAGCCTTCATCAACAACTGCACCGCCTTCTAATCCTACCAGCATGCCTGATGCGTTATCACAACAGCAGTGAGTTCCCATGACTAGTCATCTCAATCTTTATTTATAAATAATTAAAAATATCTAATGTTTGTGAGATCTTATCATTTGCACCTGTGATTGCATTTGAAGGGCTTCCAAAACCAGCACATCTTCTTCTGGCCCAGCAACGTCACTCATAACTGTAGCTGAACCGTATGAGTCTCCTTTCTTCAATTTCTTTTTTCTCTCTTTCTCTTTTCCTTGGGTTCACATAGATTAGACATTGTGATCTTTATTGATTTGTATATGATTTGGATGATTTTTATTTTGTTAATTAAATCTCTAATGGATTACATGGAAACAGGTAGAAAGTTGCCCAACCCATTTTTATGCATATGACCTACTAAATTGCTTTCTTTGTTAATTAGACTATCAATGCTATAATAACATAGTTTTTGGAGTCAAATTTAAAGCTTGGTTATTTATAAACATATTTGTACATAAACAGACACAAAAAGGTGTTTTGATCTGTTTGCAATATCTAGATTAAAGAAAATGTATTGACTTTTATGTGTTGTAATTGTAGTGCTAATTCTGAAACATATGGTCAAGCTGCTTCAAATTTAGTCAACAATAATAGCATTGAGCAGACTATTCAACATATAATGGATATAGGTGGTGGCAGTTGGAACAAAGAAACAGTTAGTCGAGCCCTTCGAGCTGCTTACAACAATCCAGAGCGAGCAATTGATTACTTGTATTCTGTATGTGTGTCTGTTATATATTTATTTTCAAATATTTTGTGGAGCATAGATACTAATTTTAGTCCAATTTTTCCAGGGTATTCCGGATACAGTAGAAGTTGCAGTCCCCGTGACTCAACTCCCTGCAACTCAATCTGTTACTGCAAGTGCTGCACCTCTATCCGGAGGACCTAATGCTTCTCCATTAAATTTGTTTCCTCAGGTTATTAATCATAATAGTGAGTTTTTTCCATTTGTTTTAGTATTTATTTCTGACATCATCATTTTTTGGAAATTTACAGGAAATACCTTCAGGTGCTGGAGGAGGGAATCTTGGGTCCCTTGATTTTCTTAGAAACAACCAGCAGGTGGTTTCACGTACTCAGATCCCTAGATTTATGTCATTTCAATATTGGATAGCATACTGCTGGGTAGACATTTTGATTATCAAAAAAGAAAATATGCTGATCTCGATCTTGGAGTTGTTTTTGGGTTTGGCAGCTTTGTTAACTTTACAAATTACAATCTTCATTTCAGTTTCAAGCATTGCGGTCTATGGTACAATCAAATGCACAAATACTACAGGTACACATGTTCTTTTCTTTTGGTCTTTTTGTGTATAAGCTATGTTCTTTTCGTTACATGGTGTGAAAGCAGTTAGCAATTGTTACAGCCCATGCTTCAAGAACTGGGAAAGCAAAACCCTCAACTTTTAGGACTAATTCAGGAAAACCATGCTGAGTTTCTTCAACTGATCAATGAACCTGTTGATGCTTCTGAAGGGTAATACTGTCATATTCTTATTTCTTATGTAGTTAAGGCTGGTTTATGTAATGATGGTATTACTATTACATATCTGACCGTTATAATAACTGTTTATTTTAGGGAACTATTTGATCAAGCAGATCAGGAGATGCCTCATGCAATTAGTGTTACTCCGGCAGAACAGGAAGCCATTGAACGGGTACTGATCACCTCTAAGTGGTGTTTGGTTTGTTGTCAGGAATAACTGCGGGTATAGGAGTTGGTTTGAAGAATGGATTTCAAAACCCAACTCTTTAGTTAGGTTTAGAAAATCTCTTGTTTCATGGATTTTCTCATATCTAACCCTCTGAAACAAACACCACTTTATCATTTTCTTCGAATTCTTGCATTCCTAAGCCCTCAAACCAAACACACCCCTAGTTTTCTTTATACATATGGACTTGAATTTACTTTAGCTGATTTGTTGCTTTCTGTACTCCTAGCTTGAGGCAATGGGTTTCGACAGAACCCTTGTTATTGAGGCTTTTTTAGCCTGTGATCGTAATGAAGAATTGGCAGCTAATTTCTTATTGGAGAATGCTGGTGATTATGAAGACTAAACAGAAGACATCTGTTACATCTGTAGCTCTTGAAAGGTTAGTATCAAGCTTCTCTAAGACTCTAAGCTGAAATCTTTTTTTATACTTCTTCCATTCTAAAATAACTGTTCATGATACAATTTTGAGAATTTATAATTACTGCAGTGATGTGAGTTCTATCGTATGAAAAAAAGCGTTTATATTGGATTTTACTAACTGACTTTCACTATTTTATCAATTAAACCTCTTAACTTTTGAAAAGTGCTAAGGAATTGTGTGGTTTTGCTTCTCTTTTAGACCATGATCTTACAGTCGCTGCTTTCACAATATTTACATTATAAGTAGTTTAATGTCTACATCCATGGATCTTATTTTCCCGGAACCATGTTCTTTATGTACCTATGATTAGCAGAATAGGTGATTTTAGTTTGTCTCAAACAGTCAAATTTGGCCGAGCGGAATTGGGTTCAATGAGGCAAACAAGTTCAAATAAGCTCAAAGTGTATTTCAATCAGATACAACTTCATAAATTGTTTTATTCAAAATTTCATATTATTAATGCGGTAATTTTGTTTTTTCTATCATAATTAACTTACGTAATTTATAATAAGTGTTTACGGATCAACTCAACCTGTTTCCATTTTGTCTCAAACCCGATACACTTGACCCACACGTCTTTCTCTCTTTATCTTGCAAGAGTAACTATATTTCATAATTTTCAGGTGATTTTGACTTTTGGAGGTATTGTGAAAACAGCAGAGTGCCGGTTTTAGGTTATCATTAATACAGGTTGGTCCTTAATTGTATTGTCCATGGAGCTGCATCTTATCTTTTTTATTCAATCTTATATATATTGCATCTTTTTTATTTATTTATTTTGCACTTAGACCCGAATATGAAGTGTTGAAGAGGATTTTGTGTGTGCACTTAACACTTGTGTTCATGTCTGACCAAATTGATACTAAATACTAATGTACCCATTTCAATGTTTGACCCTCATATGATTAAATATCCTACATAATACTTATTTTGAAACCATTGGGGTGCACAGAAATTACTGAATAATATTTAATTCTTTAAGCCAAGCTGTGTGTAAAGGACAGGGGTCTTGTTTCCCGAGAGTGATCGCCTTCTCTGAAAGCGAATAGAACCACCCGTTTCTCCATTTGAACTGCAAGATTCATAACCGCTTGGTGAGATGAGAAATGGCAGGTCAACTCTAACCGACTAACTAATGTTGACCTAACGAACTTTGATGTGACAAGCAAAAGTGCAAAACTTACCTCCTTCACTGCTGTCGGGAAATGAGAAACTGCTCGAGCATAAGCACATAATCTATCCTCAATCCCAACTTCAA
Source organism: Flaveria linearis (assembly GCA_024085815.1). Classification (NCBI taxonomy): domain Eukaryota; kingdom Viridiplantae; phylum Streptophyta; class Magnoliopsida; order Asterales; family Asteraceae; genus Flaveria; species Flaveria linearis. The sequence goes on from CM044016.1 coordinate 55,075,223, forward strand.
ATGCTATGCCTTTCTCTGCTGCGGCCGCAGATGCCAGCTCACCAATGAGACTGATAACCTGAAACGTGTTATTGACTAGTTAACTTTTGAATAATGTTATTAAAGGTAGCAACATGAGTGGGTCAGTTGAGCCATGATTGCGCGTAAAACAAACAAACATACCCAGTAAATTTCACTCGAGAGCAGGGTCTGAGAGGGGTAGGTGGTGGCGAGTCTTTCCTCTATCTTGGGGGATAGAGAGACTGCTTTCGGAGAGACCCCCGACTCACAAACGAAATCAAATAACAACCACAATCATAATAAACGGTAGACAACACACAGGTATAAGTCCTATAGAAACATAGAAAGCGTGTACAACAAATAAGCAGGAAGAATCACGTATAAGGGCAGATTAAGAAAAACAGGGGGCCCGCAACAGGTCTACATCTACCCTTTTCACCTACCGGTCCCATTAAAAGTCCTTAATTTTAATTCTACGCCTCTATTCCCTCCTCGATCATGTGCTTAAAGAGGTGCATGTCTATCATATCTCGCCTAATTATTCCGTCCCAAGTCAGCCTAGGTCTACCTCTACTCCTCCTTCCCTCCACGTTGATGTTCTCTACTACTCTAACGGGTGCTACCATCGACCTTCGTTTTACGTGTCCAAACCATGTTAATCTTCCCTCTCGTATTTTATCTGTGATACAAGCCACCTGTAGCCTCTGTCGAAACACGTCGTTTCTTATTCGATCCAATCTTGTGTGCCCACACATCCACCTCAGCATTCGCATTTCCGCGACCTCTATTTGTCTCTGGTGCGATTTCTTTATGGCCCAACAGTTTGTTCCGTATAGCATAGCTGGACGTACCGCCACTCTGTATAGTTTTCCCTTTAGTTTTATGGAAACCTCTTATCACACAGGATCCCTGATGCTGCGCTCCATTTGCACCATCCTGATTGCACACGGTGAGCTACATCGCTATGCGTCTCTCCGTGATTAGGGTGAATTTTATGTTTAGGGTGAATTGTGTTGGGTTGCTCCTTAAACACTTACATTACTACAGTATCATACTACTTTAAACTTTTGATTTACATTCATTCTATTGATCTAGGCAAGATGCTAGATTGGAGAGGGAACGAGATAATGTGATATTGATATTAAAAATGATAAAAAAATTATTATATTTATGAAGATGTTACCTCATCACGAAAATCTTTCTCGACAGCACCCACAGTGGCTCCAGGATGGCGAGCCCCGACGAGCATAAACGCTGATATCCATATGAGCTTCTCTAGCATTTGCTTCTGAAAGGGTTGTTTCTGAAGAACCTGATTTCCACATATTCAAAAAAAATTATTATATTATATTATATTATATTATATATAAAGATTAAAAATTTAATCATTCAAGTCAAAATCTTCATGATTAGAAGAGTAGATTAGATAACTTTTGCCCATGTGCTTGAGGTAAATTAAAAAATTTCGTCCCTCATCAAAAATATTTATGAATTTTGTAATGCGACTGTTTGTTTAATTTTTTTTATTCGTCTAAGAGCATTCACATCACATTTTTATTTTCATCCTTATAATTACACTAAAAATCACTACTTTTTCTCTCTCCTTCCAATTAAATAATATATTTTTATACCTTTTTCATTATATTTTCTCTCTCCTCCACTCACTACCACTTTTAAAAATATTAAAAATTTATAAGGGTTGAACAGTGAATATTTAAATTTACATATGAACAGTAACATTTTCTCTCTCCTCCACTCACAACCACTTAAATCATTCTATATAATTTAAGAACTCATATTCACATAATTATAAGGAATGGGTTGTGAATGCTCTAAGTAAAATAACTAAACCACTCTTGTCAAATATGCATTCTTCTTGAATTTGTATTTGTCATTAATCCTAACTTCAGTGATGTCTATAAAATATCCGTCCGTTGGTCACCGGGAAACCTAAATAGTTTTAAGGAGGCATAATATCCATAATAGAGGTAATTGATCCCTTTGCACATGAATTACCTTACAAGAGAGTCCCCCAGCATGTAACCTAGCAGCCACAGCAGGAGCCCATTTGCCAAAAGCTGCGGTTAACCCCTCTGGGTTAGTATCGGTTATACCATCCACCGGTGGTTCACCAAGCTTCGAAACAGCCATATATGCCAACACTTGGTCTGCATCATTTAGACCATTACTTTGGAACCATGGCTCCAGCATCCCGTTCTGGAAAAAAACCAAATCTGATCCATCTTAACATTTAGTACCATCATATCACAATTTAGGTAAAATAATCAAATCAGCCATTAACCAACTTATTTTACAAATATAGCAGTTCAATATAAAGATTTGTAGAGCTTTCGCCCATTACAAAACTATATTTATCGATGTTGCGCCATAACAAGAGGTTGTTTGGTAACTTTAACTGATCTATTAGAGGCCTGAAAGTTTGAAACTTACCCATTAATATGCTTCATGAACCAATAAGAAGTGATTTTTAAGTAAACCAAACATAAACTGATTCAGATATAGCCTCTTAATGTGAATCATTAAAAGCCTTCGGGAAAAAAACTGAAAATAATCTTAAATAAACAAAAACTAGAAATTATTTTTTTTTTACATATATTTAAAAACCTACAAATGTTTTATAATTTTAAAGTCAATAACTATTACAAAAGTATTAAAACTTAAAGTTATATGGATTTAAAAATTTAGAAGTTATTAAATTTAATTGTTAAATAATATCGAAATTCTCAAAATTTGTATAGCTTAATTTACGCTTAATGATACTTATATTATAATCTTTTAAAAATTATGAAACCAAAACATAGACGCGTGTGTTTTTGAAACTTATGTTTTTTTAATATTTAAAAACTTAAAATTTAAAAAACACATAATTTTAATATTTAATAACTTAAAATTATTAAAACTTAAATTTTTCCAAAACTATTAAAATTAATAAAAAATCATTTTTAAAAGTAACAAATAATCTAAAAACACAAAATTATTAAAACTTAGTTTTATTAAATTTGGATTTATAGTATCTAATAAGGCTTAAGTTCGGAAGTTTTGAGCCACTTGATGCGAGAAATTAAGCTAATATCAATTTGATAAAAAGAAGAATGTGTCTGTTTTATGATTGTCTAAAAGATTTTTTCAAAGATTTTCCACCTAGCTTTCAGGGAGTAAAGTCCAAACGAGTCCAGCTGTTTGTTTGTTCGTAACTTACTCGATAGTTACTCGATATTGATTCGCTAAAAGCTTTAACTAGAAAAAGACTGAAACGACCCAAGGAAAACTTCATTTATAGATTTTAAGTCGGTTCATGAGCGTAAACTAGACTATTACGTGTATCATTTTTATTTTTATTAACATAATAGTTATTATCATATATTAAAAGTAAGAAAAAGATATATCACTATATAAAACTTACAGATATAAAAAATACATATATAATTAATCATAAATCTTCATAAAAATATTATACATATAAGCATATACGGAGTTAAACTCAAGCTTAAAATACTACACACGAGCCACCCTAAGCTTTTATAGATTTAACGAGCCAAACTCAAACTCATACAACCATAGCTTAAACAACCACAATCTGGTCTAAGGGTTTGCCCCCTATGGAACCGCATAGGGCCCAACCTTTTAGGGTCCTAAAAATATTTTTGCCTTTTAGATTCCCGTCAGATGAACATATTAAAATTTATATGTTTATTAATAAATATATGTTAATCGTTCATATGAACATTTTAAAAATAAGTTTATTAATAATAATATCTTAATTGTTAACATGGTCAAATCGTTGAATAAATTAACTCCGTCTTTATCTATATAATTACACTAAATATAACTATTTTTCTCTTTCATTTTCAACTTTATCGTCACTTTTTCTCACTCGTCAACTCACAACCACTTAAAATATATTAAAAATATTATAGAATTTCAAATAGTGTTTCTCAAAAATGAATTTTAAATTTTCTCATATCATTCGCTCACAACCTATTATAACTGTACTATATATTATAAAAATACATTCACGTAAATTTAAGAAACGGATTGTAAATGGTCTTATAGGGCCATCTTTACTCTACTTGTCGTTTGGTTATCAGGCGTCGATTAACATTCTAAAAAACTTCATAAACTTATCAATGGTTATAAGTCCAAGAGGGTCCAAAAAATATGCGGACCAGCCCAGCCGTGTAAACAACCACGGCTGGAGTCTCGAGATTAACGAGACTGTGTTTGGTTCGACGCGTTTACACCCTTCCCGCTAAATGTGAGAGATATAACAGTTTATAATAAGTTAATAATCGTACCGCTCCAACGGGACTTTGGGGTGGACTTGAGAACATCATCTAAATCATCGTTTCTAGTGCATACGAATATGGGCCCAGGGAAATCAATCGGCACCGATTCACCTCTCTTCACCAGAAAGTCATCGCCACCGCCCATCGCCTGCAGCGCTCTTCCGATCCGACCACCGCCGACGATGACCGACGGTGTTACTTCGGTGGCGGTGGTGGCGGAGATCATGGAGGTGATTGCTCTCGATGTTGACGATGACGATGATTGACGCTTGAATTTGAGGTTGTGAATGGAATTAGGGTTAATAATGCGGTGGTGGTGGTGGTGGTGGTGATGGTGAACGATGGTGGTGGTGGTGGTGGTGGTGGTTAGGGTTGTGGTGGTGGTGGTTAGGGTTGTGGTGGTGGCCATTGTTGGTGAGGGGATGGGGGTAAAATGTTAAACGGGGGTTTATTATATGGGTGGAGATGTGGTGTGATAGCCACTCGTTTATTAACTTGTTATCGTGATGAATGAATAAAGAGACTTAATTACACGGGTGGTTCCTGTGGTTAGGTTCAATTTTACTTTTGGTCCCTAAGTCTTAGAAATTACAAGGTTGGTTCAATAGTTGGCACAAACGTAACAAATTTGATCCCTAAAGTGGATGTCCGTTAAGTTTGACCGTTTAATGCATGTAAAATGACCCAATTACCCTTTAAAACTAAATCTAAAACACTAAAATAATATCTGAACCCATCTCTACTTCATCTTCCCAATCCCATCCCCTTTTAGCTCCTATGACCACCGCCACCACCTAATCGGAAAACCGACCACCGCCAGAGGCGAGTCGGAAAACCGACCACCGCCACCACCTCGTCGGAAAACCGAACATGATAGTGGTTTTAGGTTGTTGCAATTCGCGATGCAACTTGAGAAAGATGGCTGCAAAGGGGCGACTATGGTGGTGGTGGTTCTGTTGGTGTAGGCCCGCGATAGTGGTGGTCGGTTCTATGCAGGGCGACTCTGGTGGCGGCGGTGAGGTTTGTGGATGTTGCCGGCGGTGGATGGGCGATGGATACAGCTTCCCGAGATGATGATTGAGATGGCGATGAAGGTGTTCAGGTTAGGGATGTTGAAGGGCTGGTTATCGATGGCTGTGGTGTGGGCTTCGATGGTGGCAGCCGGCCTCGAAGGCGGTTGTGGTTTGCTGTAGGTCAGTGTTCAGGTTAGGGATGTTGCAGGGCTGGTTATCGATGGCTGTGGACTGTGGTGTGGGCTTCGGTGGTGGCAGCCGGCCTCGAAGGCGGTTGTGGTTTGCGATGGTGGTGCTTAGGCTGTGGAGGTGGGGGCGCAAGCCGGTGATGGCTATGGTGGCCGTGATGATAGTGTTGAGGCCGGTGATGGTGGTGATGGTCGTGGCTTTGACGGCTGGCAGTGGTTGGTGTCGGGGTATTTTAGTCATTAAAGAAAATTTAACGGTCAAACTTATCGAACATCCACTTCAGGGACCAAGTTTGTTACGTTTGTGCCAACTATTGGACCAACCTTGTAATTTTTAAGACTTAGGGACCAAAAGTGAAATCGGGCCTAACCACAGGGACCACCCGTGTAATTAAGTTGAATAATGATGATTGATGATGATATTTTATTTCGGGTTATTGGCCCATGTTAACTTTTATTGGCCCAAATACTACTTATGACTATGAGCCTGATTAATAGGGATTTTAATTTGAGGTGCATATCAGAGTTGGTTTGATTAGAGTTTGTTTAGACTATCTGATTACGTTCTAGTTTATTTTTTTTTCTTTTAAAATTTGGTTTCTAATCATATTTGGTTTGATCCAATTCTGGTATTTACTAGAGCTGACTCAATCTGAAGTAAGAACTAGTTTCTAAATCGATCTGATGTTGATGTTTGAGTTGGTGGTCATGTCTTAATGTTTTCGTATTTTTATTAGATGTTTGGTGGGCAGTTTTTTTATCGTACTGATATAAGTACTGTTTGCTCTTGTCTCACCTCTGAAACCCTTGGGCTGAGTGGGATTTTGTTATGTTGTTTGTATGTATATTTTCATTAGAACTGTAAGACCATATGCAACAGTTTCATCTCACTCATTGTGGATGAGTGACGGTATGCCTGCACATGTGCCCTTACCACATCACCCGCACCCCAAACTCGTTCCATTGCACACCCCCACCTCATTCTTGTATTCACTTGTGCGGCAATAATCCACCACGACTTGGTTGTATCTTTGGCACCACGACTAGTGTGGCAGGATGTTCGCTAGTCGCAACACGTCAAACCACCATCCTTGTTGTGTGCGGGGTGACTATGGTATGTTTAGAAATTCGTTTCTGACCATTCGCTCAAATTGGTTTGGTAGGTCTTAACTACTTGAAGTGCTCCATATGAAGTGGCTAAAAGGTGGAGAAGGTGATTGGATGGATCGCCTTGATATTAAGAAGTTCGTTCCTACTTTGTCGAGAACTCACTAGACTTTGCATTGGTGGTGGGGGTTAGAAAACGGTAAAAGAAATTTCAGTTATTCAGTTTAATTTAGGGGTTGTTCGATTTCGGCTGACCGGGCTGACCCGACTGACTCGGTCAGCGGGTCAGCCGGTTTGATATGCAAATGGTAACTGCTGACCGGGTCCTTTGCAGCTGACCCAAACCTGAAAAAAATACATGCTGATCCATTCATCTTCATAAAAACACAGCAGATCCACCCCACCCACCCACCCCCCTTTGCGCAGCCGGCCGATCCACCCCACCCACCCCCTTGCACAGCCGGAAGATCCACCGCCGAGCGCCTCGCCTGCGCGATTCCTCCCCTGTGCGAGCACCGTCCCACCGCGATTCCTCCCCTGTGCGAGCACCGTCCCACCGCGATTCCTCCCCTGCTGGTGGTGGTGGTTGTGGTGGTGGAGGCCGTGGTGGTAAGGAAGGGATGTAGAGAAGGGGTTTTGGTTTTTGATGGTGATGGTAGTGGATTTTTTTTTGAAGGTTTTTTATGTGTTAAAATAATTTATAAAAGGGGTTATTACATAACACCAGTTAAAATACAAGGATAATATGATTATTTTTATCATTCAGCAGAGTCAGTCAAATACTGAATCAAACAGCCAAGTTTCATCAGATGTAGACTCAGTCAGAACTTCTAACTTGGTCAGTTTCTAACTAAGTCAGATCTTACTAAGTCAGTTTTATCAAATAGCCCCTTAGTGTGAGTGTAATAATTCAACTAATTTCAACAGAAGGATTAAATGTATATTGTTGATGGTGAAGAGAATTAAGGATGAGAAACAGATCTTCAAGAAAAAAAGATGAGAGAGAAAAGATCAATGAGCTAACACATGACCCCCTCATGATCAATTCATAATTACTTTAAACAGTAAGGAAAACATATTCTCTTATGGTATTGCTGGCATGGCTCTCATTACGTGATCTTGAAACTTCTTGGGTTGGATTCTGTTTCTTTCACTCTTCCTTTGTGGTCCTAGATCCATGGTTACTGAAGTATTGCTACCCGATTGGCCCAATGGACTCGTGACAATACCGCCCCCATTAGAACCTACCTTGTCCGCAAGGGGGAAATCTGGAGACTGTAGTTGTAGTTGTGTATTGTCCTCCCAGGTGGCTTCATTTTTGGTAAGGCTTCCCCATTGGATTAGACTTTGAGACACCAACTGCTTTCCTTTGTAAATTGTCCGATGTTGCAACACTTTTTTTGGTTTGAGTATAATAGTGGATGTAGAATCCACGAGGTGAAGTGGAGTGATCTGATTAACCGGTTTGCCGAGGCACTTCCGAAGCAGCGACACATGAAACACGGGGTGGATTTTAGTCGTGGCTGGTAAATCCAGTTTGTAAGCCACAAGCCCTATTTTAGCAATGACCCGGTAAGGTCCAAAATACCGATGCCCCAGTTTATGATGGCGTTGCAATCATACGGATCCTTTTCGGTATGGTTGAAGTTTCACAAAGACCCAATCATCAATATCAAATTGTGCATCCCGTCGATGTTTATCAGCCGCCGCTTTCATACGGGATTGAGCTTTCAAGAGGTTGGTTTTTAACAAAGCCAACGCAACATCACGTTCCAGAAACTGTTCTTCCAAAGTGAGGTTAGTGGTTGAGTCACGTAAATACCGAGTAAGGTTGGGAGGTTTTCGACCATACAAGATTTCGAAAGGAGTCATTTGAGAGGTGGTTTGGTAAGATGTGTTATACCAAAATTCAGCCCAAGGTAAAAATTGTAACCATTTTTGCGGGTGATCGCCACAAAGCACCGAAGATACATTTCCAAACATCGGTTGAGTGCCTCGGATTGGCCATCCGTTTGAGGATGGTACGCGAAACTAAACTTTAAGCTCGTACCGTTGACTCGGTGCAATTCTTTCCAGAATTTTGTCATGAAACGAGCGTCGTGATCGGTGACAATGGTCAAGGGAATACCATGTAACCTGACTATTTCATTAACAAATGCTGAAGCAACAGTAGCACTATTAAAGGAAGAGGACAAGGCAATAAAGTGACCATATTTTGAGAGTCGGTCAACCACCACCATGATTACTGTTTTACCTTGTGAATTCGGAAGACAAGTGATGAAATCCATAGCAATATCTTCAAACACCGCTTGGGGAATTGGCAGTGGTTGAAGGAGACCTCCTGGGGATAAAAAAAGATGGCTTTGTTTGTTGACAAGTCTGACATTGAGCTATAAATTGTTTAACATCTGCTCTCATTTGTTTCCAATAAAAAGTGGACGACAATCGTTGATACGTACGAGTCACCCCAGAGTGACCGCCAAAGATTGATGAATGAATTTCAGTATGAATTTGGTGGCGTAAAGTAGAATTATTGGGGACCATCAAACGACCACGAAACAATAAGAAGCCATCTTTGAGGGTATAATCTTGCAAGCTGGTCGGATCAGCCGTGTATCGGTGAATAAGAGTGACTAGTTCGGGGTCATATTGCTCAACAACTGATACGTCATGTAATAAAGATGGAACTAGGGCAGAAACCGCCATTAAGTGGCCGGAAGGAACCCGGGATAGAGCGTCGGCAGCACTGTTTTGGGGGCCGGATCGGTAAACAATATCGAAATCAAAACCCAACAATTTACCCAACCACTTTTGTTGTTCCGGGGTTTGAATGACTTGGTCTTGGAGGCGTAAGGATTGTTTATCAGTTACAGTGGTAAATTTGTGACCCAACAAGTATTGTCACCATTTAGTGATTGCTTGCGTGACAGCGTACATTTCACGATGGTAAGTAGAGGCTTGTTGCATGCGAGGGCATAGCTTTTTGCTAAAGTAGGCTACGGGATGCTTTTCTTGGGATAAAACAGCCCCGATCCCACTGCCGGAAGCATCGGTTTCGATGGTAAAAGGTTTGGAAAAGTCTGGAAGGCGCAAAATTGGTGTTGAGCTTAGAAGCGCTTTAAGTTGTTCGAAGCTTTGTATAGTAGTATCATTCCAACAGAAAGCATCCCTCCGTAAGAGGTCGGTTAAAGGGCCGACAATGGAGGCGTAATTTTTGATAAAGCGCCGGTAATAGCCGGTAAGACCCAAAAAATTTCGAACGTCTTTGACATTTTGGGGTGCCGACCACTGCTAAATGGTGTGAATTTTTTCAGGGTCAACTGCCACACTATGGAAGGAAATTACATGCCCCAAATAAGCCACTTGAGTTTGACCAAAAGTACATTTTGACAATTTAGCAACCAATTTGTGTTCCAAAAGCAACTGTAATGTAAGAGTAAGATGATGCAATTGATCATCCCAAGATCTGCTATAGATTAATATGTCATAAAAAAAACCAAGATAAAGCGCCAGAGAAATGGTCGGAACACATCGTTCATAAGCCGTTGGAAGGTGGACGGCGCGTTGGTAAGCCCGAAGGGCATAACTAGAAACTCATAATGGTCGTCATGGGTACGAAAAGCAGTTTTCATGTTATCCCCGGAAGCAAGGCGAATCTGATGGTAACCGGCTAATAAGTCAGTTTAGAAAAATAGCGAGCGTCGTGTAACTCATCAAATAACTCGTCAATAGATGGAATAGGAAATCGATCCCGAATCGTAATAGCGTTTAGTGCACGGTAATCTACACAAAACCTCCATGTATCATCTTTTTTTCTCACCAATAACACCGAAGACGAAAAAGAACTTGTGCTCGGACGGATAATTCCTTGGTTAAGCATCTCCTGAACTAAACGCTCAATTTCCTGTTTCTGAAAATGAGGGAATCGATAAGGTCGTACCGACACCGGAGTGCTTCCTGGGGCTAACGTTATATGGTGATCTTAGGAACGTGTTGGCGGTAAGCCCCGAGGAGCCGTAAAAACATTAGCAAACTTATCCAATATAGACTGTAATGCAAGGGTATAATTAGGCGATGTAGTATCTGGTGGAACAAGGGTCAAGTGGAAGAGTTGACCAGTGCTATCAGAAGTTAACAATTGCCGAAACCCATTGAAGTGAATTGATTGAGCCCTGGGAATATCACTTTGCCATTTAACGCGTTTGCTTTGGAAACAAAATTCAAACATAGAAGTCGAGTAGCCAGTTATGACCGGCCCGAGAGTGGCGAGCCAAGACACGCCCAAGACCATATCCCATCCTTGTAAGGGTAACACATAAAAGTCAACCAGAATGGGTTGATCCTGAATTATCAATTCTATATTCCGGGCCAGACCCGAGCATGGAAGCTTATCGCCACTACCAACTAAAACTGAAAACGGAACAATTGACTCGATGGTAAAGTTTAGAAAATGGGCAATTCGGGTTTGCACAAAGCAATGAGTACTACCCCCGTCTAAGAGTACCTGAACCTCTTTCCTTGAACTGAGCCCGTGAACCGTAATGTGGTGGAAGAGCACCCTGACAAGGCATTATAAAAAATAGCAGACTGGGATTTTACCTCATCGAGTTGAATTTTTTCAGCGAGAAGGGAATCAGTACCGTCAGAGGAGGGAGAATCCGGTGACCCGCCCGGATCTGGTGAATCTTCATCAAAGAAAAAAACCTGTGGAGTCGCTTTACACTTGTGATCCCAAGTGTACTTTTCATCACACCGATAACATAGGCCTTGGGAACGTTTCATAGAGATTTCTACTGGGGTCAAACGACGGAACCCTATCTTCGGTGTTGAATTAGGAAAAGGGAAGGATGGTTTACCAGGTAACGAAGATGAGATCGAAGTATCCGAAGATGGTGTTTTGGGCGTAGGTAATAATGGCTTAGAGGAGCCCAAGGAAGCCCGGCCTGAGCCCTTCTCAAATTGGATCCGACGCTCATATAAGTGGGCCTTATCCATTGCATCCTCCAGTGTAATGGGTTTATAGCAAATAACTGATTTCTTAATATCAGACCGGAGACCTGAGATCTAGCAACTAATAAGAAATTCCACCGGTAAGGGCATCGTCCGGTTAGAAATAGCCTCAAATTTCGAGCGATAATCAGCCACCGATGACGTTTGCTGAAGCTTCGCAAGCAAGCCCTCTGGTTCTTCGAGATCGTTGGAACGAAATCGTTTAGCCAAGGCGACAGTAAACTCCTCCCAAGTAGAGATCTGGTAATGGCATTGAAGCCAATCAAACCAGCCGGCTGCTGACTCATCCAGACAAAAGGAAGAGATGGTCAATTTGTCCTTCTCAGGAATCGAATAAAACTCAAAATAGCGAGCTGCTTGGGCAAGCCAACGTTCAGGGTTTTCACCATTAAAACAAGAGAGATAGACCGGTGCCGGCTTATGGCAGCCGAGAATACCAGTTCTATCACCGTCAGAGAAACCGACAGATTTAGGACCGGTGGGTTTTTTGAAATCAGCATCGGACCTCTTGATTAGTTCATAAATGGAAGTTTGCAAGGAGGTGAGGGCAGTGACAACCCCATCCAAATCTTGCCTCATCGCTTTCCGATCTGCCTGAACACCCTTCACTATCTCTTCCAACGTGCGAGCTCGAGTACCGTCTACCATCGATGCAGGGGTTCAATGAAAGCACCAATTGTAATGATTCAACTAATTTCAACAGAAGAATTAAATGTATATTGTTGATGGTTAAGAGAATTAGGGATGAGAAACAGATCTTCAAGAAAAAAAGATGAGAGAGAAAAGATCAATGAGCTAACACGACCCCCTCATGATCAATTCATAATTACTTTAAATAGTAAAGGAAACATATTCTCTTATGGTATTGCTGACGTGGCTCCCATTACGTGATCTTGAAACTTCTTGGGTCAGATTCTATTTCTTTCGCTCTTCCTTTGTGGTCCTGGATCCATGGTTACTGAAGTATTGCTACCCGATTGGCCCAATGAACTCGTGACAGTGAGCCCCAAGGGATCTCTAAAAGGTCAAAATATCATAATGTCCTAATGTATAAGGCACATGATTGAATTTAATAAACAAAATTAAGGTTTGTATAAAAAATGACATAAACCGTTATTAAATATAATCTTGAAGAATAATTTTTAATATTATCTTTCTTAGCTTGTGGACGACACCTAAAATTTGATAGGAATATAAAGGACGAAATGTCAATGAATATTTACTTATTAATTAATAAGATACAAGTTTTAACTAACTTAAAATCCAACATTAAATATTTAAATGTTACTAGTTATCAACCTAGAGTTGCATTGATTATTGTACAATAAACATTGAAGGTTGTACATTTCGTTTTCTTATTTCTTTTAATTTTATACTTCAAACCCAATACTTTTATAAGTTTTACCATTTAACATCTACAAATTTTTATTTTTAACTTTACTTCTCTATACTTTTTATTTTTTGTAATTCTTTTGTTTTACATTTCAGCCTAATTCTGAAAGTTAACACGCGGTAACGTGCGCATGTAATTTAACGTTATTATGCCTATTTTTTCATTAAACGGCTTTGTCGCAACATGCGGGTCATAGATTGACGTATTTATTGTTTTTAATGTTTACGCTTTACATGTGTGGCTTACCGTTTTTACATCAATTTTCCATTCGATTTTATTCTTTTTCGTTTTTTTCTTTTTTGATAAATTTTTTTTCGGTATTAGTAGTTGTTGACGGTAATATGAAATTAATGTTAGTTGGTACGGTTTTACGTCCACCACTGTAACACAAGAGGCTTAATGCTAGTTGAAAGTAAGAAAAACAAGTAAATAAACCAGGCTTCTAAACGCCTACAACATGTTTATTGATTTTCTTTTTCCGTAAAAAGTAGGAAAGAAATATAGAAATAAATGAATGTCTAAACCCATAAGCATATCTACAGTTATAAATTATAATAACTTTAGAAACTGAAAATTAACTACCATCATCGTTAAACCTGCTCCGATCACTATGCAACCAAACGGTTATCATTCTTCTACTTGATTCCTTTAAGCATCCAGTTCACATTGGAACATAGGTGAAGCAAACGAATTAAAACCTGCAAAAATATTATCTTCACCTTCGGCATAGCTGTTCGATTCATGATGACAGTCGAAATACGTCTGAATTTCGTCGGGGAAGTTCCGTCGTGGCCGATCGGACTCCGGCGGCGGCGACGGTGAGTCCGCCACCGAGTTCCGCTCATACATTTCCTTGAACTTTGTGGACTGACACAGTAACCCTAGGGCGGAGGAGACGGTGGCTCCGGCGGAGGCACGCGGTGGCGGGAGGATGCTGGTGGTTGTTTCGCCGGAGCTTGGGCTTTCCGGTGGCTGGTTGCTGTGAACGAAGGTTAACCCTGAGTCTTGACTAGGGTTAGGGTCAAAGTTAGTTTGAACGCCGTTTGAGTTGTTGGAATCGGTTTGGTTAGGTTTTAACCACTTGATGTAACGGCTGAGGTCGAAGTTTGTAACTGCGTTAAGTCCTCGGTACTCTATTGCTGCCATGTCGTATGCAGTCGCTGCTTCTTCTTGAGTAGCTGAGTGATAATATGACAAAGTTGAGTGGGTATCTTACAGATTTAATAATGGGTCATAATATTAACACACTCACTTCGACAAATCATCGCCCTCTTATACGTCTCGTATAGTCATATATGTGACGTATAGGGTCGAATACATTGAAAACGAAGAAAATTCAAGTGACCTGTTAGAGGGTTATACGTCCCATTTTAGCCCTATACAAACATATAGGCTTATACGAGTATACGACACGTATAATAAATTTCGGCGCTGATTGCCAGAAAAAATTCAAGGGGTTATCAGAAGGGTTAAACGTCCCATATAGGGCTGCATGACTCCCCTGTATGACGTGCATGGGGCTATATAACTTGTATAGAAATCTGGGATGTTGATTTATAATTAAAGGGTGTCTCAATAACCACTCTCTTAATAAATAAGATCACAATATAATGTTATTTTAAATTACAATAAAGAATTAAAAAATAATAAACTAAACAGATCCGGCTATTGGTTTTATAGGTAAAGATGGTAATGTGTCAGTAGAATACATGTATTTGTTAATTCAGTTTCATGTGATTACAAAACTAATTCTCATATATATTTTGGTTTGTAGGTACTAGGTATACGCGTGCATGGAAGTATATGATTAAAGTTTACCCGTTAAATACCATCACCCGAAATCCGATTTAAATTCACTTGAAAAACCGACTTAAAATATAAAATATATCACCACATTTCTAACATCGCGTACTTTGTGTTTAAAAAATTCAAATATTTGAAAAAAAAGTTTAAAAAAATTACAAAAATTATTAAATAATACAATTTTTTTTAATTCAAGGAAACCGAAATAATAGGTTTGGATATTAAAATCATTGTCTGAAATTCGAATATCCAAGTTTAAACACCCCCTATCTCATACATAGTCCTATGCCCGAATTCCCAACTAGATTTTTCTCTCGAGTCTGCTTTCATTTATCAAATCTACAGATTCATCTCATAAGATTACTAAAACTATTTGCATCAGATTTTAATGAAAAACGCATTAGTTCGAAGCAGATGGTGGCAGATAGCCAACCGACAACCGTGGGAAACATGAAGAAGGGATGTTGGTTGAATAATAATATTTTGTGGTATTAAATTCAAATTTATGTGCATGAAATATTTGGTGGAAGTTTGGGGCCCGGGAGTTGACCTATTTATGTCAAAATCAGCTTTCATTTTTCATAATGTAATAAGTTAGCAGTTGAAGGTTGGTAATCTATTATGCCAACATCTTCGTTTATTCTATTTTATGAACAATATTATAAAGACGTTTTAATAGTGTCATACGTAAACAAGGTTATAAGCAGTAAGTTAGGGCGGTGAGTAGATGGTTTAAACTAGGAAGTTTGGTTTCTAATTTAGACGATTTTTACGACATTTGATCAGAAGACAAAGTAGAATAAGAATTTACCGTAAGTTCCAAGATATAGATATTTGTTGCCGAAAACTCGTCCAATACGAGCCTCCCATCTACCATTATGATGGTGCCTACACATTAAATAAAAATAATAGAATGTTATAAATGTAGACTATTTTAGATTTAACATAATATTTATAGATTACAGGCTTTGGGGTTTCAGTATATATACTATGTAAGAGTATATAGAATAACTATACAATTTTCTCTTATCATATGGTCCTTAAATTAATTCATAAAAATAACATCACCATCCATCAATGCCTTACCTTGCTACTCCTCTGTATTTTGAAACTCCTCGTGAAAAACCGCTACTTTTTCTACAACATCAATTTTTATATGATTGATAATTAGATGAAAGAAAAAACAAATTACAAACCATATAAAATAAAACGAGATCGTTTTATAGTGTCACACTTCCAATTAATTTTTAAATTTATAAGCAGTGAACATAAATTGTTAGGTATGTTTTCGATTGGTTAGATGAAAAATTTTGGCGAACAACTGCATCGGTTTGGAGGAACCACAAACCAAACTAGACGGATTGGGAAGGTTGACAAAATCAACTGATTGGTGGTTTAAAGTTACATCTTTGCCTTGATTGGTTTGTACTTATTTTTTATTTTCAATTTGTTTGTGCTAAAATTGTTTAAATAACAAAAATGGTGTATGATCATAGCTACATATTTCAAAAATGAAATTTATATAATTAAAAAAAGTTTAAATAAGAGGTTCCAATATTCAAACCGAACCATTTTTACGGCCAAAACCGTAAACATGAATCATTTAGACGATTGGGTCAATTTCAAGCTTGAAGTTCAAACGTTTATAAACTCTCCTAAAATTATTATTTTTTTCTCACTAAAAGCCAACAATAATGATACTTTACCTCCTTAAAGATCCAATATACTCTTCTTTTGACAAACTCTCCATTTCTCGAATCTCCTCTTTGTATGTTCCTAGCTACAATAAATCGTAAAATGATTACAAAAATTCAAAAAATTATTTTTTAAAATACAAATTTTGAAAAAGAAAATTACAGGAAAATTGAGGATGGTGTCTTGTCCCCAATACTTCAATGCTGCCAAGTCATATGCATGTGCAGCGGCCTTTTCATCATCGTAGGCCCCTAAATATCACAAATTTGGATAAGTCTCATTGTATCTGAAGAACACTATGAATTCAAAACACTTTTTTCCCACAATAATGAAATCAAGTGGATAACATTCAGATTTTATGCCAATCTTACCTAAATAAACTGTATAATCAACGAATCACCGCCATTTTCATGAAACATGTAACAAAAGTTCAAATTCAATCAGTAAGCCGTAAGTGTTCATCATCAAAATGAAGATCGCAGAAGCGGAAATTAATCACGATTCGATGAAATTAATCCTACAGATGAAGAACAAATCACCTTGTCGTCCTTTTTTGTTTTGCGATTCGTTCCAGCAGTTTTTATCCCACAGATGAGCTTCATAACGACCAGTCCAACGATGCCTTCACGTTAAAATTCATCAAATTCATCAAATAATCAAATTCAGTATCTGAAAGCACTTGATTAAACGTTCAAATTCAAATTACTTTCAGTATGACTTCACATTATCATCAGCTTCATCAAGTTAATCAGATTCATCTCTGAAATCATTTGATTAAACGTTTAATGATTCAAACTACTTTCAATATGTCTTCACATTAAATTCATCAGATTCGTCAAATTCATCTGTGAAATCACTTGATTAAACGTTCAACGATTCAAATTACTCTCGGCATGTCTTCACGATAAATTCGTCAGATTCATCAAATTAATCAAATTCATCTCTAAATCACTTAATTAAACTGTAAACATTTAAATTACGTCCAGATTGCCAAATTAATCAAATTCATCTCTGAAAAAAACTTAATTAAACTGTAAACATTTAAATTACGTCCAGATTGTCAAATTAATCAAATTCATCTCTGAAATCACTTGATTAAACTGTAAGCATTCAAATTACGTCCAGATTGTGCAAATAATCAAATTCATCTCTGAAAAAAACTTAATTAAACTGTAAACATTCAAATTACATCCAGATTGTCAAATTAATCAAATTCAGTCTCCGAAATCACTTAATTAAGCTGTAAACATTCAAATTACGTCCAGATTGTCAAATTAATCACATTCATCTCCGAAATCACTTGATTAAACATTCAACGGTTCAAATTACTTCCAAATTTAAACCGTACCTCGTGACTCCTCTATAGATAGAGCTCCGCTGAGGCGGTGAGTCTCTCTTCACCGTCTTACGCGTCCTCTTCGCTTTTCCGGCGACCGGAGTGCTCCCAGCATCACCGTTCAATGCAGCATTCTTCTTCAGTGACACCTTCGCCATTAAACTTCACTTCAACCAAACAAACAAAGCTTATTCCACACAATAGACGTCAAAATGCGAAGAAATGCAACATCCAATGAGAATGACGATATAAATTTAGGCAATGGAGAGACGGCAGAGATATTAATGGAGGTTTGAGAGAGAAAATGTGTGGGGAAGATGGCCGTCTGTGAGCGGCTTTAAGCGAATGGGGTTCGATTTGGTGATCTGTTTTGTGTTTTGTGTTGTTTTCACTTCAATTTTGGATTTGATTGGTGAAGGGTGGTTTTTGAGGTTTACTGGTTGTTATATGTGCCCTAATTTTACTGTGATTTGTTTTTAAGGCCCAAATCAATAAGAGGATTAGTTTTAGATTAATAGCTAATTGTTGTTACTTATGACACGTGTCAGTTTATCATTGTAGCCTTTTTTATAATTTTTGTTAACTGAAGTTGACAGCACAAATTATTATTATTTTAATTATGTAATCTATCTTTATACAACCAAAAGGCTGGTTAATGGTTATGGAATAAGGTTACAAAGAAATGGTGATTATTTAAAACTTTAAAATTTTTGAATACGCCCATTGAGTTAACAACTTGTTCAATTTATTTTCTGTTTTTTGGGTAATTTCTAATTTTATTTCTATTTTGTAACTTTTAATGTATTGTTGTGTAGCTTTAAACATGTGAACCATTTTCCGAAAGACTGAAAGAATTGAGCCACATCCAGTAAGTGTTCATTGCATTTGATTTCCAACAATGGTAAGTTTTCATTTTTGTCTATATTTTAATGTAAATTATATCATAAATTAAGTGTTATATAATATAATATATATTTGACTGTATTTCTACTTTGTATTAGAACTTACTACAAAACTATTGATAGAAATAAACATATTATAACAATTTATATAAAAGTTATATATTGAAAATTATAGATGAAAATAAATTTATATTTTAAACTAAAACTATGAAAAGAAAAAGATCTATAAGAGGTTTTGCTATGTAACTCTAAAAGTGTGAATATTAGGAAATATATTTCCATAATGAAACCTTTTGCAGAATATTACAGCAAACTTTTAAACTATAATTGAATCTTCAAAAAAGTCATCATTCTTGCAGATTTATGTTGTTATCAAATAATATTTTTAACATTAGATACTATATTGTATCTGGTAAACTACGATTTAGGGATTAATTTGCATCATATGGAGATCACGTGCTCACGTGATCATGACAAGATGTCGACTTTGTTATTAAGACTGTTTAAAAATAAGGGTTATTGTATTTTAATAATCTTAACTTTTATTTGTTGGCCGAGATTAATACCAACCCAGGAAATGTTTACAAACACTCCTAACATTGAGCTTATTTTCTTTCAACGATCTCTTATTAACTGAGAGTTAACGCTCGTAGTTTTTGATAAAATATGAATAACTTTGAGTCATTTTCAACTCCGCCGCCCAACCTCTATTAGGTCCTTTTTTCAGTGTCTAGCATCCATCGTCACTTGAAAACGACCTTCAGCGAGTCAAGTGGATCAAATCAGAAGGTAAATATTGACGGGTTTTAGGTTGCAGAAGTTTCAGATTGACGGACTCGACAGCTGATTTAAACTTTCTGCTTAGTGTTTTGGCCATATAAGTAGTGCGCGTCATCAAAAAACTAACAGTGTTAACTCTTAATTAGTAAAGGATTGTTGCAGGAAAATAAACTCAAAGTTAAGAGTGTCCGTAAACATTTGCTGAGTTGGGATTGATCCCGGTCAATATATAAAAGTTAGAATTATTAAAATCCAATAACCCTAAAAATAATGACACAGAACTCGTGAAGAAATATGAAAATAATAAATATTTACAAAAAGGAAGAGAAAGGCTTGAGATGTATTTAAAAAATAGATTAAATTACAAATTATATCCTTTATTAATATATAAAATTGCATGTTATTCCTTTAGTTTTAATAATTACATGAAATATCCTTTTTTAAAAATAATTTGCATATCTATCGTCCTTTAAACTAACATTCATTCAAATTTACAGTTAAGTCAGACATGTGCTACTCACATGAGAGCATAACATGCATATAATTAGTCAAAAATAGTTTTACATCGCTTCATTCTCGTCGCCTTCATGTTAGAGTGTTAAAAGTCGAATATCTAAAAATTTCAGATAGTTGAAATCACTATCCATATCCGTATCTGAAATTTCATATATCTAAAATTCAGATATCCGAAATTTTGTATACGGATAACGATTCGGACATCTGAATTTCTTCTTCGTTTTTTTAATTAGATAATTGTAATTATAAAAATAATATAAAAACAACACATGTTGACGAAATGTTTCAATATACAGTAACAAGTCCTAACTAAAATTAAAAACCTTTAACACTTTAAAAACTATAACAAAAGATATTTTTAAAATTATCCAAAAACTTAAAAACCTTTTTGTTATTTTTTAAAGTGTTAAACTTTTTTTTGTTGGTACTTGTTAGTGTATATTAGTTTTTTTATGTGTGTTGTTTTTACATTATTTTTATAATAACATATATCTAATTATTGCAAAAAAAAAAGAAAAAAGAAGTTCAGATATTCATATCATTATCCATATCTGAAGTTTTGAATATCTAAATTTCAGATATCCGAATACTGATAGTGATTTTTTCTATCCGAAAATTTAAACATCAAACTTTGAACACCTAACATAAAGGCGTCGGGAATGAAACGACGTAAAATTATTTTTGACTCATTGTAAGCATGTAAAATACGTAAATGCCTCTCATGTGAGAGGCACATGCATGACTTAACTGTAAGTTTTAACGAAAGTTAGTGTAAAGGATAATATGTGAACAAACTTTATATAAATAGGATATACGATTTAATTATTGAAACTAAAGGACACACGATATAGTTTCATGTATTAATAAAGGATACAATTTATAATTTACTAAAAAATACCTTATTTACTTTTGTTAAATTCGTATACAATGACGCCCCCATGATTTTTCTCGGTGGTTCTCTTTTATGTGCTTGGATATCTCTATATATAATAAATGAAACTTTTTTTCAGCCATATGGCACAATTTCAACAACTATATTGCCACTTGGCAAAATTTTCTTCACATAACAACCATGTGGCACTTGGAAACCTTTCTTCTATGAAAACACACGCGGGTTTCAAAACCCGCCCCTTTCCTATCCGGGTTTGATCAAAAAGCCCCAAAATCCTTTTTTCTAACCTTAATTTCATAACCATCGCTCTCCATCCTCATCTCTCCCATTAAAATATTCTCTGCACCAACGATCATACATCTAATCTCCCTCCGATTTCATCTCTAATTCAGGTTCGCTTCGACATACTATTGATGTTTATGGTGCGATTCTTGATGTTGATTCATAACCATCGATCTGCAGCCGAGTATCTCCCCATGCAATATTCTCTGCACCAACGATCGTACATCTAATCTACCTCCGATTTCATCTCTAATTCAGGTTCGCTTCGACATACTATTGATGTTTATGGTGCGATTCTTGAAGTTGATTCATAACCATCGATCTGCAGCCGAGTCTCTCCCCATGCAGTCTTCTCTGCACCAACGATCGTACATCTAATCTACCTCCGATTTCATCTCTAATTCAGGTTCGCTTCGACATACTATTGATGTTTATTGTGCGATTCTTGAAGTTGATTCATAACCATCGATCTGCAGCCGAGTCTCTCCCAATGCAATCTTCTCTGTACCAACGATCGTACATCTAATCTACCTCCGATTTCATCTCTAATTCAGGTTCACTTCGACAAAATATTGTTGTTTATTTTGCGATTCTTTATGTTGATTCATAACCATCGATCTGCTTCAACAAACTATTGATGTTTATTGTGCGATTCTTGTGCTTCATTTTAGAACTAATGATTACACAGATCACTATGTGAAGGTTTCAATATTGTCTATAAGTTCCACACATTATAATGTTTTCCAGATCATTGCTTTATACTGTTGCTTTATATGGTTTTATTAGGTTAGATTATAATGTTCATCATATCTTGCTTTTCTTTAAATATGATTTTAATATGCTTATGCAGAAACATAATATTATTGAATACGTACACGTGATCGAAAAGTCATCTTGTATGGAACACTATATTTTTTAGTTGTAATTATTTACTATGTTGTTCGCCATCCTTTGATTCTATATGTTTCAATAAAAACTTAGTATGGTTAATCTGTATACATACATGTAATGGATGTGTATATGCTTTTTCCACTGTCATGCCTTTAAATAAGAAGTCAATTACCTTCTTTTAGATGCATAGATAATTTCAATTACCTTCTTTAATAATTTCAGAATTATGGTTTAGATATGTATGATCTCCTAGATTTGTGGTAGGGTGGTTATTGTAATCCTCTGTATTTTACTTATATATGTAGTCATATTACTCTTAGAGATAATGTTAGAGATAATATTAATTTGAATTATTTTGAATTATGGTTTAGATATGTACGATCTCCTAGATTTGTGATAGGGTGGTTATTGTAATCTTCTGTATTTTACTTATATATGTAGTCATATTATTCTTAGAGATAATGTTAGAGATAATACTAATTTGAATTATTTTGTATTATGGTTTAGATATGTATGATCTCCTAGATTTATGGTAGGGTGGTTATTATAATCCTCTGTATTTTACTTATATATGTAGTCATATTACTCTTACAAATAATGTTAGAGATAATATTAATTTGAATTAATTTGAATTATGGTTTAGATATGTGTGATCTCCTAGATTTGTGGTAGGGTGGTTATTGTAATCCTCTAAATAAAGAGATATGTATGATCTCTAAGAATTACACCATCAAATTCCATACGACATTTGCTAAGCATTTTTCAACAACACACTTCGATTTATCTCTCGTATTAGTACTATCATGGCATCAAACAATGTTCAAACTTCCCGGTAATTGTCACACCCCAACCTTGACGGCGGAATCGTCGAGGTGTGAGGGATAAGATTGTTCACAGCCACATAACGCTATGTTTAAATGTAAATATTCAAATTAATAGTTTCAACAAGAATTACAAACATAAGTCTCAACCATGAAATACATTCAAGCATATATCACAACATAACATAACATGACATTTCATTTATTTAACTAGGTCCACGTCCTAGTTTTATTGCATTCAAGCATATATCACAACATAACATAACATGACATTTCATTTATTTAACTAGGTCCACGTCCTAGTTTTATTGCAAGCTTCAAAAGACCATTTTAAACTTGAGGGTTACCTGAAACATAATAAAAATAGAAGGTCAACTAAAAATAGTTGGTGAATTTCCAATGTTTTCATATATAATATGAAAAGATTATAAGATTGCAATTCGTGTCATAGGTTATAAGCTAGTAAGGTTATAGAACACATATCTTTACAATCAAACCTCGACTTGATTACAAGTATATAAGATTGGCTAAGTGTATTTGGTTCCCTAGTGCACAAGCATACGGCTCCTAGGAGTCGGCAGTTCATCGACTTTAGCACCAAATAGGCTTGTCAGACCCAAAGATCTAAGACGTCGCCAGGCTAGCAATAGTTAATGATTGTAACAAACTATGTATCTCATATAATCACTTACATCACACAAATAACCATGACAAAATATAAAGATGAATTGCAAGTGCTTTACAAGTCTCAAACGTTTATAAGTGTATGATATATAAGTATCATGTTTCATCCCAAAATGGTGTGAAATAAAGTAAAAAGGGGCAAGGAAAACTCACTTGGCAAATAAGTATAGGAATGATGGTTATTAAGAAATATAGTTAAACGTTCCAACGCAGTCCTTCACAAGATACCTAGATATATATTTATATTTACAAGCGTTGAGTTAATAATAATATTAAGGTTCTAACGAGAACTAGAGTTTTGATGGAATGGTGGGGTTTTGTCCAGTAAATAAATTTATATAATGAATTTGTTTATATTTTGAATAAGTGAAAAGAATTATACTATTTAATCATTTTTTATTATATAGGAGTAATTAAGCATATTAATTGATAAGGTTTAGATATAAAATGCAAATAAATCTTGTAATTGTTAGGTCTAGATTGTCTAGGACTAGATCAATTTTGTATAGGCTTAGTACTTGAAAATCAAGTCTTGTAATTAACCTTTGTAACAGTCAAAAATATATATATATGTGATTTGAATCTATAGGTTAACCCCATATATGTATGTGTGTTGATTTGTGCTTGACAGGAGAAACAATATTCTTGGGATGGATTTGATAAAACTGACTAAGTGTAGGAAACATCTACGGATGAACAATTTTGTTAATCCGTAGATATGTTTCATACAAGACCAAATGACCAAGTGTAAGTTCCTACGGATGATCAAGTTCCATGAAGTGAAGATTCCTACGGAAAAAGGATTATCTACGGAAGAACAACACTCCTACGGAAAAGCAAATCATCTACGGAAGAACAGAAGATCTGCGGAAGGCAAGACTCCTGCGGAAGACCATTATACTTGTGTGATTATCAATTCCAAGAAGTCAAACAAGTCAACAAGATCAACAACAAATCCCGAGAGATCCGGTGTTTCCTTAACCGACTCAAATCATCTATAAATATGAGTCCTAGGTTTCACATCTCGGAGAACACAATCAATCATTATTACGGCTGTCAAGTTACACCATTGTGCAACCCTAATCGCCGTCGCATCAACATCAACATTATTTGATACACTGTATTCGATTGTTTATAGTATTCATTATTATTCTTTTGTAATCATTACGTTATAGTTAATGAAATACGTTTGAATAATTATTGATTTTGCATTTACTGTGTTTCTGTGATTGTGTTCATAATTAATCATTCAAACAATTAAACGTCAATTAATGATAATTCCGCGATCGTTAAATTGATTTATTTTAATACTGATAATTCCTGAATTGCGATCCTTGGATTCACAGGTGGTATCAGAGCATTGGTGCTCATTGATCTAGATCAATTGATCTATCAGTATTAAAATTGTTTAATTGATTTTCAAACAATTAAATCAACGACTTGTCTTTCAGCTAGCATTCTCTTATTGCTTGTTTGATTTAGATCTATATTCAAATCCATTGAATAATAGATCTGTGTCTTTGATAGATTTGTCAATTCAAGCACTTAAATTTTAAATCTTATTTGATACACTTTAAACATGAGTACTTTTGGAGGAGGATCTTATCAACCACCAAAGTTGGAAACAAAGGCTGATTTTAAATCCTGGAAGATCAAGTTCAGAAATCATGTGAACTACACTGATTCTGACTTGTGGGAGTCCATCACACAAGGTCCTTATATTCCACCCACTCTTGGGCCGGATTATAATGACAAAAACCAGCCAATCAGCACTAAGGACTTGCCACCTGATGATGTCAAGAAGGTTAAAGTCGATATTAAAGCATACAGCTTGCTTAGTATGGCTTTACCTGAAGAAATCTTGATCAGGTGCGAGAACTATAAAACAGCAAATTCCCTATGGAAGATACTTCACACTCTCTGTGAAGGGAGTGATGAAATCAGAAGCATAAGGAAAGACACCCTTAGATCACAATATGAAACTTTTCATCATATTGAGGGTGAGTCAATTCCTCAGCAACTCCATAGATTCATGCAACTCGTCACTGAGATGAACATCTTGGAGTTAAAATACACAACTGAGGAACTGAACAAGAAAATGCTCCATACTTTGCCTGAAAGTTGGAAGCAAACAGTCTCCATGTTCAAAAACACCATAGATCTGAAGACAACTGGTCTAGATACACTAGTTGCCAAGGTTGAAGCACTTGAACTGGATGAACAATCAAGAAACAAGAGTGTGAGAACTCATGTCTCACCTTATCACTTCAAGGAAACAAAGAATGCTGGAAGTGCATTTATTTCTAATAATGAAGATGATAACTCTTGTGCTTTGAGTGATGATGAAGAGGAAGTAAGTTTCTATGCATCCAAACCCACTAAGAAGTCATCTCAAAGCAAAACTCAAAAGGAAAAGGCTAAATCTTCTGAGAAAAGAGAAACATCAACAACAGCAAACTCAGAACCAATAACTGTGATATTGGATTCTGAAGAACAAAAAGCAGCCTTTGCAGCTTTTAGTTCTAGCTTTCAAGCTTATCTTGGAAGTTCCCTTACAGCGGCAAACATCTGCCAGCAAGATTTGGAGGAACTCCCTCCTGAT
Organism: Flaveria linearis; assembly: GCA_024085815.1. NCBI lineage: Eukaryota > Viridiplantae > Streptophyta > Magnoliopsida > Asterales > Asteraceae > Flaveria > Flaveria linearis. The sequence goes on from CM044016.1 coordinate 55,101,445, forward strand.
GTTGTAGAAGAGATGGATCTGCAATGGCAGATGGCTATGATTGCCTATAGAGCCAAGCAATATCTTCGAAGAAACAAAAATCTGGCAGCAGCTAGCAAAACATCGAAGATTGGAGTTGATAAGTCTAAGGTCAGATGTTACAAGTGCAATCTCTATGGTCATTTTTCTAGAGAATGCAATCAACAATCAACTCCACAGCATCCGCAGCAGCAACAACAACATCATCAGCAACAACACTATCAAAATCAGCAGCCAACCTCTCAAAGATCTCTGCATAGACAACCTCAGCTCACATCCCCACCAGCCACAAATACATCAGCAGGACCAAGTAACTCTAAAGAGACAGGGCTGATCATACTTCAGGATGGAACTTGTGACTGGAGCTTGTATGAGAAGAAAGTGATAGAGGAGAATCAAGCACTGATGGCACTTATGGAAAACAAAGTTCCCCCAATGGCCAAAGAGGTAAAAGAGAGGTTATGTTCATCAACTTGTGTTGAGGAAGTTGAAAGATACAGAGTACATGCTCAACAACTGGCTGATAAAGTAAAAGAAACTATGGTTTTAAATGAATCACACTTAAGAGAACAGAAACTATATCAAATCAAAATAAACTCTTTACAAAAAGATTTAGAAAAATATGTTTCTGAAAACTACAGCCTAAAAGCCCAAGTTGAGCATCTGACCACTTCCTTAACAAAATCCATGGCTGATCATGCATCTACTGAAGTGAAACTTCAGAAGTTTCAATTATCATCTCAGCAATATGAGAAGTTACTCAATTCTCATATTGAATCAAAGAACAGGTCAGGGTTGGGTTATAATGCAGTGGCACCACCTATTAATAATAACTACACACCTTTACCTGAAACAATGACTAACAACTTGTCAAATCATTTTGTGCAAAGCACCAACATTGACATAAAAGATAGTCAAATACACAACAATAAAGCTGAGATGAGTGAAACTGAATCAACTGAATCAGAGTCAATTAAACATAATGAATCAGATTTTGATAACTATGACGACCTGGATGATTCTGATGAACATGATAATGTTCAACTGAACATTGGTAAGAATGTTCAAGTTGAACCTGGTCTTCCACGAGTCCTTGAAGAATCAAAGCTGCAATATCCGCCAAAGCAACGGAACATGCTGAAGACCATTTGTAAGAGGATTGCTGAACTTAATGAAGGATTACAAGAACTGCATCTTCCCAAGATCGACAGCTGCGGATCAAGCACAAAATCACCTTTGTCATCTGATAAAGGTAAGAAAAATTCAAACAAAATCCTCGGAAAGAACAGACTGAGGAATCCGTAGATCATCTGCGGAAAGCAAAAACTGCCAAGTCCGTAGATCATCTGCGGAAGACAAAGACTAATGATTCCGCAGAAAAACAACGGAAGAAAAATACTGATACTGTGGATGAGATAAAAAGGGAAAACATCAAACATGCTCACAAAAAGCCAAATGTCAAACATCAGAAGTCATCCACAAATAAACATGAAGAATTACCAGCTGATGAACCCAAGAAGAAATCCACGGATGGCTCAGCTAGTCAGAAAAAGACCAAAAAGAAGGCTGAAGAAGAAAATTCTGAGAAATATTGCAAATGGTGTGATATGAAGAATCACAGCACTGATGAATGCTACTTCAGTAGTTACTGTTCCATTTGCAACATGAATAACCACATGACTGATGACTGTTTCTTCAACAAACATTGTGCCATATGTGACAAAAATAACCATTCCACTCAGGAATGTTATTTTAATAAGAAGAACAAGAAAAAGAGCAACAAGAAATCACAAGGTACATCATCAGACTCAGAAAGTGACAAAAAGACAAAGCCTGAGCAGGAAAAACAAAATTCAAAGAAAAGATCATCTGTTGCTGACAAGACTGTGAAGAAGAAAATGTCAACACAGGCTAAGACACCTCATAAAAAGGTGGATTTGTCTGATAAACAACCGGAAGCTGTTGATGATTTCTTTGACAACTTTGATAAAGGAACTCCTGTGTCCCAATCAAAACAGAAAGATGAAGAAACCTTCAAGACTACAGGATCTTCTTCAAAGTTGAGATACCAACCAAAACAAGCTAAGTTGAAGAAAGATTCGGATAAGCATGAAGACACTCAGAAACTCGAATCATCTTCAACAGAATCATCCTCACAAACATCAGATCAAAAAGAAACAAATAATAATGAAACTTCACGATTAATTCATGAAGGAGTAACTATTGTTGACACAACTGGCAAATCCAAGACAATTAAGCCTTGGATTGTCAATTCTAATTAGTTTTTCTTTTTGTGTGCAGGAACAATTATGGAGAGCTGACAACAAGTGGTATGTTGACAGTGGTTGTTCCAGACATATGACAGGCAACTGTGCACTTCTCCATGACTTCAAACATAAACATGCCTCTTATGTGGCATTTGGTGGGGATAAGAAGGGAGGTAAAATTGTTGGTGAAGGAATGGTAACTAATGGTGTTTTAACATTTGATAAAGTAAATTACTGTGAAAATTTGCAGTATAATTTACTTAGTGTTTCCCAAATTTGTGATCAAAATTATTTAACACTATTTGATAACACTAACTGTTACATTCTTAAGCCAGGTTTTACAGTTCCAGAAGACTGGATACTTCTTAAAGCATCAAGAAAAGGCAACACATACATCTTGGATATGAACAACACCACTCTCACCAAACATGAGACATGCCTGCTGTCCAAAACCTCCGAAGATGAATCTCAATTGTGGCATAGAAGGCTTGTCCATTCCAACATGAAGAACATGAATAAATTGGTGAAAAATGACTTAGTCATTGGATTACCAAAGAAAGAATTTCATTGTTCTACTCACTGTTCTTCATGTTATAAAGGAAAACAACACAGAGTGTCACACAAATCCAAAACAATCAACTCAAACACTACACCACTCAAATTGCTTCACATGGATCTCTTTGGTCCAACCAATGTGCTGAGCATTGGAAAAAGACAATATTGTTTGGTGATAGTTGATGATTTCACTAGATTTACATGGGTCTTTTTCTTAAAACATAAAAGTGAAACATCTGAAACATTAATGGACTTTGTAATCAAGATTGAAAATCAACTTGATTTAAAAGTTAAAATTTTTAGGAGTGACAATGGAACTGAATTTGTTAATGCTGATTTGGATTCTTTTTGCAGGACTAAAGGAATAGCTAGACAATTCAGTGCCCCAAGAACTCCACAACAAAATGGAGTGGCTGAAAGGCGAAATAGAACACTGATAGAAGCAGCCAGAACAATGCTAGCTGATTCTCAGCTGCCCATTACATTCTGGGCAGAAGCTGTGAATACAGCCTGCAACGTTCAAAACAGAACTTTGATAGTCAAAGAACATAATAAAACACCTTACGAACTCTTATTTAAAAGAAAACCTTTTATAGGATATCTTAGAGCTTTTGGGTGTCATGTATCTGTTTTAAATACTAAAGAACAATTGGGAAAATTTTCTGAAAAAGCCTATGATGGTTTCTTTGTTGGATATTCATCCACTTCTAAATCATATAGGGTGTACATTCCAGAACATAACATAGTTGAAGAAACTCCCAATGTTTCTTTTGATGAATCCATGTTTACTACCAATGTAAAAGGATCATCTTGGTTATTTGATATAGATGCATTAACAGAATCATTTAACACTGGTTATTTGATCACTGCAGGTGCTGCGGATACATGTTATCCTTTTGTGCCACCAAGTGTGAATGAAGTGCCTTTAACAGCTGATCCACCAAGAGCACGTGTGCCACCTGAACCACAGCAAAGATCAAGTCAGCAGCATGAAGCTATTTCTGGAGAAGCTAACTCTTCATCCCCAGCACATGTAAATTCATCAGCAGATGTTCCCTCATCCGTAGATGTTACTACTGATGCTAGAAATGAAGAGGCAGTCATCCAACCATTACCAGCTGACCAACATTGTTCATCCGTGGATGTTATAACTCCTACGGAAGTACAAACTACTGCTTCCGTAGAACTTCCTGCGGAAGAACAAAATACTGCTTCCGTAGAACCTCCTGCGGAAGAACAAAATGCTGATTCCGTAGAACTTCCTGCGAAAGAAGACAAAGCAGCCAATCAAACACCAGCTGATCCTAATGACCATGAGTCTTTTGATTATTTCATCGACTCAACTTCTCAGCTAACACCATCTGCTTCAATGGGATTCTCAAACTTAGACTCCACAGTTCAAGTTGATGCTGTTTCAACAAGCAGAGTACACAAATCTCATCCAACAGACAACATCATTGGGGACCTGCATGCCAGAACCACAAGGAGCAAAGGAGGTGTGGCAAACATTTGTTTGTTCACCTGCTTTTTATCTCAAACAGTCCCTGCAAACATCACAGCTGCACTGAAAGACAACAGCTGGATTGAGGCCATGCAAGAAGAGTTGCAACAATTTAGAAAACAGAAAGTGTGGACTCTTGTCGATTTGCCTTCAGGTCAACATCCAATTGGCACAAGATGGCTTTTCAAGAACAAGCTGGATGACAGAGGTATCATAGTAAGAAACAAGGCCAGACTTATTGCACAGGGATACACTCAGGAAGAAGGAATAGACTATGATGAAGTCTTTGCCCCAGTTGCAAGGATTGAAGCAATACGTGTGTTCCTAGCTTATGCAGCATTCAAGAAGTTCACAGTCTATCAGATGGATGTCAAGTGTGCTTTCCTTTATGGGAAAATTGATGAAGAAGTCTATGTGGCTCAACCCCCTGGTTTTGAAGACCCTGATTATCCACATAGAGTATACAAGCTTGATAAAGCTTTGTATGGTCTTCATCAAGCACCCAGAAAGTGGTATGACACTCTATCATCATTCCTGCTGAAGAATGGCTACAAGAGAGGAACTATTGATCAGACACTCTTCCTCAAACAAGAACATCAAGATCTTTTGGTTGTTCAAATATATGTTGATGACATCATATTTGGATCAACCAATAAGAAGCTGTGTCAAAATTTTGAAGACTTAATGACATCTGAATTTCAGATGAGCTCCATGGGAGAATTGACTTTCTTCCTTGGCTTACAAGTTCATCAGAAATCAGATGGCATTTTCATCAATCAAGAGAAGTACATTCATCAAATTTTGAAGAAGTACAATCTTGCTGATTCCACTTCATGCAAGACACCAGCATCAACAATAGACAAGATTGTGCCTGACCCTGCTGGCAAATCCGTAGATCAACGATTGTACAGATCAATGATCGGTTCTTTAATGTATTTAACTGCCAGTAGACCTGACATAATGTTTGCTGTTTGTGTTTGTGCCAGGTATCAATCAGACCCAAAGGAGTCACATTTGAATGCTGTAAAGAGAATTTTCAGATATCTGAAAGGCAAACCTGCATTGGGACTTTGGTATCCCAAAGATGGAGACTTTAGCCTCTACTCATACTCAGATAGTGACTATGGAGGGTGCAACAACAACAGAAAATCCACAACTGGTGGATGTCAATTCTTAGGACCAAGACTTGTTTCATGGCAGTGCAAGAAGCAAACAAATGTATCTGTATCCACGGCTGAAGCAGAGTACATAGCTGCTTCCGCAGGTTGCTCTCAAGTACTTTGGTTGCAAAACCAATTACTTGATTATGGTTACAATTTCCTTCATACACCAATTCATATTGATAATTCAGCTGCTATGTTTATAACTGCTAACCCAGTTCAACATAGTAAAACTAAACACATTGAAATTAGATACCATTTTCTAAGAGATTGTTCAGAAAAGGGTCTAATTAAGTTAGTCAAAGTAGACACAACCAATCAGCTTGCTGATTTGTTTACTAAAGCATTTGATTCTGTTAGATTCAATTTTCTGATAGAATCTTTAGGGATGATTAACTTAGAATAAATCAACAAAAGCTTATGACTGACTTTGTGAAGAGTAATCGTTGAGGATAACTTAAGTGTCTGTTAGAACATCTATACATGCATTATATATGGGAAATAATAGTAGACTATACTTGGCTATTAAACAAACACTCAATCTGACTTATATCATACTGATATGTGAGTAGGTTCAACTTGAGTGGAAACAAAGCTAAGAGCATGCCAAACTAAACACATGAGGTAACTGTCTGTGAGGATTCCATTTGAGAATCATGAAGGTATGTTCTCTCCTGCTGTGATCAAATCACTTACACAAGCACACTATGTAAAATACTTTATAATATTCTATCTTTGCAAAATCAAATTCCCTCTGTTTTGTGTGAACAAAGACCTGGGAATGTGATTAATAAGTGTGATCTTCATTCTCCCTCTGTTTTGTGTCAACAAAGACCTGGGTTAAAGTTCACCTCTGTTTTACGAAAGTAAAGACCTGGTGACTATGAAGATCATATTTCAGCTCTAAACAGGAATCACTTGTGATCCATTGAACATCAAGCTCAAGAGCTATCACATCAAAGCATTCATGAGACTGAAAATTGTCTCAAGATAGAACTTATAACTTAATGTACATAGTCTTTAAGTGTGGAATGTAGTGATTTGCCTCATCTACGGAAGACATACTCTAACGATAATTGAATGTGGGACTCATGACTGCTACTGATTAACAAACTTCACAACATGATAACATGCATGCCTAGTTGATACAACACTCTTGTTTGAATTTAAGTGGATCTATATACTTGCAATCAGATATGTGTTGAATCAACTAACAACATCAGCAGAAGCCAATGTATAGTATGATCCCTCTATATATATATGCATGCATGTACCTGTTTCACAGATGCTTCCTTGTTATTTCAACAGAATTTCTCTCATTTAGAATGTCATAAGCCTGTCATGCCTGTTCACAACTTAAATTTATGATGAATGCAACAGTTTCACATTAATCACAAATTTAGGGGGAGTAGTTCATGCATGAAAAACAAACAATAAAAGCTGATAATTGATCTGAATTATTTTGAAGGAATTGGATCTTGAGCACTAACTTGAATGCAGGATACAGGACACTTGCTTTCTTGTACTACATTGCCATGCAAATGAAGTCAACAATGTCCAACATCAATAATTGAGTCTACTAAGTAGATATCATACATTTAAAGTTTTCTAAACTTTAAGCTCCGCAGAAGTTTCAGTAATACTTCTCATCCGTAGAAGTAATAGTGAAATTTCTGCATCCGCAGAAGTTTCAGTAATACTTCTCATCCGTAGAAGTAACAGTGAAATTTCTGCATCCGCAGAAGTCACAGTAATACCGCTCATCCGTAGAAGTATTATGTGATCTCTGATTCAGCAGCAAAACAAGCAAAACAAAACAAATGCATTATTTGAACTTACATCCAATGTAAAGTTCCGCAGATGTTGACATCCGCAGAAGTTAAGGTTCCGCAGATGTTGACATCCGCAGATGTCAAGGTTCCGCAGATGTTTTGCGGAAGAGATAATGCATTCTAAACACTTGGGATATGAAAAGGAATAAATGGAAGTGGGTCCAATAAAGGAATAAATGAAAGTGGGCCCAACATAATGTGGGCCCAACATAATTAATAAAAGAAGTTAATTTGTTGGACTACAAATAAGGTGTCTGACTCTTAAAATTCATTTCACTTTTACAGAGCACTTTTTCAGATAACCTAGAAAATCGCACTTTTCCCCTTTTTCAAAATTTCAAAATATCAACATTATCCATTAACCGATTACAGTTACTGCAAAGGTAAATCATGTCGTAAACATCAATACGGAACTGATTAATCGATTATTGTCATTCAAACGATTCAACTGCGTGGTTTCTAACTTGATTTTCTTTGCAGATGGCAAACAGATTTGCTAAGGAGCATAATGTGTGCGCATACTTGAATGCTGATGATCCAGCAGCGGAAGGATGTCGAGATATCATCAGATATCTCCGACGATCCAGGCTTTTCTACGCCTTGACGGCTGAGCCTGTGATTCATCAGTCACACATAGTCGGATTTTGGAATTCAGCTCGAGTCGAAGAACAAAACGATGAGGAAGTCATAGTGGCTGAAGTTCTGGGTCAGCGTCTTCGAGTGAATGAAAGCACCTTACGAAGATGTTTGGAACTCGGAGACAGAGAGATAGGTCACCCGGACGTTTTCGAGAATGAATACATAGAAAAGGTATTCAATCTCATGGGGTACGATGGTGACTATGAAAAAGGAGAAATCAAAAAGGGTAGGCTGTGCAAACCGTACAGGTTCTTATGTCACACCTACCTGAAGTGCATGTCTAACAGAAAGTCGGGATTAGACAGATTTTCTCGACACATCTCATCAGGAATTATTGGGGTGTTCGAGGGGAGAATCTACAATTATGCAAGATACATCTTCAACTGTCTGTGCGAGCAAGTCAAATTGCAAAAGAATGAGAAGATGTACATGTTCCCCAGATTCCTGCAATTGGTGATTAATTCAGAGCTCCCAAGCTTGAACAGGGTTGGAGAAGTGTTTGTTCAAGCTCATCTGAGCAAATCGGTGCTGAATAAACTGAGTGGAAATATGAAGGTCCTGACATGCCTATGTTTGCTCATGTTATTGATCCACATGCTGATCTGCCACAAGAGTTGGCGTGGGAAGATGATGCTGAATCATCTGCTGATTCTGCTCAATCCTCTCACTCACCACACCAAACACCACAACACCAACAACAATCACCAATCCAAACACCACCACTACAACATGCCTCATCAAGCCAATCACCTCAACAACCACAATCACCTTCAAGCCTCAACACCCAACCAATCTCTCCAATTCAGCCACACCAATCACCTGTTCTGATATCATCATCTTCATCTCATCACACACAACCATTCTCTCCACTCCAAGCCCAATCACCCATACAACCACCACCAGAATCCCCAAAACCCCAATCTCCGGAAAGTGCTGAGACTGAACCACTTGAGGTGACTGAGTCTGTACACTCTGTACACTCAGGAGACACCGAATTACTATCTGAAGCCAGCACTATTCCCTTCTCTCCAACTCACACAGATGAACCCCCTTCATCAGCTCATACCGAGCCAATACCTGCTGATGAACCGGGGGAGACTCAAACTTCTGCTCAGGATGTCACTGCTTACAATGAAGATGACTTAAGTGACAGCGACATCCCTGTGAGCAAGAGCTTTTTGGTGGCAAAATATAACAAGTTGGTGCTTAAATCCAACAAAAGAAAACAAAGAATTGTGGAGCTATACGGTGTCATCCAAGAAAAAGATGAAGAACTAACAATGAAGGATGCCAGTTTGAAAAGGCTGAGAGAAGATGCTCAATGCAACAATGAAATCATTGATGCATTGTTCAAAACCAAACGGGAACTAGAGGCAACTTTGAAACAAGAACAAAATGAACAGGCCGAGCTAATTAAGCAAAAGGATCTGGAAATAGAGAGCCTGAAGAGAAAGCTATCTGAGTTGAAAACAAAAGTTGATACAAGTGCTGAACCAGAAAAACCATCGGGTCGAGCTACTAAGCCGTTGATATCCTACACCCGAAAAAGAAAATATTTCGGAGCAACACAAAAGAAACAAGAAGAAGAAAGCTCCCCGAAGAAATCAAAAGTTCCATCTCCTGATCACACACCTTCAGTAGAAGTTTCTGCTGTGAAGGTATCTTCCGGAGAAAAAGAAGATAGTGACAAAGAGTGGGAGGAATTAACACGGATGGATTCCCCCACTGCTGATAAAGGTGGAAAGGCCGATGACCTTCTGACAACTGCTGATATCTTGGAAGAGAGGCCTGACTCAAGCATGTTTATGACCCTCATCAATCATGGGTTTCCGTATGACATGGTTGAGAGGATGAACACTTCAGAGATGACCAATGCATTGAAAGAATTTGAATTTGCAAGGTTCATAATCCCAAATTGTGATTATGAAGCCTTTACCACTTTTCAATCATTGGAGAAATTAAAGAAAGAATTGGGCCACTGTGACACAGCAAAACTCTCAAAGTACAATATGACTTGCTGGTTACAGGGTCACAATTACAAGCCACATGAACTTAAAGGTAGAACTACTGGTGAGCTGCGGAGGATGATGGAGCATGTAATGAAGGTGGAGCTGGAAACAGGTGTAAAATTCAGAACAACAGCTCCTCATCCTACTGATGACAAACAAAGCAAATCATCTGCTGATCCAATCACTGTAGAACCCAAGGATCAGCATAAAGCTAAAGATAAGCTGATCAGGGAACCAAGGGAAGTCATTCCAGGCAAAGTATGGCCCCTTGGTACCACAGTCAGAGAAATCACTGATCAGAAGTCCACTCTGATTCAGTTGATTGATCATCTCACAACTCCCAACTCGGCTGAAGAAAATAAAATAATGGCATGGAAATATGACCAGGAGTGGGATTGTGCAGTGATTAAAAGGACATCAGGAAGAGTTGAATACTTCCGTGATGTGTTTTCAGTACTCTGTCTTTCTGAGAATGACTTAAAGGACCTGCAAAGCCTTTCTTTGACAAATCATCCAATACACCCAAGGGGCAGGGACTTCTCAAGCAGAGTGGGTCAACTGAAAACAAGATTCAAAGATGATGTGATCATCGGAGCTAAAAGAGATGATGATGCTCACAAACGAACAACTCATGGGCAGAAAAGATCAAAGTCCAATGCCTCTGACTCAGTAGATGATGAATTTCTGAAGAGGGTTGGATACAATAACAGAACATCAGCAGCCATCAAACGGATTGAAGGAACTCAATACACACTCCCTATTACTGAGTGGGGATATGTAGAGAGGACAAAAGAGCTGGTGCTGATGAGAAATGCAGAGAACAAACGTGCAGAAAATATCAGGATCTTTGATCCTGCGGAGATCAAGTTGCTTCATCCAAGCTACACTTCTTACCTTCATGACAAATTCTTTCCGAAGCTGAGTGATGAAGCAGCTCAAAATGATCTGTTCCTGCTTGTACACATGATCCAAGTCATCGACAAACTTCATGCAAAAGCCTACAAACGACGAAGACATAATGCAGGCTTGCTGAAGGGAACAGAATATGAAGAAGTCTCAGAACTTCGCCTCTCTGAACAAGATGAACTTGAAGTAGTGAAGAATGACCGAGTATTAGAGACTCTCACTACGGAAGAGGATGTTCTGGGACTTGGCTACGAGACTCTGAAGAAGATCAGCAAAATGGAGATCAAATACAAGTATGATGATCAAAAGGCAGCTGTATCTTACTTCTACAACAAAATTATATCAAGAGTCAAGGAGCTAGCAGTGTTGAAAGACTGATTACAAGGAGCTAAGCCTAAGGGGGAGTATTGTTAGGTCTAGATTGTCTAGGACTAGATCAATTTTGTATAGGCTTAGTACTTGAAAATCAAGTCTTGTAATTAACCTTTGTAACAGTCAAAAATATATATATATGTGATTTGAATCTATAGGTTAACCCCATATATGTATGTGTGTTGATTTGTGCTTGACAGGAGAAACAATATTCTTGGGATGGATTTGATAAAACTGACTAAGTGTAGGAAACATCTACGGATGAACAATTTTGTTAATCCGTAGATATGTTTCATACAAGACCAAATGACCAAGTGTAAGTTCCTACGGATGATCAAGTTCCATGAAGTGAAGATTCCTACGGAAGAAGGATTATCTACGGAAGAACAACACTCCTACGGAAAAGCAAATCATCTACGGAAGAACAGAAGATCTGCGGAAGGCAAGACTCCTGCGGAAGACCATTATACTTGTGTGATTATCAATTCCAAGAAGTCAAACAAGTCAACAAGATCAACAACAAATCCCGAGAGATCCGGTGTTTCCTTAACCGACTCAAATCATCTATAAATATGAGTCCTAGGTTTCACATCTCGGAGAACACAATCAATCATTATTACGGCTGTCAAGTTACACCATTGTGCAACCCTAATCGCCGTCGCATCAACATCAACATTATTTGATACACTGTATTCGATTGTTTATAGTATTCATTATTATTCTTTTGTAATCATTACGTTATAGTTAATGAAATACGTTTGAATAATTATTGATTTTGCATTTACTGTGTTTCTGTGATTGTGTTCATAATTAATCATTCAAACAATTAAACGTCAATTAATGATAATTCCGCGATCGTTAAATTGATTTATTTTAATACTGATAATTCCTGAATTGCGATCCTTGGATTCACAGTAATCTTATGAAATAAACAACATCTAACAATGACTAAAATAATACGTTGACCAATAACAATTTATTAATCTAAACTATTAGTTGAAATACGTTTATAAGTAAACCTAAAATAACTCTTGTAAATAATTTATGAATTTATAAAATATATATTTTATCATGATTAATTTACAATTAAAGATAACATGGTGTCAAGTAATAATTTAACAATTTTAACTATTATTTAGAGTCTATTTTATAAAATAACTCAAAATTTTACCTTTATAAATCAATTGTGAAATTATAAGATAAAATATATATATAATTGCAAAAATAACTATTTATAATGTTTGTAAATAATGTTTTATATAATAAATGTTAAGGTTTTTAAACAAATAAATTTTACAGAAAATGGTTAAATACTTTCATAAAGTTAAATGTATAAAACTGATTTTTTTTGTAATTTTTTAGAATTTTTATATAATTTTTAAGGGCCAAAAAGGCCTTTTAAAAAAATATGGGGGTTGCCGGGTTCGAACCCGGGACCTCCAGTGTGAGATGCATTGTGTGTAACCGGTGAACCAAGGGTCGTGGCCGCGGCATATCTTGGTTCGTAATTATTAAAAGCAGTGTTAACCAAAGATCCCCAATCCGGATGAACCCTAGGTTCGTTCGGATCCAAATCGAAGGCCAATTCGTTGTTGTTAACACCGAAGATCATGGGGCTTTTATTACCCATGGTTTAACGATCATAATGGTACGTTTAATTACCTGAGTTGAGTTCAATTTGATGAGAGGGACCTCGAGAACAGGCCGCGGCAGGGGAGTCGATCGAAGGAGAAGAATTAGACAATGAAAATCAAATTAATCTGGTATGAAGCTTCGTATGGTGATGAGGAATGAAAGCCCTCAATCAAACTCGATTAAGGATGCTCGTACAATGGATTGGATTGAGTTGCAGGTCCGCGATCGAGTGGATGTTCGAGAGGAGTGTCTTTGGTTGTTTTTGATGCAATTGAGTTCATCAACTGATTAGGATTAGATATAAGATTGTTTGTACGAGTTTATTTGACTTAATTTAATGTGTAGTGCGATCGATGGACTGCTAAAGCTGTCGACCACGCGAGGAAAGAAACAGAGATTGAATCGCACTGAGATTTCAAATTAAACTTGAGGCATGCGTTCGAATCCCCCACGTGAATGTGTCGGGGTGTTTGTTTTGATTAAAAATTGAGTAAATTGGCCGCTGCGGGCTCGCCGGAGCCGATGGCCGGTGGCGAGGTCTCCGACGGGGAAAAGGGGGGCGGTTTGGGTGTTTGAAATAGTAACACATCTGGTCCATGTACCTTTAAACCTCGTCATTTTATGTATACATATTTATTCAAAGTTTTCAAAATGTCAAAACAAACCCCTGCACTTAAATTCTAAGTTTTAGTTTTTTTTTATTATTATTATTATTATTATTAATTTATTATTTATTATTAGCAAAACTAACTTTAAATTAACTCAAAATTACAAGATGTTACAGTAATGTTAATATTTAATACGTTATATTATCATTTCACACTTATCATGCATCATACATTTACATTATTCTTAATAAGCATGTCAGTATCGCCAACCGAGGTTACTTTCTTGAAGGATTTGGATATAGCACGACGTGATTATACTATCAAGGTTCGTATAATTCGGCTTTGAAAAAGGCCAAAGTATAACAACCCATGAGATTGGTACTCTATTGAGTGTATAATTGATGATGAGCAGGTTAGATCAACTTATCATTTTTATACTTTGTTCATATAACAAACAAACATACCCAGTGTATCCCGCTGAAGAGCAGGGTCTGGGAATACTTTGTTCATATGAAATATTAAAAAACATACCTTTACATGCAGTCTATATTTATTTAGCGAAATTTTTTCTTCTTTCGTTTAAGGGTACAACAATGCAAGGTAACGTTTTGAAGAAGTGGGTCCCTAAGTTCGAAAAACTGTTGGTAGAATCAGGTTAAATATTTTTTTTTACAGTTTCTGAATGTTTTTTATCCAAATATAAAAGGCGTATATCATTCTTTTTTATTAAGAAGCTCATTTACTACATTAACTATTATATAGCCCGTTATGTTTACTTTTCTTGTATTTTTTTGCATTTTATCTTTACTGAAATTTTATGTTTACTTTTTTCTTAATTTAAATAATTTATCAAATTAATTCAGGTTGTTATTTAATTTGAAAACCTGGAATTGCTCTAAATGAAACCAAGTATCTTTATGTTGAAATAGAAATAAAAATGGAATCCAGCCGGACACTGAAGTGAAAATCTGTAATAACTTCTCTGGCTCGGAACACGGTTTCTCTTTTACATCATTTGAGCATATTGTCAAAAACACCTTACCGGACGAACAACCACTAGGTAAAAATGTTTAACACTGTATCATATATTTGTAAATATTTAATATTTCGTCCAATATATTAAAGTTTTTTTACTTAACTTTATTGTAAGCATATATTTGACTGAAAGTGATGTTCTTTTACATTGTTGTCTTATTATCGTGCATAAATAACTTTTTATTATTTTCATAAAATGTAAATTTGTTCAACCCGTGTAACACATGGGTCGTTAGGCTAGTTATATATATTCTAATCTAAACTATTTTTACTTCTTATATTTCTGCTCTTAACTTATAAAAATAGTTAAATTTTACTTTTATGTTTTTTATATAATATCACTTCTTAGTTTGTTGAGCTAAATTTTTTAAGTTTTATTTATTTGTCATTACTTTTATTCTTTATATTTTTCTCTTATTATTTTATTTGTAGCGGTTACGAGTGTTTAAAAAAGACAAAAACAGAAAATAACTGAAAACCAAATCGTATCCGTAACCATAAAAATCAAATCAAATCGTAAATTCGGTCGTCACTTCGGTTACCGGTTACACAAATTCTTGTTTATTCGGTTCGGCTATCCGTATAAATTGAACAATAAACAATGTAACACTGAATAAATCGGTTTAAACGGTTGAATTAGGTTCGTTAAGGTCTATTTTCAATTCTTAAAGGTATTTTTAAAAGTTTATTTTTTTTTCAAAAATTGTATATTAATTTTTTATAGATTTTTTTATATTTAAATATGTTTTTTTATCATTATGTAAAAAGTGATTTTGAAACTTATTTTAAGAAAAGTAAAACTTTGTTTCTAAAACTAAGTAATTTATCCAGAGTAAACTATGACAAATTTTGAAATTAATTTTTGAGAGAGGGGGGTATGACAAGTAACAAAGGGGGTGTGTATAGCCTAACTCTATTATATATACAGTACAGCAGCCCCACGTTGGAATTTCCGAGGTGGTTTGGGACTCGGGCCGGGTTAAGACTTTTTTAAACGACAAACGCACACGCCTATTAAATCTACTTTTAGAGCATCCACATTCCCGTTCCTTAAAAGTTTGTGAGTGAAATTCGTGTATTATATGAAATGATTTTGAGTGTTTGTGAGTATATGAGACGGAAAATGTTACTGTTTGTCTGTATATTTAAAAAAACATTGTTCAACCCTTATTATTTTTTTTAAAGTGATTGTGAGTGGAGTCAAGAGAAATTGTAATATTAAAAGTATAAAAAATATTATTTAAGAGAATAAGTAATGATTTTTAATGTAATTATAAATATAAAAATAAAAATTGGGATGTGAATGCTTTTAATCCTTGCTATTTGTTTGGAGCGATACTTAAACACTTACCACTTAAGAGCATTCACAATCATCTTTTATCCGCATCCCACTAATTTAACAAAAATAACAACATTTTCTAAACTTCTCTCTCGTTTTCAAAGTGGGTTGGCTGTAAAAAAAATAAGCCCTTATTAAGGGCCTTCAAATTTTAGTGCCCCAAATTTCTTGATTATATACTAGCTAAATTGTACACCATTTTTTGATTATTTGAATATGATTTAGTAATTTATTGTTAGTATACGAAAAAGTGTTAGAATAAGAACCGTAACGACTATCGTTGTGTTTTATCTACGTTTCACAAATTGTATTTCAATATGGTATCTGAGATATTTGTTTTATTTATATTTTTGACATGAAAAGTATGATTAGTATATGACTGGACTTTAGACCGACAGAATATATGATTGGGGGATGAATAAGAATATACGATTAGGAATTCAGGGGTTCAACTTAATATGTATTTTATAAATAATTTACTAATAGATAATATTTTATAAAAAATTAAATAAACTACATGTATATTCAGGTATCCAACTTTTTGCAAAATAATTACCGTATTCCGAAAAATGAATATTCAAAATTTCAGATAATTCAAGTTATGATATTTTAGATGATTTAAGTTACGAAATTTACGGTACTAGGGGCGTGCGGTAATATTCCCATCGACACCTCTATGACACCTTACCCTTGCTACACCTACTCCCCTTGCCCTTAGAGGTGGGTGTTATATTTGTTAAGGGTAAATGATGACATTTCGTTGCCTACACTTATGCCATTTATTGGTTACTCGTGTCCAACATGGATTCTCTACTTTGAAGGATTATTGGAGCAAAAGCATCATCAAGTCTTCTAGCTACGGGGAGAAGATTTATTTGAACTTTAAACTATCACATAAGTAATGATTTAGATTTGTAACGATTTATTGATTAAATTTTTTTATTAAATTGCAATCTTATTGTCACACCCTGAATTTCCACAAACGGGGTATTACCGTTAGGCGTGTGACTTCCAGGATCTCAGCCACTAGTTACACCAAACGACACGTTATTTATAAAACATAATTTAATTTTAAAGTTTGATATTACCAAAGACTAAGTTTTTAACATAAATATAACAGAAGTTGCGGAAGCATAGTAAATCTTAATTGTTTAAATGACGCAACAAGCGCAAACCAAATAAATGAAATTTATCGAAAAATGTTAAATAAGTCACGTGAATGATAAATGCATGAATGAAATGCTCCTAAGCGTGAGCGTCTTGTGTACCTGAAAGAAACATGCTAAAGTGTCAACACAAGGTTGGTGAGTTCACAGGTTTTGATAAACAGAACATAAAGTAAACCGATATAGTAAACAAAGTAATATCAGTAGATAGCTAGTCTACCCAACCAGTTACTAAGTGTATGAAGTTCGCAACCGAAGCTGACAATGTAAATGAACGCCTCGGCTGTGTATACCAGGTCACAGCAACAGCAATTAGGTCAATTATACACCCGTTTGACGAACGTTGTGCTAGCGCGACTAGCCCGGGTGGGGTTTGTCAAACCCAGTAGATCTACTCAGAATTACCTCGCTATACTACATACATTAACGGTTCGAGAATGAGGACTTAAGTGGTATCACACTAGTAAACAAGTGATATTACAGTAATACTGATCAATGAAAATGAATTTGTTTCCACGTTTCTTTCACCCCAAGAAAACAGTTAAAAGCGGGGCTGAGAACTCACCTTAATGCGTAGCAACAGTAAATGAAAGCACACAGATTAGAGTTTCCGGTTAACCTGAACATCATTCAATATATGTATATATAATTAATATTAAATATTAATTATTAACAATGAATCGTACGGTTTCGCGTTCATGGTTCGGTTACGGTGTCGATTATCGGTTTTCCCCCTTCACACCCTAGCACACTCAAACACCCATTCACTCCAACTAGATGACCCCAATTATCCTCGCGTACTAATTCATGTATTTATATATATGTATAATATACCCTTTATAAAATTTAATTATACGACTTATAATAATAAGACCCATACGACTCCTATGACATCACTTACACAATCACAACCGTATAACGAACCAAACAAAACACGCACATATAATACGTATATTTCCCTAATATCATATATGTTATATGCACTCATATCTGTACTAAACATATACACTTGAAATATCATACACATGCACCCCTAAATTAATGCATATTACATATTTCATGCACCACTCCCATTCATGATACACCCACACCACCATCACCAATTCACACATAATAAACATACACACATGTACTGCAGAAGTACACATACATACATACATATGATAAGCACACGCACGTCTCCACATGCACACACACAACTAAAAACCATGCAATCAACAACCCCAATAGCACCTAACCCAATTAACATGAAGTTGCACTTGGATTTACTTGCAATCACAAACACCTATGAATATGGCAGAGTGAGCACACCATAAGGAAACACACACAACATTTACACACCCCTCACAACCCTCGACTAAGCTAACCCAAACACAAGAACACGCATATACAACAAAATCACGCACATAACCGAACCTATACATATGACCATGGAAATAACACACACACACATATATCTACAGTCGCATGCTTATGTATACACACAAATCTTACACATATACATATATACAATCGCATGTATATATATATATACGCACAAATGTCACACTCACGGGCACAACCACCCACCCCCACTATCGATCCAATTGACCTGGACACCAACATAACCATGATCAACAAACCGGAACCCAGTCGAGGCCCGGTCGTCAAGAGGTAATAACCGAACGAAACCGGAACGGACCCGAAACACACTATCATGAGTAATGAGGAAGAAACGTACCGAACCGCTTTCGAGAGATTGATGAAGTCACGTGAGTCGTCGGCTGTGATGGTGAAGAAGAAGGGCTGTCGGCGGTAGAGAGGGGGTCGTCGGTGGTGAAAACCTGAGGTTGTTTGGTCGGCGGAGGTTCGCGAGACAGAGAGTGCAATCGTCGCCAAAGTAGAGGCTCCGAGGGGAGCCGGTGCACTGTTGCGGTGAGGGCAAAGTCGCTGGAAGCTGCTGCCGTCGGTCTAGGGTTACAAGGTGAGGAGGGAGTTCACGGTTAGGGGTGGTTGTGGGGAGCCGTATGGGGTGGGGGGTTGGTTATTATATGATGATTTATTTTTTTTTATATAACATAATGGTCCCTCCACTTCACCTAATTTACATAACTTGCATTGAAGTTAGTTTAGTTAAGTTAACTTATAGTTAATTACCAATCATAGTTATATCAATAACTAAGATCATTTAAAAACAACTAAATTACTTCTCTTTAAAATATTAAAGAGAGGTTGGATTGATGACGGTAATTGTGTTGACCTGAAAAAATGCGGGTTGTCACACTTATGACAACCTTATATATCCCATATCAAATAATATGCATATAATCAAAAGTAGTTTTTTTAAGTTTTAATCGTAAACACCAGACACTAAGTAGTTGCCCCACTAATATGTGAAGTGTAAATAATGGTGCATTGTGATTTACTCTTATTTATTTGAAAAAAAAGTAAACAAGGAAGTAATTTAGAAGTTAAAATAGATCGTAAACAACGGTACAGTTTTAATTTACTCTTATTTATTTTAAAAAAAGTAAACTAAAAACAATCATATTAGGGGATATGTTATTGTCCCGAGTAAAAGAAATGAAGAAAAAATAGGAAAGAAACGGAGGGTGTTGATTGGTTGCGGAAGTGATGGCGGTGAGAAGACCTCGTGAAATTTCACCAGGTAAGGCTGAAAACCAAAGAAAAAATCAAGTGATGCCCGAAAAATTTTAAAACTCGAAAATATGAAACCTTAACTTAAAAAAAAAAGACAGAAAAACCGGAGAGTCGGGACAACTCAGTATCCCCTTGCAAAAAAGAATTGCTTAGGAAACGACCTAACACCCGATCTTTGGACCATATGTGTTATCGTCTGAAGATTCACGCTGTTGTCACCGGGTCAACTCGACTCAGTTTCAACTCACTATCCACATAGGGAATCAAGTCGCCGGTGATAAAATTCATCACCGTTTGCCGGAATCTCAGTCGTACGGTGTGGATAGATCATAGATGTCGCCGGTGAAGAGAGAGATCATAGAGGAATCTGCTCACCATGACGACCAGCAGCATCCTCCCAACAAGCGATCTAAGGTGCTTAGTGTATTCTTGTGTTTCAGTTGATCAACGAATCGTGAAGTTTTGAAGTCAAATGTAATTATACAGTATACCGGATCTCTCTGGCGTTTGTTAATTTTATCATAGTTGGAGATCTACTGATTAGGTCTTACGATTTGATGTCAGATTGAAGTGGTTTTGTTTATTTCTGTTTATGTCTGTGCATATAGATGAATTGTTTTGAAGTTAAGATCCAAAACTGTAGCCGGAGATCCAAACTAAATATTGTAGGTATTGATCTTCTCATCTTCAGCTGATTGTTCATAGCTAATAGATTGACGATAACAGGTGAAATTGAGGTTGTTTTTGTGATTAATGTTGTGTTGGTGCATGTAGCTGAAGTGAGTCACTGTAGATTATAATTTTGCTGTTATGATTTGTATGACCAGTCACATTGGGGAGATTTAGACATTTAGGGCCTATTTTAAAGGTTTAATTATGTTGAGGGAGGAATATAACTTGTGAATTTTGGGCATTTGCATCTCCACATTGTGCCAACTTGTCACCTAGCTTCTCCATACAGTGATTGTCTTTTAGGTGAATCGATGTTGTTAATGATTGATCACGTCTTTCGTTTCAGCAGCAAGATGATTATGGAGCAAGTGTTGCTTTGGTATCACAAATGCAATTCAATCTGTTAGATGAGCCAAGTCCATTAGGGTTACGTCTGAGAAAAACGCCATCTCTGTTGGATTTGATTCAAATGAGGCTCTCTGAAGGAAATGCTTCTTCCAAAGCTGTTGTGCATGCTACAAAAGAGCAGAAAACTACTTCTACTACAACTGACAAACTAAAGGCTTCAAACTTCCCTGCATCACTCCTTAAGATAGGTAGCTGGGAGGTAATATCTTCATATATGTGTTTATATTTTTGTTTTGCCTCCTTTTCTTGGTAATTTACAATTTGGATTACATCTAACATGCATGGTTTTTGTAGTATACGTCTAAACATGAAGGCGATCTGGTGGCAAAGTGTTACTTTGCAAAACATAAGCTTGTATGGGAAGTTCTTGATGGTGGACTCAAGAATAAGATTGAAATTCAGTGGTCTGACATCATTGCTCTGAAGGCAACTTACCCGGACGATGGCCCTGGAACACTAGATATTGTGGTAATCTATGATGTTTTAGTATAATGGTTGTTTTTTATTCAATTATTGTATCAGTACCACCAGTGATGAAAAATAAGTTGTTTTTTGTAATTCTTTCGGCAGCTAACTAGGCAGCCTCTCTTCTTTAGAGAAACAAATCCCCAGCCTAGGAAGCACACGTTATGGCAGGCAACATCAGACTTTACAGGTGGACAGGCTAGCCTACACAGGTACATGTTTTATCCATGGACGGAGGAAAGAGGAGACCGGGGGGGGGGGGGGGGGCCTCTTTTTTTCGTCGGTAGTGTAATTTTTTGGCCCGGTAGTGTAATTTTTTGGTCCGGTAGTGTAAATTTTTATATAAATTTTGAGTTCGCCCCCCCTAAAAAAATAATTTCGCCCCCGCCCCCCCTACGGGGATGTTCAAGCTCCGCCGCTGGTTTTATCATCATATTATTGTGATTTTCAATAATTCTATGAAATATAGTATATCTCAAATATAAGCCAATCTCACCACTAGTAAGTAATGCTCTATAGTCTAATGTTGAGACATTTGCAAAAGTTGGAATATGTGTACATGATTTTCTGCCTTCAAAACTACTGATTCTGTTGATTTAAGTGTTCAGTTATTTGTGAGATATTACCACATTTGTTAGAACTAAAAGAAGTTATGTTCCATAAACATAAATCCGATTTTGAATTTTAGAATTTTAATTCCAAAGCTGAAGTTGACTTTTTAGAGAGAGAGAATTTTCTAATTCTCTAGATGCTAGTAAATGTTGCAAAATTGCTTTCAGGAAAAAAAACTAGTTATTGTATATATGAAAAGTTTAGTAAAAGTCAATTAGTTATTTTAAGAAATAAACTGTACTTTAATGCATAAGTTCCAAGTAGTTCTTCAAAATTCCAATATTGATCATTTTAAATAGCTCTTTAACATAATTGTTGCAATCAATTCCCACTTCGGGTCCCTTGACTTGAAAATAGTCGTATCTTGCGCTACGCTGAAGCAAGTTTTTTTTAATGTATTTCAATAGTATATTTAAGGAAATTTTCTGTGGGGTCAGTTGATTCGAGACTCTTGTTTGTAGCTGGTTCTGAGTACACTAACCATTCTATTGCATTGAATTATTTGTATTTGGTTCTGACTTCTGAGTATGCTACTAGGGGCATAAATGTAACTACTTGGCCCATATAAAAATACATCTAAAGATACTGATTCAATCTCTGCAGGCGTCATATTCTACAATGTCCACAAGGTTTATTAGGCAAGCACTATGAAAAGCTCATTCAGTGTGACCCGCGTCTTAATCTTTTGAGTCAGCAACTAGAGTTAACATTGGAATCCCCATACTTCGAAAAAAGAAGATCAGTGTTTGATGAACCAAATGAATCCATTGAACATACTTTAAGTAGTGAGGGGCCCACCACTGTCGACTTACGTCGCACAACATCATCAGGAGGCCAGTCTTCTTCTTCTAGAAGTGAGTTCCATGATCATTCAGGTGGACCTTCAGAATTCATTCGGGAAACACCTTCACCTAGTTCAGGTAAACATGGTTACTAACACGTTACTCGATTTTTTTGTGGTAACCCGGAGAGCTGTCTGCAAATTGTTTATCTATTTTCTTTTGGGCTAATTGTAAACGGTAACCAACAAGTAAATAATTTGATTTGAGTAAAGAAACTTGTTTTTGCCAAAAAACCCATTAAACTTTTATAATCTCATTCAAGGTATCCTATATAGGTTAGCAGTTAAAAGTCAGGTCAGCATGTTACCATCTGCGTGTCACTGATTTGTATTTCTTTGTCATTTTACTTGCTGATGTTGCAAATGGCATGTCACTTTTTAAAGATTTTAGAAGTAGGTTAGTTTTGAGAAAAAGTATTAGTTGTTTTGATCATTCTTTAATAAAATATTTAACAAAAATAGGAAAACAATATAGTTTTGAGAAAAAAAGTATTTTTTGTTTGATCATTCTTCAATAGATGTTAACAAAAATAGAAAACACTTTAAAACATTTCTGCAATTATGGTTACTTTTTCCATTTTATCTATCTGTTTTAGCTAACATAACTTCATTTTATTTGTTCTTAGTCTTCTCGAATATCTACTTTAAGTTCTTGATCTTGTTGGGTTGCCCCAGTAACTCTTATCCGTTTTTTCCCTGATCAACACTTTACTCATAAATAGAAAAACTAGATGAATGTAATCAAATATTTAACTAAAATGATTTTGAAGTTTATATGTAATCAAATATTTAACTAAAATGATTTTGAAGTTTATATGTATTTAAAACAACACAAGTGACTTGTTTAACATTTCGTTTCAGCTTTTTTTTATTTACCCATTAGACCCGTTAGACTGTTAGAGTTATACTTAACCTAAATTGATCTTTCACAAGTAAACGGGTCAGAATTGTCATATCTAGGTTATTGTTTTGTGAATCATATATGCATGATGCATCTTTGTTTAGCTTATTCACTTGGTTATATATATCCAGTGATGGACACCTCAGCAAGTGAAGAAATGAGAACAGCCGAGATTAAAGAACTGAAGGGCCTAGTGCCGGGCCTACACTCGTCTATGTCAATGAGTGATTTGGTAAATCACATCGAAAACAGAATCACGAGAAACCGAACACCTGGTGACCACCATCCTCTTTCTCACGAAGAACAACAAAGCTTACATATTCTTGAAGATATTAGTCGATGCTTATTCAACGATTCTCAATACACATCAACTTCTGATGAAAAATCCATAATGTCAAGAGTCAACTCACTTTGCTGTCTGCTACAGAAGGACTCCACAACAGTTGATAATTTAAAAGGTGAAACCGAAACTGAAACTGACAGTGGCTATGAGAAACTAGTGGCAGAAAAGGGCTCTGATGAATCGAACCCGTGTACCGAGTCAGCTGGTGGAAGCAAGGTTCCGGAAGATTCTTTTGTGGAGGCGGATGACGATAAGACGACACCTGGCATCCCGAGGAACGATTCTGTTGGGGAGTTGCTGCTAAATCTTCCTCGGATAGCATCTTTACCACAGTTCTTCTTCAACCTTTAGGTGGTTTTAGAAATTGCAATAATTGTAAAAATTGGACTTTCAAAGTTTACGTGATCAAGTCTCTAAACTTTCATTTTGCTTTATCAAATCCTTAAACTTTTGAAACTGATCTTTTCATCAAACTTCAAAGGCTTTTGTATTGAGCTTTCGGCTATATGCAAAAACAAAGTTTAGAGGCTTAATCGAACAAAACGCGAAGTTCATACCATCAAATCTATTCTTCCATGGCTTTTGTATTGGAACGTTGAGACGTGTTTAGTTAGAGTGAATAGCATATGGGTAGATGTAGCCTCTGTTTGTAAACCTTATGACCATGTACATAAATGATGCTTTTTAGGGATTTGAGGGCTTCAAGACGTTACCGTCCTTTTGATAATATGATGTATGTATATTTAAACCTGCCTTTTGTTCGTTTTAGTCTACTAAAGTTATACAACGGGTCAAGCATAACAGAGCACATGATCTATGTTTTATAGCTTTGTAAATGACAAACAAACAAGTGAAATATAAATACACAGATGTAAACTTGTAAGGACGTTGTGGGTCTTCATCGTCTTCTATGGTCAGGGTTGTGAAGCATGTTCGTCGGATTGAGATGTCAACCCGGTTATGCAACACATCATTTTGCCATTCTATTTCTACAGGTTTACTTCTTCTTTCTTCAGGTAGCTGTAGTTGGATATGTTTAAGAACACGCGAGTCCCCTACTAGTTGCTCATTTAGCCCATCGATCTTGCTGACTTGTAATTTTAATCACGTCCATAGTTTAATATGTTTGGATCAAAAGTAGTTCCGTACTAATGCAAAATGCCATTCACACTTCTGATTCATAACCATTCGTGTGATATTATAGTTCTTTACTTTTATGAGAATTGATATTCGGATAATGATCATGATATGCACAATGTAAACATTGCATGTGTGATGAGACGTGTGCTTGAACTGCTTAGGTAGAATTGAAGTTGTAAGTTAGTGTATGCAAGTAGATCATACTAGTAACTTGGTGTTTATGTACTTGTATGCAAAATGCCATTCACCTTACACGAATTTTTTGTGTGTAAACAAGTTTACGTAGGAAAGGTCGTACGAATGGATCAATATATCTATATATGTATCACTCATAGTATGTTACCAACAAAACGTTGAGTTGCTATATAATTGAAGTAAACGTATCACTCCACAAGAACATACAAATGAGCCTTATATTACGTGACGATGCCAATGAGCCTTATACACCTTTCGTGGTTCATGGCCGGCTCAATTATCTTGAGGACCCAAGGCGAATAAGAAACAACCTCTTTCTTAAATGTGATCGTTATAAATCTAAAATTTTGTGTTAATGTGACTGTTATAAAATAGTATGATTAGACCATGGATATATAAAATAACCAAGCTTAAAATATTGTTAGAGTAGGATTATACCAAGATCATGTATTTTTGGACCCAAAACTATTACCTAGATTTACCTAGACGGGTGCTCGCGCAATGCGACGGGGCAATATTTTATATCCGACACGTGTTTCTAATTTTTATTATTCTTTTACTAATTTTATAAAAGTCTATTATATTTTTTTCTAAACTAAAATTTAAAACACCAAATAAATAATGACTTGTGCATTTACGTATTAACTTATTGTATATTTACGTATTAACTTATTGTACCTCATAAAATACAGAGCGATTCAATAAAAAAATTACATCAAACGTTTAAAAAATACACATATTACAATTGTAGTATCAAAAAGTTTTTAAAGATGATATATAAAAGATATAATTGAAATTTAAAATAAATTAAGTTTTTTTATTTATGGGTAGATAATGTAAAATTTTATGTAAATTACAGTAAATGTAAGTTTATTATGTAATTAATTGTAATGGGTAATCTTTAAATAATGTTAAAAATATCATTTTACCCTCAAAAGTGGTTATATCTTATGGGTGATTATTATACAAAGTGTATTTTTGCTACAAAGTGTATTTTTACTACAAAGTGTGAGAAGACACAATAAGCCTAAAAAAATCACAAAAAAAAATTATATCTAACAATCTAAATCGAAATTTAAAAAAGCACTTCGGAGCCTCTGTTCGTCTCGTTGTCCTCTTTAAGAAAAAAATAAAAAAATAAAAAAAATAATTTTTTTTCATTGTGTCTTTATATGACACAACGGCGTCATTGTGTTTTTTATATTGATACAATGACGTCATTGTGTCTTTCATAATAAAATAAAGTCATTGTGTCTTTCATAAATGACACATAAAAAACATTAATTTTTTATTTTTTTAATTTTTCATTTATTTTTTCTTAGTTAGGACGGTTAGGGGAACAAAAACTCCGAATTACTTTTTTGAAATTCGATTTAGATTGTGAGATATAATTTCTTTTGTGTCTTTTTTTGACTCATTATGTCTTCTCACACTTTGTAGCAAAATACATGTTGTATTTGAACCTTTTTTATATCTTATTTATTGAGTAAAGTAATTGTTATGGTATCTTAAAATACCCTTATCATATTCTTTATATATATTATAAATATATATTCTTTATATATATTATAAATATACGTACTATACTCATACACATATGTGTGTATGTATATTTTTTAAAAGGGGGTCCGATCATTTGAGGGCCCTAGACCCAAGCATAAAAATCCACAACATAGAGCCGCTTCTGTCGTAGATAAAGTGACAATGATGATCTTCACATAATTTAAGGTCTTTTTTTTAATCGTGTATAGAAGTGTTCTTGTATAAACTCACTACAAATGTGGATATATATTTGTGTTTGGCTAGGAAAACGTTAAATCATTGCTTATTTGCTTTAGGTTGTAAGTTGTATACTAACTTGATTTATCTCATTGTAGTTTACTATCAACTTTTCTTTTTACGTATGAGATAATAGGTACGTGTGGTAAACAAATTTTAAATATCAATTCGAAAACAAAATCGTGAAAATTGATAAATGTTATAACAACTAATATTTTTTTAAAAAAATTTAAACTATATATTTTGAAAACTAAATAATATAACAGTAATGTGCTACACATCTCCGAGTCGGGTCGTCATGTGAGGTATGACTGAGCCTATTCTCCGTGATTCATTCCTGAACTTGAAACCTGCTTATAACCACAAAGAAGATCCATGTTAGAGGGCCCGAGGGGTTTAGTCTCGAGGGCACTCCGACGCTCAAGTCAGTACCATATATAATATGCTTTGTTAGCGTATGAAAAGTATAAATTTCTTTCAAGTGGCTTATTGATAATCCACTTAGAAAAAAAGTATACTTTTTCATACGCTAACAAAACCTATTGAAGTTAAGCATAATGTTCTTCCATATAGTAGTTGATTGTCAGTGCACAACTTCACTTTATAATGGTTTTTTTGGTTTAATTCTTTAATAGGTATAACCTTATTAGACTTTGTAAACTATTTATAGCGGTGAAATCCTAAACTATGGGCCATTGGGTCATACCTACTAAGGGAGGATGGTGTACTAGGGGTGTTCACGGTCCGGTTTTCGCGGTTTTTAGATCAAACCGTAACCGAACCGTTAGTAACGGTTTTTTATCACTTAAAACCAAAACCGAACCAATCAAAAGTAAAAATCAAACCAAACCGAACCATTGCAACCGGTTTGGTTCCGGTTTGGTTTCGCGGTTTGGGCTTTTTAGGCCCATATAAGCCAAGTCTTTGAGCTATCAAAAACAGCCCAAAAAGCTATCAAAATGCAACCTTAAACAGGTCCAAAATCCTGTCTAAATACGGCCTTAAATAGGTCCTAAAACATGCCAAAACGCAGCTCTAAACCTGTGTACAAACTTTAAGTCTTTAACCTTAAATTAATAGTTATGTATAAATATATATATATATATATATATATACACACACACACACATACATATATGTGTATATATTGATATACGGTTCGGTCCGGTTTTTTACGACCGGTTTTTGGTACAAACCGTAAACCAAACCGTTCACAACGGTTTGAAAATTTTGAAACCAACCAACCGAAAGTTTAGAAAAAAAACCAACCGTGAAATCGAACCGATGACCGGTTTGGACGGTTTCGCGGTTTAAAACCGAACCATGGACACCCCTATGGTGTACTAACCTGTACTACCCTGTAATCCATTAATCACACACTTACACATCACAAGTACTATGAACTATCCTGAAACACTTAAAAAACTGGAAATGTAACCCTGAATTATCCTGAAATTTTTATTTTCACATTTAAATAATTAAAAAAGAAATATAACTTTACTAAAAATTAAAAATTACATAATTAAAATAAAAAATTACATAATTAAATATAAAGGATTACGTAATTAAAAATAAAATATTACATAAAATATTAAAATTAACCTACTGCTCGTCCGAAGCGAGGTACGCTAGATCTAAACCGAGAGCGTGGAACGTATCTTTTTTTAGATGAACTACTTGTCGTATCCTACAGGGCTTTGTCGACAAGATTTTTCATAAAATATAAATTGCTATCATTCGAATTCAACGAATCCAAATCGCTTTCGGCAATGTTTTCAGAACCGGATCGGACGTCGAACCGGACGCTCTACTGGTTTGGTGGTCGGACCGGTCGGACCGGTCGGACCGGTTGGACCGGATTTAACTATATTTTAATTATATTTATATATGTAATTAAATATAAGTAATTTATATATGCTTTATATATGTATTTTATAGTTATATATAAAATTTAAGTATATTTGGGTGTGTGTGAATGTATGTTTAAGATTATATTGAACACTTTGTCCCACATTGGTGTGGGGACAAAGTGATGTTTGGTTTATAAGTAATTTTTTTATCACTCTAGTGTATCCTTATGACATATTTTGTCACAAGTACTACCCGCGCGCAGGGGGGGTGCAAAAATGGGGAAAAAGGTTGGATTTCCAGCGAACTCGTGTGTGCCCGCACGTGTCGCGGACACGAATGCAACTTCAAAAACCTAGGCCCGTGCGAGCCCGTTTTTTGAATTCGGTTTTACTTTTTGATCTAGCACACTAATTTGTAGTTCAACACCCCGTTTTTACTCAAAAAAATTAAAAAAAATAAAAAAATTGCAAAACCGGTCCGAACCGGTCCGGTTCCCCGGTCCGACCACCGACTCGGGTAGAACCGGCCGGTTCGACCCCCACAAAACGAATCGCACACAACCGGACCGGCCACCTACCCGATCCCCGGTTCGACCGGTCGGACCGGCCGGTCCGATCCGGCCGTGAAAACACTGGCTTTCGGGAATGTACAAATTGAGATACTCATAAGACATTATTGTGTTTGTGTAATTGTTATGTTTGTATGATTTTGTTTGAGTTTGTGTAAATAATAGTGTATATGTGTGTGAGTATTTATAGGATAAAAAAACTTTTTTTGGACACTCAGTCGCACTCCTCCAACGGTCGAAATAACGGCTATATAGCCGTTTACACTCGGGTTCTTCTTCGGCGACTTGTACCCGACCCTTCCTACCCGCCAGGGTACCCGCAAAGGCGGCGAAAACCCGAGCGAGTACCCGCCTACCCAAGTTGGTACCGAGGGCGCCCCCTCCCCCCTAAGGGGGTGTTTGTTTTTCAGAAAATCTCTTTCTAACCTCTTTTGCCTGCGCCGCGCAGACCACACACAAATGTTAAGATCTGCAGAGTGTTTATTTTTTGAAAGACTTTTCATAAAAAAAGATCTGCGCGAGGTGTGCATGGTACAGACTTGGCACAACCACTTCTAGAGTCTTCTAAAGTTCACAGAGGATTAAACACCATCACCCACCATCACCCATGTCCACCACCATCATCTACCGCCACCATCGTCCGCCGCCACCACCGTCCGTCTCCACCACCGTCCGCCTCCACCCACCGTCCACCACCACCCACCATCTACCATCACCACCACCGTATACCACTACCAGTTGATTTTAGAAGTCCGCAGGTGTCACACCCCAACCTTGACGGCAGAATCGTCGAGGCGTGAGAGTTACGATTGTTCACAGCCACATAACGCTATTGCCTGAAACATGTTAAAAATAAAAGGTCAACATATTGTTGAGCATTCTATAGCTTTGAATACATAAGTATATAAAAGATGGCAATTCATGTTGTAAATTAGAGAACAAGGTAACTAGGGATGTAAGACAGAATGCACAATCAAACCTTGACAAAGTTTTACAAGTTCTCAAACGTTTACAAGTATATACGATTAGCTAAGTGTACTTGGATCAACCAAGCAGGCTTGTCAGGCCTATAGATCTATGACGTCGCCAGGCTAGCAATAGTTAATGATTGTACATGTATTCGACATTACATGGTAGCTATAAGATTCGACTAATTACAACACATAAGTAAATTGCCATAAGTTTACAAGAATCAAACGGGTTTACAAGTGTAACGTTTATAAGGTAACATGTTTCACCCAAAAGTGTGAAAATGATAAAATGGGTATAGAAATACCCACAATGACGTATAAGTATAATATGATAATTAATAAGATCAATATACGTCGTTCCAAGGTACTTCTTCACAAGGTACCTAAATATGTATAGATTTACAACATTTAAGTTTAATTAATAATAAGCTTATCGTTTTAAAGAGAATTAGGGTTTTATATTTAAATTGTAACACACATAAGTTTTAGAAAAATATATGTATTACTTAAATATTAAATTTTAAAGAAACAACAAGAATAAAATTTATTTGTAATAATTGATAACGTCTAAATAAACTTTTGTAATTATTTGAAATACTCATGATTAATAAATTAAATGATGATTTTTGCTATAATAATAGTTTAGTAGTTTAAACTATTATTTAAGGTTTATTTTTACAAATTAATCTAATTATAACTTTTGAAAAATAATTAATTTATCAAAATATTTTAAGAATAAATTTATAATAAATAATTTGGTAGCTTTAAAAATATACTAAGTTCATAAAACATTTTTTTTATAATTTTTAGAATTTTTTATAATTTTTTAAAGCTTAAAAAGTCTATTTTAAAAAATAAGGGGGTGCCCGGGGTCGAACCCGGGACCTCCTGGACTTGCATGCATGTAACTAACCGGTGAACCAAGGGCCTCAGCCGCGATATAACTCCGCTTTTAATTAATAAAAACACCATTTGAAGAATCCCCCAAACTTCCAAGAACCCTAGATCGGATTGAGGCCAAATTGAACCCCGATTCGATGTTATTACCCATCGAATTTATGGGGCTTTTATTCCCCTTGTAAAACCGAGTACAAAGAGGTCTTAATTACCTGATGAGGTGGTGTATTCGATGCGTTTGAGTTCGAGATAGGTCTGCGGCTTGGGAAGAAATCAAACGTGTTGTTTGTGTGTGTTTCAGAAGTATTTGAGAGTTGTGAACGCTTAGGAATGAAGAAATGATCGTTTATATAGGTTTAATTTTGATAATTGTTAATGTTGAGTGGGTTAATTAGCCGTTGAACGGTCCGAGATTAAAGTGAGATTTTATAGCCGTTAATCGACCGTTTGAACGCGTGTTAACGTTGGATACTCGTTCGAATTGGATCCAAGAAAAGTTTCGGACCGTTTGTGGGGTTCGAAACCGCGTATTTTGGTGTTTGGGTCGTCGCCGGAGAATGGCCGGAGACCCGCCGGAGTCCGGGCCGGAAAATCGAGGGTGAGAGAGAAAGAGAGATTTGATTTTTTTTCAATTTATAGAACTGGTCCCTGTGGTTTCTAACTTATTATTTCATGCTATAAACTTCTTTTTGAAGTTTGATAAATTACAAGACTGCCCCCTGGACTTTTTATTATTATTATTATTATTATTATTATTATTATTATTATTATTGTTATTATTATCATTATTATTATTATTATTATTATTATTATTATTATTTATTATTATTATTATTATTGTTATTATTATCATTATTATTATTATTATTATTATTATTATTATTATTATTATTATTATTATTATTATTATTATTATAAAAGATTTAAACGTCGTGAAAATACGAGATGTTACAGTCTCCCCTACTTTAGGAAATTTCGTCCCGAAATTTGTTTACGAGGAGACTGAGTCGAAAAGATGAGAATGCTTGGATTTCATTTGATCCTCACGTTCTCAGTAAAACAGAAGGTGAGCATGAAGCCACAGATAGATCATAGTGATTCTCTTTTTCTTTCTTGATGCAGTTTGTGTTTTTATTTCTTAGATACACTTTGAAGAACTTTCAGGTTTTGATAAGGTATCAAAAGAAGAAAATTCATCATCGATTAAGCTGACCGCTTTAGTGTTTACTTTATGTGCAATGGCAGAGCCATTAGAGATAAAAAGAGAGTCTAAAGTGTGTGGCTTCTAGTTAACATTATAAGCTTTCACGTTGATTAAGAATGAACGTTAATACAAGATGTTAACGTCTCCCCTACTTTAATGAATTTCGTTCCGAAGTTAAGAATGAAACTTAAACGAACAAGAGGGTTTAAATGGATAAGTGTACGAACGGACAGTGATAGACGTATGATTACAGGTGAGATGTTTCACTTTAGGGAATCCTTCAAGTCTCTTTGACATAATATATGCCAACTTGACTCTTCCAGTGAAATACGAGACGTTTTGAGAGGAAACAGTGGACATGATGACGAGTTACCATGGTATGTTAGACTTATAAATCACAACTTCCAGAATATAATTTCGTGGTAAGGTAATGTCTAGAGATCAATAAAAGACCAACAATGGTAAGAAAGGTTAACCGTCGGAATTTAAGAATCCCAAACGTCATCATATGAAACAATCTTAACGCATATCTTGTGAATATGCATTTCTCATTTGACCAACCATCGGTCTAAGAGTAATAATCTGTGCGAAGATCTTGGAATGAGTTCACGACGATGGTTAAGAATATTATTAAAAACAGAAAATGAATCACTCGATTGATGTTTTAACATCATACTACGGTATACGAATAGTTGAAACAAATTCAGGTCAATTTCTTGACGTTGTGAGAGAATGGGTCGAATTGAATTTTTTAGCCCATCGGTCTATAATGCACCAATTGTCATCATGACATTTAAAATAAGAGGCACCTAGTGGATGAAGAGTTAAACGGGCGATTCACAGGAACACAGAGGTTAGGTTTTGTCCTAAATGAAGGTGAAACACTTGGACACATACCAAGTTACGTCTTTTCTTTTATGCCAAACTCATGACTACAAGTTACGAAGGTTTATGAACCATTATATCCACATCGCAGTGAGGATAATAACAAGTCTTGTTGTTCAAAACAAAGTTAGAATTTCAATGATTTTCAAGATTAAAGATTCAAAAACGATTCAAGAAATGACGCAAACAATAAGAAAGGTGTTTGTAACCATGTTTTGCAAGGTAACAAATTTCCAAATGCAGATCGCATACGTAATTCATCAAACAATAAGAGAGGTATTCGATAATATCTTTATTTGACAATATTGTTTAGGAAGACTATACTTATGGGTTTGATGATATCTCAAAATGAAAGTTGATATGTAAGGAATAAATGGTTCGATGTAGTTAGATCGAGTCAAAACATGAAGATAAAGAAATCGATTTAAGAATTTAAATGCTTCAAGCTTGGAATTAAAATCAACCTAAAACGATCGAGTCTTTTTTCAAGTTCAGAGATCATGCTTTGGCTTGATAGGTCGAATCACCAACATTGATTCATCCTTCAAGTTACTACATGTTTCTCGTCACTTGATTACAACCTTGGTAAGTTGAAGATCAAGAAATGAGAATAGTCATTAAGGTGTGGTTTTCACTCCTAACTTGATGGTGTATTCCCAAGGTATGTCCACCAACTTACCAATTAACCAGTTTGATCCCAACCAATTGTTGAGGATTCACATAAATAGGACGTGGTAACTCACCATTAAGGTAAGGAAAATCACTCCTATCTTAACGGTGAAGTTCTTACAAAAACAAAATATAACAAAATGAACTTCTTCATCAAAATTCAGAATTCACTCCTACTTTGACGAGGTCGTTTCATTTGAGAAAATTACAATCCATAAAAATGAAATTATCATCAAGGTATAGAATTATGCCTATCTTGATGATTGAGTTCCATAATAACAAGAAAACAATCGAGGATTAACATTTGCCACCAAAGTACGGGTTTCAATCCTATTTTGGTAAGATCATGTCATTTGTGAAGTACAAGTTACAATGAGAATAATTGAAGTCAATCCTCAGGATGAGGAAATTGCCCTTATTCAGAGGATGAAGTTTCCTAAAACACACAATTGGAAACCATTTATCGAAACGAATAGAGAATCATCAAAGTAAGGGAATCACCCCTGTTTTGATGAGTTAGAATTGTTTAGGAGGTACGAGTGTTCTTAGTCTAGATTGACTTACAAACCCTTGTATCTCCCATTATGCAGACGGTTCAAGGTTCGACTTAACAACGAAAGGAAAAGAATATCACTTAGAAATTTAGAAAATTTCAAGTTACATCAATGTAACTAAAAGGAAAATCATGCTTACAAAATTTAAGATCAAAGTTCGAGGTAACAGGATTTGTTATGATGGTGTTCAAATCTTGGATGGTTCAAGTCGGGAAGACGAAATCAAGGACAGTAATTATTCAACACCACAATGAGATGTGAATATTCGATCGAAAGGAAATACATGGACTTCTCAGGATATGAGGTCAACCATAACCTTGTTGAAGATACGCGTACTTATAAGTGATCTCTCATCTCAAGGGTTTCGAGTCAAGTAAACGGATTCAATGATTGAATCAAATCACTATTTACACTTTGCTTAGACAAAGTATCCAAAGATGTAAGAATTTCACCTTACAGCATTGAATGTCTTTAGTCATGGGACACACCCTTAGAAAATTTGAAAATCATAAGTAACGATTTAAAGTTTTGAAGACCATTTGGTTTAGATTCCCAATATCTTTGGGTATATTAAGATCCATGTTCACGTTGATCAAGGTATAGAAATAGTTACATGAAACGCTGGGTTCAATACCGTTACACGTTACACGTTGAGCGTTTAAACGTAAGAGTTGAAATGTAGGATGGGTTCAATATTAACAGGAACATTATTTAGGTTAAGAATGAGAAAATATTAAAACTTTGGTAATATACCAGTTCAAGGATTCAAGGATTTTTAGAATGCAAAAAGGATGGTTCCATTTGGTAACGCATTACCATTTGGAATCGTTGACACGTCAAGGTAATTTGACCCATTTGCCTTAGAGACGTGTGTTGACCATAGTTTATCACTCATCCCAGAAATCCCCAGGTAAGCATAACTGGTCTCGCAATGAGATTTATACGATATGCTTGCCTTAGCCCTGAATGCCTTTTGCCATGAAATCCAGAATACAGGTGTCTATGTGCCACACAAATTTCTTTGGTTTATGAAATCAAAACCTTGATGAGATTTTCATAGATTAGACGTAGGGTCTAAGGAATTGAACCCACGGCGATAAGCGTAGCCTCCACATATCGTTGAGAATAAGTTTAGGAAGTTCATTTATCGGAGAGAGTCAAAGAATCGAAGTTAAGTTTAGGGAGTCTAAGTTTTTAAGCATACATAAGGCAATCCTATGCTAAGGCATCAAATTGCACAAAAGGCATAGCATTATGTAGCATTCAAACAATATGTAAGCACAAAAGTATAAGGATCTTTCTATGAGGTTCATGCAACTATAGTCTAGGTCACCATTTTTAATAACCTAAATCCCTATAGTTATGGGCTCTGATACCAATCTGTCACACCCCAACCTTGACGGCGGAATCGTCGAGGCGTGAGAGTTACGATTGTTCACAGCCACATAACGTTATTGCCTGAAACATGTTAAAAATAAAAGGTCAACATATTGTTGGTGAGCATTCTATAGTTTTAATACATAAGTATATAAAAGATGGCAATTCATGTTGTAAATTAGAGAACAAGGTAACTAGGGATGTAAGACAGAATGCACAATCAAACCTTGACAAAGTTTTACAAGTTCTCAAACGTTTACAAGTATATACGATTAGCTAAGTGTACTTGGATCAACCAAGCAGGCTTGTCAGACCCATAGATCTATGACGTCGCCAGACTAGCAACAGTTAATGATTGTACATGTATTCGACATTACATGGTAGCTACAAGATTCGACTAATTACAACACACAAGTAAATTGCCATAAGTTTACAAGAATCAAACGGGTTTACAAGTGCAACGTTTATAAGGTAACATGTTTCACCCAAAAGTGTGAAAATGATAAAATGGGTATAGAAATACTCACAATGACGTATAAGTATAATATGATAATTAATAAGGTCAATATACGTCGTTCCAAGGTACTTCTTCACAAGGTACTTCTTCACAAGGTACCTAAATATGTATAGATTTACAACATTTAAGTTTAATTAATAATAAGCTTATCGTTTTAAAGAGAATTAGGGTTTTATATTTAAATTGTAACACACATAAGTTTTAGAAAAATATATGTATTACTTAAATATTAAATTTTAAAGAAACAACATGAATAAAATTTATTTGTAATAATTGATAACGTCTAAATAAACTTTTATAATTATTTAAAATACTCATGATTAATAAATTAAATGATGATTTTTGCTATAATAATAGTTTAGTAGTTTAAACTATTATTTAAGGTTTATTTTTACAAATTAATCTAATTATAACTTTTGAAAAATAATTAATATATCAAATATTTTAAGAATAAATTTATAATAAATAATTTGGTAGCTTTAAAAATATACTAAGTTCATAAAACATTTTTTTTATAATTTTTAGAATTTTTTATATTTTTTTTAAAGTTTAAAAAGTCTATTTTAAAAAATAAGGGGGTGCCCGGGGTCGAACCCGGGACCTCCTGGACTTGCATGCATGTAACTAACCGATGAACCAAGGGCCTCAGCCGCGATATAACTCCGCTTTTAATTAATAAAAACTCCATTTGAAGAATCCCCCAAACTTCCAAGAACCCTAGATCGGATTGAGGCCAAATTGAACCCCGATTCGATGTTATTACCCATCGAATTTATGGGGCTTTTATTCCCCTTGTAAAACCGAGTACAAAGAGGTCTTAATTACCTGATGAGGTGGTGTATTCGATGCGTTTGAGTTCGAGATAGGTCCGCGGCTTGGGGAGAAATCAAACGTGTTGTTTGTGTGTGTTTCAGAAGTATTTGAGAGTTGTGAACGCTTAGGAATGAAGAAATGATCGTTTATATAGGTTTAATTTTGATAATTGTTAATGTTGAGTAGGTTAATTAGCCGTTGAACGGTCCGAGATTAAAGTGAGATTTTATAGCCGTTAATCGACCGTTTGAACGCGTGTTAACGTTGGATACTCGTTCGAATTGGATCCAAGAAAAGTTTCGGACCGTTTGTGGGGTTCGAAACCGCGTATTTTGGTGTTTGGGTCATCGCCGGAGAATGGCCGGAGACCCGTCGGAGTCCGGGCCGGAAAATCGAGGGTGAGAGAGAAAGAGAGATTTGATTTTTTTTCAATTTACAGAACTGGTCCCTGCGGTTTCTAACTTATTATTTCATGCTATAAACTTCTTTTTGAAGTTTGATAAATTACAAGACTGCCCCCTCGACTTTGATTATTATTATTATTATTATATTATTATTATTATTGTTATTATTATTATTATTATTATTATTATTATTATTTATTATTATTATTATTGTTATTATTATCATTATTATTATTATTATTATTATTATTATTATTATTATTATTATTATTATTATTATTATTATTAATATTATTATAAAAGATTTAAACGTCGTGAAAATACGAGATGTTACAGCAGGCGTTAAAAACAGACACTCTTCTTGTTGCAAACTGCAGAGGTTTGGTCCACCTCTTCTCATGCAGATGTCTGCAGATGTGGTCTACAAACTGCAGAGATTTTACTGCAAAAAAAATAGACAACACCTAAATGGACCTAACTAATAACATATACTCAGTAGTTGATAGTGCTTAAATCACCAGCATAACCTGCGTCTCAAAAGTCATTTAGTCTTGCATTAACCTCCCTTTTAACTTTGAACTTGAGCCAACTAAGAATGCATAATCAGTAGTTGATTGTCTTGTACTTGAATCACAAGCATAATTTGCATCACAAAGTCATTTAGTTTTGCGGTAACCTCTTTTTTAACTCAACGCTATAGTCGATCGAGTCTTTGACACATCTTACCATCCTTTGTAATTCAAAAAGCAACTTAGGATATCAATTGCCAATCTAATATTCGTTCGTGTCACGTTTGAAGTGAGACGATAAGACTACGCTAAACGCAACCTGAAGAC
Organism: Flaveria linearis; assembly: GCA_024085815.1. Classification (NCBI taxonomy): domain Eukaryota; kingdom Viridiplantae; phylum Streptophyta; class Magnoliopsida; order Asterales; family Asteraceae; genus Flaveria; species Flaveria linearis. The sequence goes on from CM044016.1 coordinate 55,140,029, forward strand.
CTAGGCACGCGACCTTGTGGCTTTTGACAATAGGGATCATAAATGATTTTAAATTATATTTATATTTATAATATACTATATATAAAGTATTTGAGATGGACATATTGGTAATTTTGCTCAACATGTAAAACACCTAAACTCACATGAAGTACGAGTGTTATATGCAATAATTCCTAATTTACTCCCAATTAATAAACTTATTTTAATTAATACATTATTTGACACACATTAGATTATTTCATTCAATTATTAAATATTACTTTATTTATAATACTTTAAATTAATATTTAAATTCACATTTATTTTTATGTATCTTATAACTGAATACAAACTTAATTAAGAATTATTATATTTAAATACTTAACTATATAACTATTATATAATTAAATAATGATAATAATGATAATAATAATAATAATAACAATAACAATAATAATAATAATAATAATAATAATAATAATATAATAATAATAATAATAATAATAATAATAATACACAAATATAATCAGTGTTTAAAAATGTCAAAAAAAAGACTTGGTGACACTCGGCGTTTTATGCGTGCAAACGTATTATATATAACAAACAGAAAAAATGATACATGGTAAAGTTTTAAGTTTTCTCAATGTTATAACAATAATTATTTTTTGCCTCCAAAGTTATAAAAAAATTACTTTTTTTCCTATAATTTTACACTTAAACTCATAAAAATCTTTTAAAACTAATCACAACATTTTCTTTGTTTTTTTAATTAATAAAAGACACATTTTGTGCTGTATTTAAATTTTACACTTACACCCTCCAGTAATGTTCAATTTACACTTACTTTTAACTTTAATAAAGTCATCTTCTATTTTTCTTTTATCCAAATTATAAATCATTAACTTTAGTAAAGTTATCATCTATACATTCTCTATTCTTTACTTTTTTTTCTTCAAGGATTCATTTTTTAATAGAATTTATACTTGTTTACATTTTTCTAAGTAGTCGCTAGATTAATCATTATGAGATCCTAATTGCCATTGTTCCGCTGCATCACAAGGAGCGGACCAACCAACCCGGATCTGTCCCCTCTTTATGAATTATAAGGGCTTCTTTATGCTCTCAAAGACCGGCTTTTACAGAACTGGGATTCTATAGGCCGAGTTAGAAGGGCCTTCACCCCGCGGGACCACGAGAACTCCTTTCTTTATTACGCGTGATTTTTTTACAACTGGTTATTACTAATATATAAATCTTCAAAATTAACAATTTTGAATTTTACAACTCCCGTGCATAGCATGTGTCATCCCACTAGTATAACTAATGTCAACAAAATTTGAAAACTGGAATGTTAAATAAATCAGTAATGTAATTTAAAGTTTTTTATTATAAAAAATCCAGTTTAACCACTGATACATTTAGCCTAACAAGTCGACTACAAAATCATTCGTTTCAAATGGATGTGGGGAGAAATAAGACTTGTAATTATAATTTAATTGAGTAAAATTGTATTATTTAGGGTTACAATAAATGATCCTTTATATAGAGGACACTATTACGTAATTAACCCTAAACTATTTATTAATAATAACCCTAGCATATTAATGTAATCCTCTAATCACTAATACACCCCCTCAAGCTGAAGCTAGGGAACGACCTGTAGCTTGGATCTTAACAAGTTGAACCGATCTGTTGGAAGAGGTTTGGTGAAGATGTCTGCAATCTGATCTCTGGTAGAAATAAACTGAACTCGAAAACCCCCCTTAGCAACCTTCTCCCAAAAAAAATGATAATCAATCTCCACGTGTTTTGTACGAGCATGAAACACAGGATTAGAGGAGAGATAGGTTGCTCTTAAATTGTCACACCACAGAACTGGGGGAGAGTTAGATAAGAAACCAAGCTCACGCATCAAGGACTCGAGCCAAATGATTTGAACCACGGCATCACCTATAGCCCTATATTCGGATTCAGTAGAAGAGCAAGAGACAGTTTTATGTTTGCGTGCCATCCAAGAAACCAGATTTCCCCTAAGTAAATCACAAACCCTCCAGTAGAGCGTCTGTCAACCGGAAATTCAGCCCAATCCTCATCAGAAAAAGCAGCAAGATGATTCCAAGACGTGTCAGTAAAAACATGCAGAGTGGAGCTGGAATTGTGTCGAATAAGTAAACCAAAATGAGTAGTACCATGAAGATAACGTAATATGCGCTTAACAACGCTCCAATGATTCTCCGTTGGGGAGTGCATGAATTGACAGACCCGGTTAACAACAAAGGTAATATCTGGCCGAGAAAGAGTGGCATATTGAAGAGCACCAACAATCTAACGATACTTACCCGGATCAGAAAATTTGGGGCTATCATCCGAAGTAAGAACGGTGGAAGTGCTCATAGGAGACGGAACTGGTTTGGCGGAAGAGAGACTGGCACGCTCTAAAACTTCAAGAAGATACTTCTGTTGCGAACGAATCACATTTTTGCCCCGACGAATAATTTCAAGGCCTAAAAAGTAATCCAGATCCCCCGTATCTTTCAATGCTAGTGCACAACAAAGAGAAGAGATAACCTGTTGGACAACAATGTTGTTGTTACCAGTAATAATAATGTTGTCGACATACACAAGCAAATACACAATTGTGCCCTGATGATGATAAATAAACAGTGACGCATCGGTTTTGGAGCCTCTAAATCCTAATCTATATAAAATAGAAGGAAAACGAATAAACCATGCCCGAGGAGCTTGTTTAAGCCCATAAAGAGACTTATGAAGTTTGCAAACGTGATCTGGTTTGTTGCTGTCCCAAGGAGCTTGTTTAAACCTATAAAGAGACTTATGAAGTTTGCAAACGTGATCTGGTTTGTTGCTATCTACAAACCCCTGAGGTTGCTTTAAGTAAATAGCCTCCTCTAGATGACCATGTAGAAAGGCATTTTGAACATCTAACTGCTGAAGTGGCCATTGACATGAGACGACCAAAGAAAGAACAACCCGAATGGTTGTTGGTTTAACAATAGGACTGAAAGTCTCTTTATAATCAACATCAACAGTTTGGGTGAAACCCTTAGCAACCAATCGTGTTTTGTACCTGAAAGGAGCACCATTTTTGTCTTTCTTTATCCGGTAAATCCACCTGCAATCAAAAACATTAGCCCCTTCAACCGGGGGAACAAGAGACCAAGTACCATTACTAACAAGAGCCGAAAAATTCCTCAACAATAGCACGACGCCATTCAATATGTTTGTTGGTAATGGTAAAAGTAAGTGGTTCAGTGGTTGGTGATGGAAGAGGTTCGGATTGTTGATCGTTGGTTGTGTTAGGTGGGTGGGTGGGCATGGTTGAGGCATGAAAGGCGGTTGGATCAAAGCGAGAAGTAAGCTTCGGGTTTTGCCGAAGATTGGGAGGCCGTGGCCGAGCAGTTTGAGAAGGTTGGTCGTTTCAGATGGAATAGAAGCATGAGGCTCAAAAATGGACGAAGAAGAGGGAGTCGAAGGAGCAGAGAACTCCTCCGGAGTGATAGATGGTTCCGGTGTTGATGGTTCATCCGGAAACGAGAAACTAGAATTGTGAGCCATCGAGTGATAGGGGTCGGATGGTTGTGAATGTGAGACTTGAGGTTTTGGTTTAAAGGAAAAAATGGTTTCATTGAAACGAACATGTCGAACCATATAGACGCGATCAAAGAAAGGATCAAACAACGATATCCATGGTGAATCGAACTATAACCAAGGAAAGCACACTCGGAGGATTGGAAATCCATTTTATGAGGGTTGTAAGGACGTAAATAAGGAAAACACCGGCACCCGAAGACTTTGAGAAAGGAGAGATCCGAGAACGATTAAAAAGACGTTCAAACGAAGAGGTGAGAGAAGATGAAGTAGATGGCATCTGATTAATAAGATAAACTGCAGTGTCAAAAGCATAGTGCCAAAAACGTTGAGGGATAAAAGACTGGGTTAAAAGAGCAAGGCCGGTTTCGCCAACGTGTCGGTGCCGACGTTCAACGGTACCATTTTGCTCACTTGTGTGAGTGCAAGAGCGACGATGGATAATGCCAAGTGAGGAAAAAAAAGGTAGAGAGGCTGCGAAATTCTCCACCCCAATCTGTTTGAACGCTTTTAATTTTTTGTTGAATTAACGTTCAACCATCAGGACAAATTGTTTAAAAAGTGAATATACATCAGATTTGTGTTTTAAATGCAAAATCCACATATATTTTGAATGACGATCAACACACAACATAAATATCTATCAACGTCAAAAGATAAGATGAAGCGGGGCCCCAAACATCACAATAGATTAAATCAAGAATATTATTGCTACGAAAATTCAAACGTTTTAAAGGGAGTTTTGATGATTTTCCTAATTGACATGAAGAACAAACATCTTTAAAAGACTTGTTTGTAACAGGAAGTAAATAATAAGATAACATATATTGTAAAATTCGATAATGTGGATGCCCTAAATGATGATGCCAAATAGATGTGGGAGCACGTGTTGCAGAAAAAGCAGTCTTCGGGATTAATTGACATTGAGGAAGAACTAGTGAGTATAGACCATCCTTACTTGGACCCGTGAGTATGGTAATGCATGTAGATACGTCCTTCACACAAAAGAAAAAAGGATGAAATTCAAAAAAAACATTATTATCAAGACAAAATTTTTGTACTGAAAGAAGATTGTGTTTAATTTGAGGAACATGTAAAATGTTGGTTAAGGAAAAGGTTTTGGATGGTGAGAAAATTTTAGTAGAACCAATATGAAGAATGGGTAAGCCTTTACCGTTACCAACATGAAGATTGTCATAATCGTGATATGGTTAAGGAGTCCCGATGCTTGAAAGATCCGGTGTTACATGGTTATTAGCCCCGGTATCTGCAAACCAATTGTTGGTAGATGCCTGAGACCTGTTATCACAACGGTTGCAGTTTCCATGAACTTGATTAGTAACAGAAGCCCGCTCAAAAGATTCACGCCCATGAGAAGAGAAACGACGAGTAGAAGATCGGCCCCGTCCTTGAGAAAAGAGGACCCACGTCCACAAGTTGACCGGTTGGTAAAAAAAGCATGCGATGAAGAACTAGGAGTCAGACTAAAATCGAATTAGGCAGCCAACTGTTAAACAACTAGGAGTTGAGCCGGGGCCTGTTGTGAAGGTCCGTTGGTGATGTTGGCGGCGGCTGGTGGGTGAGAAGATTCTGTGGAAGTCTTGTTGAAGGAGGATGGAGCAGAATCAGCAATCGGTTGGTTCTTGTGGACCATGTAGTCGTGGTCGAATAACAATGATGGAAGATCGGTCAAGGTGACCGGGGTTTCACGACCAAGACACGACCAAGAATGTTTGACTTTAATCTGTTGTATTCATCGCGAAGACCGGAAACAATAAGCATAACAAGATCCTCTTCATCCATAGCCTTTCCAATGTTTCGCAAATCAGCAGCCAATGCTAAAGCACGATTGAGATAAGCAGTAGGTTGTTCATCACCTTTCATGACAATACGCATAAGTTGAGTTTTAATTGTATGTTCACGTGCACGGGGTTGAGGAGCATGTCCGAGCTCTAGATTTTCCCATAATTCTCTTGCCGTGGATCCATTAACATAATGAAACGATTCCTCGGAAACTGTTGAAATAAAAAATGTACGAATATGAGCATCATTGTGTTTCCAAACAACATAGTTAGGGTTGGCTTGAGTGCCTGCGAGACTCAAGTTTTCACCCGATCCAGAAGCAGGTATGGGGATGGTGGTGGGCAGGCATGGGATAGTGCCATCTATATAGCCAAACATGTTTCGTGTTTCTAGAAAGGGCTGGATCATAGTCTTCGAGTTATTGTAATTTTTAGGTTTGAGAGCAAAAAGGAATTTGTGATTCATGTTGGTAGCTTTTTCTTGGGTGGTGAAAGAAGCGAGTAGGGCCATGGGAAGTGGGTGTTGATCGACTAAAGATGGCGAAATGATGGGAGGATGATGGCGGCAGAAGATGGTCTGCGTAGGGTTAGGGTGGCGAAATGAAGGTGGCGGTCAAAAGAAAAAAAAAGTCTGGCTGTGATACCAAATTAAGACTTGTAATTGTAATTGAATTGAATAAAATTGTATTATTAGGGTTACAATAGAGAGTCCTTTAGAGGACAATATTATATAATTAACCCTAAACTATTCATTAATAATAACCCTAGCATATTAATGTAATCCGCTAATCACTAATAGGGAGGCAAAATGTATAAAACATGGATCAAAACCATCTATTATGATTAGTATAAACTTCCCAACTATTACAAGTTTAGACATCCTGAACAAAAAGTTTCTACACTGCTTTAACCAAAATGATCAAATGCTATCATAAGAACACAAGGATTTGCACAACAGCCTCGACAACGATGATTTCTTAAAGCATCAAAATTCAACTGTGTACCCATTAATCTCCCTTCACATGTTGTCTTGAAACATTGTGGATTATGAAACCGAAAGAAGCCAACAATCCTATCAAGTACCCAATTATTGCTCCATAAGTTACACAAATTGGCCATTCCTGGAAAACAACCGAAGAGTTGATTAATAAAAAGTTGAACAAACAAGGTAAATTATGGTAGGAAAAATATGTTTTACCTTTAGTGGTGACCATTTCAGCCCATTTTATTGGAAAACAGGTCGATATGGGTTGTGGTTTATCTAAACCAACTCAAAGAGGCACATAAGGAAACTATGGGCGAGATTGGTTTATTCAAGATTTAGAGTATTATCGTAACTACCCTTTTTTGTAATCCTAGCTACACATTAATCTAAAGAAATCAAAAAATGGCAAAGAGTTTTGCGGGTGAACCCACACCAGTCTAGCCTGTTTGACCCTACTATAAGTGACACATTTCAATCTGGATCTGTTTGACCCATTACCCAACCAAGCCATCCTGCCAGCTCTGGTTAGTAGTAGTTACCATCTAGTTGACTTTAGTTTTTTGATGAAGCCTGATGATTGTAAAATCCTTAAAAAAATTAAACCGGAAAAACTTGAATGTTTTAACATGATTTGTAAAAGTAGAAAGGTTTTTTATGAAGTTAAAGTCAGCTACAATGGTCTTCTTGGAAGTTCAAGTCAAGTACGATGGTTACAAATGATTAAAAATTCCATGTTTAATGTTTTTCCCCGATCCCTCCAACTATAGCAGTTACTTTTGCGTTACTAAAGGCAAGTACAATTATTTTTCTTGAACATATTAACAATGGAAACGGGCTGAGAGTCATATGCTCAAAGGTGAATAAGTAAACCGGGTTGAAAGTCACCTAAAGCCTACTTTTAATGCAAATAGTTTTTAGCGTAACATTTAGATTGGTTTTGCAATGAGTTTGTAACCGAACACGATGATTATTAATTAAAAATGAACAGAAAAACATTTAGCGGTGATCACCCAACCTGATCTGACCGGCCGAATTAAAAATTGATTATAACGCGTACTTAGAAACAAACCCAAACCAGTTGACCTGTTACACCCTGCCTGGCCCATTCATCTTTGCTACATCATCTTATTATTATATATGCCATTCTTTTTACCTTACTGCAATGCAAAGCAATAGTATAATGTAATAATGCAAAGTTTATGTAACCTACCCGAAGTTTTAAGGTTTTAGTGAAACAGTACCTGCCACGGCCTTTCCCAGTCAAGTGGCATGGGCCAGGCCCCAAACCAAGCTCCGATTACTGCACCATGTGCAGGTATGCAGATCATATAATCAATAAATCCAATTGGCCTGCAAGTTTAAACTTGCACATGTAACTATACTAGAAAAATATATATATTGAGCAAAAATATTAGAGATGCTCTTATTTTGGTTGGAAGAGAGTAAACAACCAACAACCATACCTAGTAAACCCCACCCATAGCAAAGTTATTGGTAGGGTACAGGGTTGGAACTTGGAAGAGAGTACATCATTTAATTTGTTCTAGAACAATTACTACACTTAGATTCTTTTTTCTTTTGCTGTTTTGAATTTTGATAAACAAGCTTAAATACTTATATGCCGTGTTTTAACTACGTCAGAATGGAGTCATATGAACGGTTTAATTTATCAAGAACTTACTTTGTTTGTGCAAATATTCGGTGCAAATCCACCCAAGATGAACCATAGACAGAAGCTGCAGGGACAGCCTGCAAAACATGCAATGCATACAAGATCAACAACAGATTGGCAGACTATAACAGTAAACTTAAAAACTTAACTAAATCGGTAGGTCAAAGTGTCAAACAATTAAAAGTATACCATGAAATAATCAACTGTATATAACCACTTAAATTGTGTATTAGAAAAATTGGATACAAAGGGCTTGTAGTCTAGTGGTACCAAGGTGTATGTAAAAGATGTTCCTCCCCAAGTGGTTGAGGGTTCCAAGTCCCATGGTAGACAATTGTGTAGCTTTAGGAGTAGGATTAGAGGGTGTGTGAGTTAGCCATAAAAAAATTATAATCATATCTCATATACACTTATAGCTTATGAAACACATATTAAAATAAAAATACGTTGACAGAAACCCATTGTAACCAGTCTTAAAAGTGAATCCATTTTGACCCATTACCCCACCTAACCAACTCATTTTTACACCTGTACGTTAAACTCCCTACAGAGTAAACAAAAATAAGTGAAATCTTAAAAAAACATGTAAGTCAAATATATCTTCCCAAGTGACCAAGGCAAAAACCATATGAACTATGAATATATAATTATATTTCTAAAAAAAAAAAGCTAAAATCTTAAATAAACACTCACAGTAAGTGCAGACATCAGTAGAGACCAGTGAAGGGTTCTTAAAAAGTACCTGCATTGGTAAGAAAGAAAATACATCAGCAAAAATTGCATGTGCTTATACAAATATAATTTTCTACGTTCTATACTAACACAAAATTTTATTATTAGTGTCCAAATTACAATATACTTCACCTCCACTTGAACAAGAAGTACATACCGAGTTCCAACAGGGGCCCCTAAAGCAATAGCTCCAAGTGCATTGACAACAGCCCTGAAAATTAAAATACGCAAGTGCATAAAGATTTCAAGAAAACATCATAATATTGCTATTAAAGGATAAGAAGATTGTCCACAATATTAGGTATATATGAATGAACTGTATTTAAATGTATCTATAGAACTTTACACATATATACGCGCGCACACATTTTAACTATTTCTTTCTATGCGAAACAGCCAGCAACAGAATAAAGGATGGAAAGTTAAAGACTAACCAACTGGAAGCCCCAATAAACCTCTAGCTACAGCCTTCAAGTACTGCAATGTAAGATTTTAAAAAATAGCATGGTTAATAATGATGAACATCAATCTTATAAATGATAACGCATTCAAGTACAAGTAACAAAAATGATGTATTACCGAAGTCTGATCCTTATCTTTCCGAAAGAAACTGTATATAAGAATCACAACTGGGACCTCAATCAACTGCACAAACAAATTCAAATCTGGCTGTTATAGAGCGTAAATTGCCAACAAGAAATACATTGTTAGTTATCAACATGACAATATTTTTACGCGCATATAAATTCTTAAGTCATAGAACATAGCATAATAATATTGGATTTGTCTTCCAGATACCAAATTGATCCGCCAAAAATGCATCCAATAAATTGAGTCATGGCCAATCCAAATAATGTCTTCTTGAATCATGTTTTGTCATGAAAAATCAATAAATAACATCTTCACTTAATAATAATAATAATGTTACTCCCTCTGGTATTCTACTAACAAACAGTATACTTTTAGCAAATCACTCATGCCCATTTCATTTATACTACTCTCAAGTTCCCTACAGATCTCATTAGCTATTAGGCATCATAATTATCATCAGCATCAACATATAATCCACGAGTAGTAGATACGAACTTAAGTCTGAAATAAACCCTAATCAACACAGCAACAAATACTTTACCAAACAACAGGATTCACATCATAAAAGCAAAACGACAAGATTAACGAGTAATTAGTGATGATTACCCATACTAAACGGAGGGTTTCAACCGGATTATCGATCAAGTTGATGAAGAACAAATTAATCGCGATCCAAAACGATGAAGCTAACCCAATCCCGCAAATCAAATGCGAAATTAGAAACACTTTGGCCGGAGATTGATTAGTGTTGTTCATATCGACGGTGTTGCCGTTTGGGTATTTGAGTTTTTACCCGAACCCGAAAGAAAGCATGTTCGATTGTTCTTGAAGCCTCTGGTCCATTTGGGTCAGGTTGATATGGATCAACAAACACCCAAGCCCACCAAAAGAGTAGCTTGTATATGAATAGTTTATATAAGAGGCTTAACCGATTATTAAAACTAGTGTTTTCTCCCGCGATACGCGCCTCATCGGAGACCACAAAAACGAATACTAATATCGGTTTCGATAATACATATAAAGGCAACAATGAGATTCACCCATAATCGGTTTGGTTTGTTGGTTCGTCGTAGTACCGAAACAATACTTGCACTCGTAATAGCCTATGATAAAAAAAATTCACCGATGTTAGATGCCAAAAAAAAAATTGCGGTCGAAAAGCAAAACCATAAAACTTTGTTATAGCACATCACTTACACTACGCAAATGCCAATTGGCCAATGTTTGATGCCAAAACCCACAAGGGTATTGTATCACCTCACTTGCTTTTTAATATAGATACATAATACCAAAAAAAAAAAAAACTTTGTGCCCAAAAATTAAGACCATAAAAGTCATTATAGCACTTAAGTTGCTTATAAAAGTCATTATAGCACTTAAGTTGCTTTTTAATATAGTATATAATGGTATGTAAAAAAAACATACCGAGGTGGAAGACTAATGTGTCCCGGGAGGGTACGACTTCAAGGGATGGACTCAATCAAACGAGCAACCACTTTCATTTTTATAGGATATTAAATCTAACAATGGATACAGTACAGGAATGAAAGTGTCTGGCAGGTATGTAGAGCTATAGCTATAAGGAATGAAGGTCGCACACCGCCGGTATAGGGTGGGATAAAGTTGCCAATGTGTGTCACGTTTTATCATAAATATAATTAACATCAATATTAAAAAGTTGGTCAGGCTTTAGCATAAACTGAAATTAAAATAGTCAAATGGTATAGGTTAATAGATACATAATAGGTTTCGACCAAATTCTATAGTCTCTTTTATTTATTTGATATGTCCTGTCTGTACACATACCTAAAAAAGCACTAATGGAACTCTTAAAATACACTCGGAGATATTTTTAAGTATAGAGCCTAGATTGTTTTAATGTAAAAAACTAGAGTAACCACCCGTGTGTTAGGTTGGAAAACTTAAATTTAAAATAGAGTAAATTACACATACGATCCCTATGTTATGTTAAAATTTTAAATTTGGTACTTAAAGTTTAATATATTTTAATATGATTACTATTTTTTTTTCTTTTCATCTATGGTTTAAAGTTCTATTAATCAATAATTAATAATATTAAAAATTATAAAATGACATTTTACTCGCATCGACTATCCATTTAATTTTTCTTTTAAACTATAGTATTATTTTTATTAAGAAAAGCTTTATATTCTTGTTTTTTCAAAGTTTTAATTATTGAATATTTTTATATTATTTCATTATTAATATGTTTATTATATAAAAAATATTTTTTGAATACATGAATAAAAATTTTATAATAACGTAATCATAAATGTATACTTTTAACATATTTGAACTGTCCATTTTTAAATGTCGTTCTTAAACCGTTTGAAATTTTAAAAAGTTTTTATAAAACTATTTGTTTTCTAAAGAATTTTTACTTAAACCATTTATTTTTAAATCATATTTAAAAAACAATCACTATTTTATATATAATTATAATGATATTTTTAGTATTTTTTAGCGTTCAATAAACAAATAGTTTTAAAAACAGTATTTAGAAAATTGATAATTATAAAAATTACATTTAAAAAATAAATGGTTTAATAAAGAGGATAGTGCTTTTTAAAAGTACCTTTAAAGTCAAAAAGTTTTAAGAGTGATATTTTAAAAATCAAATTTTTAGAGAAACATTTAAAAACCTGAACATTCTAAAAATAATATTTTTAAAAATATTTTTTATTTAAATAAAAAGTAAATTACATTAATGATCTTTATAGGTAAAATAGTCATTTTAATAAAAACTTAACACTAGTAACTGAACTAACAAAATAAAGATCATTGATAAAAAATAAATATAACATCTAGGACTATGTTTGAAATTTTAAAAGTTTAAGAAACAAATCTAAAATTTTGACCAAACAACAAGATCCATCCATGTAATTTACTCTTTAAAATAAATAGAAACATAAATTATCAGTTATTCTTAATAAGCTTGTAATATTATGCATGTGAAGGTCGATTAAATAAATGTATACATGTAAATTAAATAAAAGAATCAAATACATAGTAAAACAATATTAATGTTTATAAATATCTAAAAATTTTATTGTATATAAATCTTTAACCATATTCAGTGACTAACTTCTCAAACTTATTAAATCATCTATTTAGAATATTCTCATGTATTGTAGTATTTTGTAATTAAAAATATAAAATATTAAGGATATATAGCAAATATGTTTAATAAAATAAATATTAAAGGAATAAGATAACAATTTTATTAGTTGAATAATATCTCATCCTCAACCACAATAAACCTAATAGAGTAAGTTTCTACCTTATTAATATACATTGGTTGTCTTCATATACGAATCATAGTGTGATATGTCAAGATCTCTTAATAAAGTTACTTTTGATACTGATAATGTCCTGTTAAGCAAGGTAATTTAATAATTATTTCGTATATTTTTTAAAGATCTTTGATAGTGGAATAACAGTAAAAAAATTATTTGTTGTATATATATGTAATAAATAATAGTATTAAGTTATATAATGCAGATAAATATTATACGATATTGTTAAAATATAGAAGATTTTCAAATTTTGAAACTATTAATCCAAAATACTCGGATTGATTGTTACAATTAGAATTTAAATTTTATGAACTACTTATGCTCTATTTGAATATTCAAATTGTTAGTTTTAAATTTTAACTAATTAAGTTAGTTATTTTTAGATAAAATATTGGATTGAATTGGATATTGAATTTGAATTTTAAGGTTTTTAAATTTCGGTTTCTAATATTAATTTTTAAAATCTAATTTTGGAAGTTGTTTAATTAGAAATTAAATGATATTTAAGCATTTCCTTTTAGAAGCAAATTAAATGATATTTTCACAATTGTATGATGTGAAAATGTCATGTGGGAGTGTATTTGCTAAAATCTTACCACGTGATCAAACCTCTTTTCATTTGTTACATATAGAGATTCATCATTTAAAAAAAAAAACCATTCATCTATCCTTCATCTCATCTACATATTCCTAATTTAATCGAAATCATCCGAACTTCGTCTTCGTCGCCTCCTAGTCTTCCACAACACTATCTTTAGTCTCAACACAACCCAAGAATAAAGCAAAAAAAGGGTGAGGGCGTCAAAGATATGTGTTGTTTTTCCCTTAAATTTAAATCAAATTTGTTGATTATGGAATCCAACACCACAATGTGAAAGTTACTATTCCTTCACTTTGCTTTTAAACATAAGGGTAGTGTGTGTGTGTTACATACATCAACAACACTCAAAATTATTTGTTCGCACTTAAAAAGTTTTTTAATAAAACGGGCGGGAAACAAACAATATTACACCTATCCATTTCTTTTTTTTTTAAACCTTTTAAGACTGTAAAAACAAATATTCATTTTAAATAATTTTTTCTCAGTAATATATATTGGCCCTCCATTCCTTTGTGACAGACTCATATATATAAGTTTAAAACCCAATTAATACATTATTCTTTTCTCATACATCCTAAGTTTTACATAAATATTTTATTCAAGTCACCAAAGCTCAATTATTATTATCTATCATGATTTTTACAAATAAATGATACACATCTTTTTCAACTTGGTTTAATATGTATTACTGTTACTTTTTATTTTTACAGGAAGCATACGTACGTCGAATACAACATTATTTGATTTGTCTAAACAACGTAACAACAAATCAAATCACATGGAGTTGATGGATCAAGCGAGCTTCATTTCACACAGGAGATGTGTGCAGAATATAATAAATTAAAAGTGCATTGAACTCAGTTTATTTATTACATCGATGTAGCTTTGCCATATAAAACAAGAAACAGATTAACAACATGAACGATCATGTTGACGAGCCTTAGTTGACGAGCCTTCTGCGACGGTTGACGAGCCTTATGCTATACTTGACGAGTGATACATGTCGAGCGTGCTGCGACAGTAGAAATGAATTGCAAACTTACAATGTAAACACTTAAAGATCATGTAGTACCAGAGAGGGAAACCACACTTGTCACAATTACCGTCGCTTTCAACACCTTGAATGAATGAAAGGGGGTGTGATGCAGTTTAGTATTGCTATATGTACCCCAAACTTCACATTTACAAATTCATAAATGCCTTTGAAATCATAGGTACCCGGACATGTTTCATACCGAATTATTGATGGAGCACATGCTAAATGCATAGACTGCATACACTCATGACAATGATAGAATGGATTATTAGGATTAAGCTCCTCCTCACAAATTTCACAAAAATATTCACTCTTATGGTTCTCAATGGGAAGGAAACTTAGCTTTAGAGGATGCTTGTCACACTTGTGTGTAGTTGTCTCGGGTATTAACAAAGCGCATTGAGGATGTAGATGGATATCACAGTTGTAGCAACTGAATGAAAAAAACTTTGTGTGCCTAATATAACCTGCACAAATCCTACAAACACTATCTTTCTCTCTTTCGTGAAGTAATGAAAAGAGGTGATTTGGGTGGCAAGTATGGGTGATTTCTTTAGGTAAGAAGGCACAATTGACGTCAATGTAGTATTTGCATTCCTCACAACAGTAGACAAATCCATTGCAAGGTGAGCCGCAAATATCACAATTGAACACTCCGAAAAACTTATTGGGGGCTTTTGAATGGAGAATTAAGGTATGTTGTGGGTGGCCCTGGTGGTCTTTCACCTCGGTGCGCAGTCGAGAGCACCACTCGTGAAGCGCAAAATTGCAATGCTCATCCTCATCGGCACACACGTATATTGGTGCAGTCGTAATCGGTCTCAAACATCCATTGCACAAAAGTTCAGTCCTCTTCATCGGGTCGTGATATGATATTCGTTCATTCTTGAAGGAGTGGAGCTGCTTGTGATATCGGTGCATCGTGCATCCTCCAAAATTAGAGGATGTTGGTGACTAATACGTGAATTCACGGTGTCCTTGTTAACTTCAAACTTACTTGATCCATCTTTCTTGAAAAACCAATGTTTTAGTATGCTATAAGATGGATCAGGAAATGGAAGATGAACAACATCAGGATGTTCAACATCTTTATATTTTTTTTGATTTTACCCGCATCTGACATAAAAAAAATGCTATTAAATTTTAGTACTATTTAAATGATCATAAACGAAAACCATTAACATACATGATGAAAATAAGTATAGACAGACATATATATACATACATACATATAATACATACATATATATACATACATATATATACATACCTATATATACATGCATATATATATATGTATATATATGTATCTACATATATATATACATATATATAAACAAACAAACAACATACCCAGTGTCTCCCGCTGAGGAGCAGGGTCTGGGAGGGGTATGTGGTGGCAAGTCATTCCTCTATCTAGAAAGATAGAGAGACCGCTTCCGAAGAGACCCCCGACTCGTTAACACAGGCAATAACAAAAACAATCATAATACAACGCATATACAAAGCATATAACAAAGCATAACAAAGGCAATAACCATCATAATACGAAGCATATAACACAATGATATATATCACCAGAAGAATTAGATAATGCGCATGTAACACCCAAAAAGGATAAATGAGGAAAACTACACCTAACTTGTGGGGTACGGTCATATGTCACCGTATACCCTTCCCGCCCACAACACCCACTAAAAGTCCTTAATTTTAATTCTACGCCTCCACTCACTTCTATCCTCGATCATGTTCTCAGAGAGATGCAAGTCCATCATATCTCTCCTAATAACCTCGTCCCAAGTCAACCTAGGTCTACCTCTGCTCCTCCTACCCTCTAAGCTGATATTCTCTACTGCTCGGACTGATGCTGCCATCGTTCTCCTCTTCACGTGCCCAAACCATCTTAGTCTTCCCTCTCTTATTTTTTCTGTGATACACGCCACCTCTAGCCTCTGACGAAAGACGTCGTTTCTTATCCGATCCAATCTTGTGTTCCACACATCCACCTCAGCATTCGCATTTCTGCGACCTCTATTTGTCTCTCGTGCGATTTCTTTATGGCCCAACAGTCTG
Source organism: Flaveria linearis (assembly GCA_024085815.1). Lineage (NCBI taxonomy): Eukaryota > Viridiplantae > Streptophyta > Magnoliopsida > Asterales > Asteraceae > Flaveria > Flaveria linearis. Next base: position 55,156,426 of record CM044016.1, read on the forward strand.
TGCCGTATAACATAGCTGGACGTACTGCCACTCTGTAGAATTTTCCCTTTAGTTTTGCCGGGAACCTCTTATCACACAAAATCCCTGATGCTGCTCTCCACTTGCACCATCCTGATTGTATACGGTGTGTTACATCGCTGTGTATCTCTCCATCTTCCTGTACGTACGAGCCAAGGTATTTGAACCTAGACGTCCGGGGGACCGCCATGCCTTGGATACTGATTTGGGTGTCCTCTTCAGCCTCACCACTAAAGTTACAATGCATGTATTCTGTCTTAGCGCGACTTATCCTTAAGCCCCTGCGTTCTATTGCTGATCTCCACTGTTCTAATCTCTCGTTAAGCATCGTCCTAGATTCTGATATTAAGACAATATCATCCGCAAACAGCATACACCATGGGACTGGCTGTTGTATAGACTTGGTCATCTCGTCCAGCACCACTGTGAAGAGGAATGGGCTCAATGCCGATCCTTGGTGGAGTCCTACTTCCACCGGGAAGTAATCTGTGTCTCCGACAGGTGCTCGTACCATGTTTTTGCCCCATCATACATATCCTTTATTATTTTGATATACCTTTCTGGTACCTTTCTAAGTTGTAGACTTTCCCAGATGAGTTTCCGTGGCACACTGTCATATGCTTTTTCTAGGTCAATGAATACCATATGCAGGTCTCTTTTCTTTTCTCTATATTTCTCCATTATCCTCCTTATGACGTGTATAGCTTCTGTTGTAGAGCGGCCTGGCATAAATCCAAATTGGTTTACCGCTATCTGGGTTTCTCGTCTAATTCTCGTGTCAACAATTCTTTCCCATAGCTTCATCGTGTGACTCAATAGCTTTATTCCCCTGTAATTTGCGCAACATTGGACATCTCCTTTTTCTTATATATGGGGACTATGACACTGCTTCTCCACTGCTCTGGCATCTTTCCTGTCTTAAAGATAGTGTTGAATAAGTCCGTTAGCCATTGTAGGCCCTCATCTCCTAGGCACTTCCACACTTCAATCGGGATGCTGTCTGGCCCCACCGCCTTAGCCCTTCCCATTTTCTTCAAAGCTCTCTTAACTTCATCGACTGTGATGCTTCTACAATAACACTTGTTTTGTTGCGTCGTTTGAGTTGTTTCGTCGATCTCCGTTTGTTGATTACGGTTCGTTATGTTGAAAAGGTTAGCGAAGTAAGTGTTCCATCTCCCCTTGATGTCTTTCTCCCTCACCAAGACCTTTCCATCCGCGTCCTTTATAAACTTAACCGATCTCAAGTCCTGTCTACTACGTTCCCTTGCCTTGGCAATCTAAACATGTCATGTTCACCCTCTTTCGTCTCTAATCGCTTATACATCCTGTCGTATGCTGTGTTCTTTGCCTCTGACACAGACTTTTTCGCCTCTCGTTTTGCCTCTTTGTATTTATCTTTTAGCTCTGTTCGTTCTTCCTCATTATTACAGCGTAGAAGCTCTCTAAAACTTTGTTGTTTAATTCTTATCTTCTCCTGTACATCTTCGTTCCACCACCAGGATTCCTTGTGACCGATTTTCCTATTTGTTGTAGTCCCAAGCGTTTCTTTAGCTGCTTGAATGACTCTAGTTGCCATAGCCTCCCACTTTGGTTTGCGTCTTCCTGTGGCTCACTCGTGTTCATTGGTATGATTTTATCTCTAAAGATGGTAATCTTTTCGTCTTTGAGTTGTCCCCATCTGATCGTAGGTCTACTTCTCTTAGTTGGTTGGACATTTGCTCTCTTGAGTCGTATATCTGCCACCAACATGTGATGTTGAGTGACTACTGTCTGTCCCGGTATTGTCTTGCAGTCCTTCCACGAGCTACGATCTTCTCTCCTCATCAACAAATAATCTATCTGTGTGTGTCTCCCGCCGCTGCTAAACGTAATTAGATGCGATTCTCTTTTCTTGAAAAACGAATTTATGATGCTTAGTTCATGCGCTAATGCAAAGTCAAGAAGCTCCCTACCGACGTCATTCCTCAGACCATACCCAAAGCCTCCATGCACCAACGGGAAATGATCGTTGTCCTTACCGATATGCCCATTAAAATCTCCTCCTATGAATATTTTTTCTTCTCGGGGTATGTCTCCCATAACGTGATCTAAACTCTCCCAGAACTTCTTTCTTTCCGTATCCCCTAGTCCAACTTGCGGTGTATACGCACTAACTACAGCCACTACCTCGTTTCCTATTACTATCCTTAACAACATCAGTCTATCATCGATTCTTCTAACCTCCACTACATTATCCTGAAGTTCTTTAGCTACTAAAAAACCTACTCCATTTTTTGTTCCATCTGACCCTGAGTACCATAGTTTATACCCATTACACTCCTTCGCCCTCCCACCTCGCCATCTAGTCTCCTGGAGACACGCTATCTGAACCTTACGACTCCTTAACACATCTATTATCTCTAATAACTTACCAGTAAGTGTTCCTACATTCCACGATGCCACTCGTAATTTATAACCCTTATTCCCTGTAGTTGCATCTCTCGTCACTGTACATGATCTCGGGACAACATAATGTCTCCTATTATCTATTATACCTCACTCACCCAACGTGACAAGAAACACCTTACAAAGAGGGTGCCACACTAATAAAGCATAAACAGAAGCAGTCGAACACAATTACCACCAGCAACAGCAATATATCAAATCACAAGACAATGTGACTGGCACAATCAAATCCCTATTTAACAGCAGAGTGCTGGTACCCCTAACCCAGCCAATCAGTCCAATCTAAACTATTTAAAATCAGGACAAGTAGCTATTTAAAACGAACAATATATATACATATATACATATATATACATACATATACATATATATATACATTCATATACATATACATACATATACATACATATACATACATATATACATATAGGATCACAGCAAGCCACGTCACCATTGTAACTTAGAGTTATAGTGGTAAAACTAGTGGTTCAAAACGAACGTTAAATTTTTTTAAAAAGATATAGCAAGACTATACTCAAATTAAAGATATTAAAACGATCTATTTAATGGTGTAATTTGTTAAAAAAATAACGTCATACAAAAAAGTTAAAAATGTATAAAAAATGGTGGAGTTTTTTTAAAATAGAGGGAAAATCGTTACATCAATGGTGTAACGCGATGTAAATGTTAGTTACAGTGGTATAAGTGTTCGTTACATTAGAATTAACGGGTTATCGCAATAAACAAGGGTTAACAAAGGAACCTTACCCTATATATATATGTGTGTGTGTGTGTGTATGTATATGTATATCTATCTATCTATCTGTCTGTGTGTGTGGATATATATATATACATATATACATATATAATAAATCCAAAGATTCTGTTTACGAAACCATGGGTCTACCTGGAGCTGCGAGGATGGACATGAACGGCTCGTTTCTTGATGTTGCGCAATCTAGATGTGTATAGTATCTGCATTTCTCACATGTATAAATCCAAAGATATCGTTTACGAAACGGTTGTAGGCATACCCTACACACAGTGGAATATGAAGATAGATCCAGTTCCACAAAGGAATAGGCAATGGTGAGCGGATGAATATGGAAAAATCATCATTTGTAGTTTGTTGGATTTGTAACTTTTCTGGTAGGAAGGCACAATGACTATGAATGAATGGGTCATGACAAATGTAACATTGATAGAAGAATCCTTTATGCTCCTTCCCACATGCATCACACTCGCATAAAATTTGTTTAGGGATGCAAGTTAGCGGGTGTTTGTGGCTAGGATGGTGGATGGTATTCTTTTTTAGCCATTTTGTAGCACAACATATACCAACAAGAAAATCACATCGATCACAATAATAATGAAGGATGTCATGATCCTTACGGTTATGACAAATATTGCAACACCACCAAGGAGAAAGGTCAGAAAGTATAATACTATGTATAGATAGGCCAAGGTAAAGAGTATGAGCATGGGGACTGTCCTCTAACCTTTCTGGAAGCTCCATACAAAATTTATGGATAGAGTGATCACATTGACTACATGTGTAGTAATATCTATGAAACCAATTGATCTCTCCTCACATCGGAAACATAAACATCGAAAGGCTTGTTTTGCAATTAACTCATCCTCGTTCTCTTCCTCGTCTTCTTCATGCTCTTCTTCATGTTTCAGTTGTTCCGACCACAAATCTATGAGATGTAATGGATGTTCGTGTTCTAACAATTGTTTTGCCTTTTTTATATAGTCATCCATTACTATGATAAGAAGAAACAGAAGCAAAAGTGATCGTTTTAAAAAAAGAAGAATAGAATTAGGAAGATAACGTACACAATCGAAGATGAAATCGTTTAAAAAGAAGAAGAAGAGAATTAGGAAGATAAAGTACACACAGTCGAAGATGAGATCGTTTGAAAAGAAGAAGATGAGATCGAATTAGGAAGATAACACCAATCGAAGATGAGAGAGGATAAGTTTAAAGAACGTGGAGAATATTATATAGGCTCACATTTGTAGCATATTCTTATCTTTATTCTCAAGTTTGTTAATGGTATTAATATATATATTTTAAACGGTAAATGTACGACCCTTCTTTAGAGGATAGCCGTTATATTAATCGGATCCACCTATTCACGTCGCATGGGCTCCTGAAGGAAACTCATAACTGAGAAAACTCCTGACTCAACCCTAAGCATTTTTTCGTAAAGTGAGAGTTAAACTCATCGTATTTACATGTCTTGAGTATCTCATCTTAACCACTCGAGTTAAGGATCATTAGTTATAATTATAAATATATATTTAAAAAAGATGTTAAACCTATAGTAAATTAAATTTATTCGATCTCAATCTTTATATTTAATAGATTCTCTTGCAAACAGCATCAGCCTGTGTGGGATGGTTCAGGGTTATCACCCTCCCTGCTCAAACACCACAACCAATTCAATCTTTAAGTTTATATATATATATATATATATATCAATTATGAATTACATCATTGGCGTTACTTGGAGTTCTTATTAAAAAATATATAATAACCTCAAAAAATAAGGTTGAAATTTACTCAAATATACTTTAAACAATTAAAAAGATAAATCAATTATGAATTATATGATTGGGTAGTAGTAGTTTTTAGGTTTTCAATTATAAACATGGTTTTCATTTGATCCTCTCCTATATATATATATATATATATATATATATATATATATATATATATATATATAATATATATATATATAGAATGGCATTCAAATGAAAACTAAAATAATTGAAAAAACTAAAGAAACCATCTTGACCATACATTTTATTGATCTATGGTCAATATGAAAAAGGGCAAAATTGTAATTTCCATTTCTTTAAAAACTAGTGCAGTTCATATACCAGGGCTAAAATCGGAAATCAAAATATGAAATCCCCCAAATTTATACTCTCACGTTAGAATCAGTTACGTATTTTCTCCAAAACTTCCTTTGATTTCTCAACAATTCAACAAATTCACATGCAAATCTCCATCTAACAGTCGAAGATTCCGGTGAAAATGGCCGCCAAATGCACGATTCCGGTGATCGATCTTCTGGATTTCCCCAATCAGTTATCGAAATTGCTTGCAGCTAGTGAAGAGTGGGGCTGTTTTAGGCTGATCAACTTCGACGATGTTCTTCCGGCGACTCTGATGTCCGATATGAAGGCGGTGGTTCGATCTCTGTTCGATCTGCCGGTGGAGATCAAGCGGCGGAACGTCGACGTCATCGCCGGCAGTGGTTATATGGCTCCGACGGAGAAAATCCGCTGTATGAGGCGTTAGGGTTGTACGATATGGCATCTCGTCGTGATGTTGATAACTTCTGTACTCAATTGGATGTATCGCCGCATCAAAGGTATCTTTCTAAGGGCATCTTTTAAAAAGCAATTATTAATTTATTTTTAGAACATGTTTGGGATTGCTTTTACTGTCAACCAGTTGACCACTGACTCCGGTCTATAAATCGAAACCGAATTGGATTACCAAAGACTGAGCATGATCCTATTTTTTTCAACAGAAAATGTGCATCAAAGCACATATTATATTCTACATATTTCTAACAGCGTCGATTGAACGACTTAATCAAATTATGTCATGGTTATTGTCAGCTTAAAAAAGGAAAGAGGACATCTACTGGTGTTGGAAGGCCGTCAAAACGAATGCAGCGTAAAGATAATTGAATCAGGGATTCTGTGTTCTGATCGTGAATTTCCATCATTGTAATACATTTGAGTCTTGATTTAAATTTGGACATGTAGTTTGGTACATTTATGTATACTACTAGGTTATTTTATTTAACTCATACCTATTCCAGAAGTTTACATTTATATGAAGCTGGTTCAATGATTGTTACATGCTATGTATGTTTGGGTCATTCTTCATTATATTTACACTTTCATTGCACTTTGCATTTACACATTTATGCTTTTACGCATTTATGCATTAATGCACATATATGATTAATTTCATAATATTTGTTATCCTGGTTGGTTATGTTACTAATTATTTTTTTGGGGACATGGTGATATTATTGACATGAATTTGTGTTGTATGCATCATCCAAGCGTTTGTGTCTGTTGACAAATTTATTTTTAATGTTTTGTTTTTTTTATTTTTATATTAACTATGCTAATGATATTTGTAATCATTCTTGCTTTATAATATGGTATTGTTCAACGAATTCATTAATAGGCATATCAAGATATTGTTATCATTTTCTTAATAATATTGTATATTCTAATTATACTTTATTCACTGAAGTTTCATGATATTAGTTTACAGTTAACTTTTATACATTAATGCATTTATGCATAAATACATTATGCATTGATGCAGGGAACAGTTACATGGGAATGTTTTAAATTTCCGGTGGAGGGAACAGTTACATGGGAATGTTTTAAATTTTCTATCATAAAATTACGATTATGCCCTTAGATGTGAATATATTTAATTAAACAATTATAATTACAAAGAAAATTCTGATTGGTTGGGGTTAGTTTCTTTGGTTTTTTCCAAAATAATAGTTTCCATTTGAATGTATCCCTATATATATATATATATATATATATATATTATATATATATATATATATATATCATTTTTCAAAGCTTGATTAGTCTGGACTTTCATGAAAAAGCTAAAAAAGCACTATTGATTGGTTTAGTATGATTTATTAGAATTTACAAATTATTCAAAAATTCTATCTATAAAAGCTTTTACAAACTCATAATGAACTCTTTCCACTTTAAATTGATTAGAATTTGAGAGGGATGAATTTGCTATCCCAAACAATGACTTCCGCTTAATATTTTCTTTTTTCCCCTTAATTTACAAAATAATTAACTTTATCTAATAACATGTATGTATATACATACACACGCAAAAGTGCGTGTCCGCGTTAACAGTAACGTTGCTTTTAATAATACAAAAAAACTCTTTCCTATACAGCAATACATAATAAGTGTTTCAAAAAAGCACTTATGTGTTAATTGAATAACAAATTTAATTCGCGTCTATTTATACATTACTATCGATGTAAAACACGTGTTTTTATCTATTTGGGCGTGTTATGGTTTTTTCTCCTTTTTATCTATGTTTCGATTTTCAAAATCGAGCCACCGCAATGTGTAGAGTAATTAGTATGTATTATGATAGTTTACCACCCAAAGAAAATCGTTGTTATCTTTCTCTTTTGTGTAAATACCAATTATTTTTTAAAGACGTGGTGAGAAGATTCTAGTTGCAACGAGTGGGTTACCATTTTTTTCTAGTTGCCACAAGCGGGTTACAATTCTAGTTAATACTAATAATGATTATGAAAACATTTTACAAATTTAAATCATATAGTATAACAGTTTTATTTCTATGTAATAAATATGTTGAATAGATTGGTATTTATGAAATTAGAATATATTAATGTTATTATTCATATAACTAAAGTACAAATGCTATGGAAACTGATCAAAAGGATGGTTAATGGTATTAGCATAATGAGATGATGTTTTAGAACCAATGATCTTTAGATCAACTAGTTAAGGTAAGGTATACCTGATATGTAAATAATGGGAGGTTTTGGATTCAAGTCTCACTTTGAGTAAAATGCTCAGAGTTGAGCCATGAGTTTTCTCAGCAATGGGTTTCATCTTGAGGGTGTAGGGGATGCAGTCCAGTCTAGGACCCATGTGATTGGCCGAAAAGACTGGTCCGACCCCCAGTCTTTCTCTTCCCTGGGGTAAGTAAGATAACATCTATCTTACGAAGCAGGGTCGTAAATTTACCATTAAAAGAAAACAAAAGATGATGGTTTAGAAATAATCCAACTTTTACAACAAAATTGTATCATCATTCTCCCCATAAATCGACAAGCGTGAATTGCCATTTTATATATACTCAATTTTCTCGTAAATCATATCAATCATCTATTCAAATTTATCATTTAATTAGCTAAAATAGAGCACATGCAATTATCTTATAATGAGTTATGACATATTGTATCTAAAAACATATTGTCTTAACATATAAGCCAAATCAAGCATGAGTAAATCGTGTGTTAAATAAATTATGCGACAATATATGTGGAGGTTATTTAAGTTGGTTAATGTTGTATTAACATTAATTATGTTATACGTATTATACATACTTAACCGTCGTTCCAAAATATATATGTTTTTATTTTCCAAAAATAATAACGTTTTCTGATGCTGAAAATGTTTTTAATATTCATAAACTATAAATAATTTTAAGGTATGAATCACATCCATTATCACTTTCTTGTTCAAGCATCTTTCATTTTAAGGTATGAATCACATTCATTATCACTTTCTTGTTCAAACATCTTTCATTAATATCTTGTAGAAGATATATATAAACTTATTTATTTTTACACTAGTTTTAGAAAACCCGTGTATTACACGGGTTGAATAAATAAAATATTAATATAATAAGACTTATGGAAAGTAAAATGATATTTTAAAATATGATATGAGAAATTACATATAAGTAAGTACTATAAGTAATAAAACAATGATATCAACACTTTATAATTTTGTTTATAATTTTTTTAAAAATAATATTTTGTTCTAAAACAAACCGTATAAAAATATTATTTTTTAAAATATTTTATTATCATAACTTCTAAACTAAATTATTTTGGTTTTATAATAATTTACTTTTTAAAAATAGTAATTTTATAATATATCATATTTTTAACAAAGTTTGATATTTTAGAAAAAATATTACTTAAAAAAATTATTTATTTTGAAATAACATTAATACAAATATTTGTCTTATTTATAAAAAATATTTTAATCTAAAAAGATATTAAATAATATTATTAGTAATTAAGGTAATTATTTAATAGAAGAGAGAGACGGGAAAATTTTGGTGAGGAGAATTGTGGTGGTGACACGTGTCATAAAAGTTACTTTTTATTATAATAGATAGATGGATTCAGTATAATATATTTGAAGCAAAGGTGTGTGATGTTAAAGGAAGCTTGAAGTATGATTAAAGTCATTTATCATTCTACTAAAAAAGGTTTACATGAGATTGCTTTTATTTAATGCATTTATTCTTTTCCTAGAAACAAGTTTACATGAGATTGCTTTAATTTGATGCATTTATAAACAATTTAACATGAGATTGCTTTGATGTTTTTATCTTTCCCCTAGAAAGGGGTTTGCATGAGATTGCTTTGATGTTAAAGGGAGAATGAAGTATGATTGAAGCAATTATCATTCCCCTAGAAACAGTTTACTACACTATAAAGGGCAAAAGAAGGTGTGAATATTACATAGAGCTTGCTTGAAACATCTTCTTTTTTATTTATGTATCTTTTAACTTTTTAATAAAAAAAGATTTAAATTTTCTTTTCTAACTAAATAAACACTTTCTCCATCCATTATATTCTCACGACCGAAGCGTGACAGTTAATTTGGATGTAACAAATGTTAAAAACCACTCCCCACAGATGTTAAAGGGTGTTTCCTTAAAAGTTTTTTACAAGCTTTAACTTTGGATAGTAGGATCTTTTGAAAAACAATTAATTTATACTTTTGGGGGGAAATACGTGAGTGTGAGTGAGTAAAAGAGATGAGGAATGAATGCCTATGCATAATGAAAAGACGTGCGTATATCTCAGACCATCTCTAATAAGGGTTTTGGTTGTTTTTAGATATGATGTGGCATGTTTTTGATGTCCATCCCTATTGGAGGCATTTTTTTAGAAAGAAAATTCTTCCACAAGAACATGAAAAAATAAAAAATTATGACAGATGGGTCAATGAGTTGGATAGTAGTTAACAAAACAAATCAATTTTCTTTCTCTCAGACACACCACTTCTATATATGTATTTAATGTAATTATGAGGATGATGTGGGAAATATATTTAGATGTTTTTTGGTTTTCTTATTGGAAATGTGTTAAGAGTTTTTAAAGATGATCGTTTTTATGATGTGTCCGTCTACTAGACACAAGTTTGATGTTTTTAAGATTTTGTATTAATGATGTGTCGGTCTACTCACGCGCTCAAACGTTCACATGATCTAATTTGCAAGAAAATATATATGACACTTGGTTGAGTATGAGATTTATTAAGATTTTCTAAGTTGTCTTTAATTCAACTCGAAACATCGAGCAAGAATCTCTATGTTCTTTTACCTTTAATTCTAACTTGAATCATGCCTACACCCAAACAAAACAGGTTGTGGCTTTGGCATGAGTAAATAAAGGAGATAATCTTTCAAGGATAAATTCCTAATGATGTATACAATTAGATCAAGCTTCTTTTATTCGGATTTTGATGGCTATTAACAAATCCTATGATTCAAAACTGGTATTACAGCTACGGGTGTTAATAGTTTGGATATCGTCAAAATTAATAAATGTTATAACAACTAATAGATTTTTTTTAAAATTAAACTATATATTTTGAAAAACAAAATATAACAGTAATGTAGCTACATCTCCGGGTCGGTTATCGTATGTGGGGTATGGCTGAGCCTAGCCTCCGTGATTCATTCCCGAAACTTGAAACCTGGCTTCTTAACCACAAAGAAGATCCAAGTTAGAGGGCCCGAGGGGTTTAATCTCGAGGGCACTCTGACGCTCAAGTCAGTACCAAGTATAATGCTTGTTAGCGTATGAAAAGTTAAAAATTTATTTAAGGGATTATCGATAATCCACTTAGAAGAAAAGTATACTTTCATGCGCTAACAAAACCAATTGAAGTTAAGGATCATCCTTTCCATATAATAGTTGATTGTCAGTGCACAACTTCACTTTATAATTTTTTTTATTCTTTCATAGGTCATACCAATTACCAATCAAACTCACTCTTTAAGTGTCAATAGCTATAACCTTATATTGGACTTGTAAACTATTATAGAGGGGAATCCTAACTATGGGCCATTGTTCATTGGGTCATACTACTAGGGTATGTTTGTTTTTCAGAAAATCTCTTTATAACCTTTTTGTCTGCGCTAGAATGTTAAGGTCTGTAGAGTGTTTGTTTAGTACTTGAATCCTGGGGCGTATCTACATTGAGGTGAAGGGGAGTAGCCGCCCACCTTAATTTTTTTCCAGTCTTATGTTTATGTGAAAATCCCGATCGCCCCCCATAAAATTATGTATCACACCCCTTAAAATTTTTAAAACTGAAAAGAAAGCAATAACGTCGTAAACACATTGTCGGGGTGAAACTACAATAAGGTTACAGTCCGGTGAACTATATTTACTCGCTAACCAGGTCTGTAACCTAGTAAATATTAGTACTTTTACCAAATAATCAACTACATAATAGAAAGAAAAATATTATATCAAGATAAATGTATTTTACCATCTAACAATCAACTACATAATAGAAAGAAAAATATTATATCAAGATAAATGTATTTTACCATCTAACAATCTAAATTTATATTGGTATCAAGATATATGAGAGATTAAATGTTATATTTAACAGTCGATATTGTTCTCAAATATATTAAAATCCAGGCATTAAAGAGTTTGGGAACCTTTTAATGATAAGTATAGTTATTTAAACATAATACAATCATCAATTTTATGAGCATAATTGCTTTAAACATCAAATACAAGTTTTTATGAGTGTAATTGCTTTAATTGTTTTTTGATATATATGCAAATACAAGATTTTAATAACCGTTTTAATGATGTTCTTCATGATGAACCGGATCCAACCCGATTTGACCTGAAACCGGACCGAAAAGTATATTATATTATGATAGCAAATGATCCTTAAATTTTCCGCCTCCCATAAAAAAATTTCTGGATCCGCCACTGCTTGAATCACAAGCATAATTTGCATCACAAAGTCATTTAGTCTAGCGGTAATGTAACGCTCTAACCCGCAAGGCTGAGTGTGACTATCACGATAATCAAAATCCAGAACATAATTCCATAATTAATAATGATTGAAAGACTAAATTGAGAAAAATAAAACATTAGTCTAACCCAATAGAAGAGTCGATTACTTCAATTTAAATAAATAAATATCAGTCTTCTTTATCCAGATTCACTTTTCACTCCCCTCCCGGATGATCCTGCTGACCCGACGTGCATGAAACAAAAGTACGCCTAAGCATAACGCTCAGTGAATGGAATAACAGATAACAAAAATAAACAGACATGATGATAATCAAAGAAATAACGACATAAGACATATATCAGATAAAACATAACCCGAGCTAATAATCATATCATATAATAACTGAACAGAGGGGACACAGGTAGCGAGCACGTGAACAAAGTTGAAATGGAGTATGGGCAGCATACAAACCATTCACCAGAGTCCTAAATGGAGTGGTGTGCAACCATCCATCAGGAAATACAGGACTAACCTAGGATCAATCCATACGCCTCTGAGGAAATAATAATATAACAGACGGCTAACATAATTTCAGAGTCCTCTTTAGAGACGCCGTGATCTCAGCTCACCGCCACGGTTGGTGCCACGTTATTGATGCCGCAATAACGCGTCTTGGTCACCCCCAAGATGGGGAGAGCTCGGGTAACAAATGTCAAAAATATAAAGTAGTCTAGCTACTTATGAGAAAAACAGAACAACTAACCACGTATGACAGGAATCAAAACTAGAGATGAACGGGAATCAAATATGAGACAAGAATCAGGAATCCGTACCTTAGCTTAGCTGGCAAAGCAGACAAATCAAATCACCCTCAACAAGTATGCGAACCTACAGTTTGTTTATGTTTTGAGTTATATACCAAACGTACATAGCTTTTCTGTCTATTGTGTCACACCTCAAATTCCGGGTCTGGAATCTATCACGGAGGGGTGAGCAAAACGGATCGAACACAGTAGTTACACATGAGATGCAGTTATCTATATGATAAGTTTTAGATAATCAATCCATTATTGTTCAGAGTATTAGGTATTATACGCAGCGGAAATAAATATATAGATTGTTTCTTAACAACACGTCTAATCATATCTCAGATAATAAATAATATGTATCTTGAGCTCTTATATGATCCTACGTGCGTGTCCATAAACTCTTAGTAGATACCTGAGAATACATGTAAATCAAGTGTCAACACAGGGTTGGTGTTCATAGGTAAGTAAAACATAATGATAAATCATCATCTGACATCCATTAGGATTTACTGAAAAGTGTGAGTTTAATTTACTCACCGGTATATGAATAGCCTGACGGAACCCTTTTTATACGGTGAACCCGTTATCCCACATACCCACTATGTACAAGCCCAACAAATCCTTCACATAGTATTTGCCCATGTATCATAGTTTAATATCTTTTCATGTGTATATATGTTATTTATATAATTTAAATCAGAGGGCGCGAATCCTCTCTTTACATTTATCCCTCATATTATATATATATATATATATATATATTATAGATATATATATTATATATATATATATATATATCCATACATTCGTAATATCTTACTTAACATAATTTGTTTCTTTTACCTACTTTTGACTAGAAAGTCAAACTATCTACTATATCGATTAGTAGCCTACTGTAATATAACTATAGTAGGACAGACATGAAAATATAACATTTTAATTATCCTTCTTCTTCGTTTTTTTTTCATGCATACATCTATGAAATTTAACCATATTAGCCTTCAAAGATTGAACTTCTTCTAATTCATGTACGTGAAATTTCAAATTCAGTTGTATGAATGAACGAGCATTCAATACGAAGTAAACTTTGATGATTAGTAACGTTGAGGTTAACAATTGAAGCAACCGCGAGTAACCTTGGTCGTCGAAACCAACAATCACAAAGCCATATTCAAACATATTATACCGAACAAAAATGATTGACGGTTACCGATTTTATTACCTCGACCACGACGAGCACGACGACCACGACGAGCACGACGACGACGACGACGACGACGACGACGACGACGACGAGGAGCACGACGAGGACGACGAGCACGACGAGGACGACGAGCACGACGACGACGACGAGCACGACGAGGACGACGAGCACGACGACGACGACGACGACGCGACGACGACGAGCAGACGAGGACGACGAGCACGACGACGACGACGACGACGACGACTACAAGAAGAAGAATAATAAAGTAATAATAATAGTAATAATAATAGTAATAATAATAGTACTACTAATAGTAATAGTAATAATAGTACTAGTAGTAGTAATAGTAGTAATAGTAGTAATAATAGTAGTAATAATAGTAGTAATAATAGTGGTAATATAGTGGTAATAATAGTAGTAATAATAGTAGTAATATAGTATAATATAGTAGTAAGAATAGTAGTAAGAATATTAGTAATAATAGTAGTAATAATAGTAGTAATATAATAGTAATAATAGTAGTAATAATAATAGTAATAATAATGTAATAATAAAATAATAACAACAATAATAACAACAATAATAAAACACAATTATAACAACAATAATAACAACAATAATAACAACAAAATAAAAAACAATAATAACAACAATAATAATAGAATAATAAGAATAATAATAATTATAATTATAATAATAATGATAATATAATAATATAATAAAATAATAATAATAACATAATAATAATAATACACAAATATAATCAGTGTTAAGAAATGTCAAAAAAAAAAAGACTCGGTGACACTCAACGTATTATGCGTGCAAACCAACTATATATAACAAACAGAAAGAAATGATACATTGTAAAGTTTTAAGTTTTCTCAATATAACAATATTTATTTTTTTTCTCCAAAGCAATCAAAAATTTACTTTTTTTTTTTGCAATTTTACACTTAAACTCATAAAAAATTTTTAAAAACTAGTCACAACACTTTCTTTGTTTTTTTAATTAAAAAAAGGTCATTTGTGCTTATTTAAATTTTACCACTTACACCCTCCCTCAAGTAATGTTAAATTTACATTGATCTTTTAAACTTAATAAAATCATCTTTATTTTTCTTTTACCCAAATTATAGTATGGCCATTAACTTTAATAAAGTTATCATCTACACATTCTCTATTCTTTACTTGTTTTGCTTCAAGGATTCATTTTTATAGAATTTATTCTTGTTTAAAATTTTCTAATTAGTCTGTCATATGTGAATTTTTACAACTGATTATTACTAATATATAATCATCAAAATTAACAATTTTAATTTTTACAACTCCCATGCAAAGCACGTGTCATCCCGCTAGTCTAACTAATGTCAACAAAATACGAAAACTGGAATGTTAAATAAATCAATAAGTAATTAAAATTTTTTTATTATAAAAAATGCAGTTTAACCACCGATACGTTTAGCCGAACAAGTCGACTTCAAAATCATTTGTTTCAAATGGATGTGGGGAGGCAAAATGTATAAAAACATGGATCAAAACTATCTATTATGATAGTATAAACTTTCCAACTATTACAGTTTAGACATCCTGAACAAAACTTTCTACACAGCCTTAACCAAAACGATCAAATGCTATCATAAGACACAAGGATTGCACAACAGCCTGACGTGATGATTTCTTAAGCATCAAAATTCAACTGTGTACCCATAATCTCCCTTCACATGTGTCTTGAAACATTGTGGATTATGAAACCGAACGAAGCAACAATCCTATCAAGTACCCAATTATTGCTCCATAAGGTACACAAATTGGCCATTCCTGGAAAACAACCGAAGAGTTGATTAATAAAAGTTGAACAAACAGGGTAAATTATGGTAGGAAAATATGTTTTACCATTAGAGGTGACCATTTCAGCCCATTTTATTGGAAACACGGTCGATAGGGTTGTGGTTTATCTAAACCAACTCAAAGAGGCACATAAAGAAACTATGGGCTAGATTGGTTTATTCAAGATTTAGAGTATTATTGTAACTACCCTTTTTGTAATCCTAGCTACACATTAATCTAAAGAAATCAAAAAATGGCAGAGTTTTGCGGGGTAAACCCACACCAGTCTAGCCTGTTTGACCCTACTATAAGTGACACATTTCAATCTGGATCTGTTTGACCCATTACCCAACCAAGCCATCTTGCCAGCTCTAGTTACCATCTAGTTGACTTTAGTTTTCAGATGAAGCTGATGATTGTAAAATCCTTAAAAAAATTAAACCTGAAAAAACTTGAATGTTTTAACATGATTTGTAAAAGTAGAAAGGTTTTTTTATGAAGTTAAAGTCAGCTACAATGGTCTTCTTGGAAGTTCAAGTCAAGTACGATGGTTACAAATGTTTTAAAAATTCCATGTTTAATGTTTTTCTCCGATCACTCCAACTATAGCAGTTACTTTTGCGTTACTAAAGGCAAGCACAATGTTTTTCTTGAACATATTAACAATGGAAACGTGCTTTACCTGTGCCTGGTTTCTTTCTAGTGTGTTGTCCGTGTTTTTATTTTTTGACGGTTTTAGTATACTCTGTCTGGTATAATAGATAGTCGGAGCCATTATGCTGCCCCGAGATCATGTTTCGGTGAGGAGAGGTGCCAAGACAGGGAATAAGGTCTGTAGATTAAGAGTGGCATCGTGGAATGTAGGAACATTAACTAGTAAGTTACTAGAGTTAATGATGTGCTGAAGAAACGTAGGGTCCACATAGCATGCCTGCAGGAGACTAGATGGCG
Source organism: Flaveria linearis (assembly GCA_024085815.1). Classification (NCBI taxonomy): domain Eukaryota; kingdom Viridiplantae; phylum Streptophyta; class Magnoliopsida; order Asterales; family Asteraceae; genus Flaveria; species Flaveria linearis. The sequence goes on from CM044016.1 coordinate 55,173,538, forward strand.
AGGTGGGAGAGCAAAAGCGTGCGATAGTTATAAACTATGGTATTCAGGGTCTGATGGAACTAAAAACGGAGTAGGTTTTCTAGTCGCTAAGGAACTCCAAGATAATGTAGTGGAGGTGAGAAGACACAATGATAGAATGATGTTGTTAAGAATAATAATAGGAGATGAGGTAGTGACGGTAGTTAGTGCGTATGCACCACATGTTGGACTAGGGGAAACGGAAAGAAAAAGGTTCTGGGAGAGAGTTTAGACCACGTTAGGCCAACATACCTAGAGAAGAGAAGTTATACATAGGAGGAGATTTTAATGGACATATCGGAAGGGACAATGAGCATTTCCAACTGGTGCATGGAGGATAGGGTATGGTCTTAGGAATGACGGCGGTAGGGAGCTGCTTGAATTTGCAGTAGCGCACGACTTAGGCATCATAAATTCGTTTTTTAAGAAAAGAGATTCACATCTAATTACATTTAGCAGCGGCGGGAGACACACACAGATAGACTATTTATTAACGAGGAGAGAAGATCATAGCACGTGGAAAGACTGTAAAGCAATCCGGGAGAGACAGTTGTGACGCAACACCATATGTGGTAGCGGATATACGAGTCAGGAGGCCAATTGCCCAACGGAACAGGAGAAGTACACCCAAGATCAGATGGGGTCAGCTCAAAGATGAAAAGATTACCCTTCTTAGAGATAAAGTCATACCAATGATCCAAAATGGGCCACAGGAAGACGCAAACCAAAAGTGGGAGGCTATGGCAAACTAGGATCACCCAAGCAGCTAAAGAAACGCTGGAGTTACAACAAAAAGGACAGTTGGTCATAAGGAATCATGGTGGTGGAACGAAAATGTACAGGAGAAGATACGTATCAAACAACAAAGTTTTAGAGAGCTCATACGATGTAACAGTGAGGAAGAACACGCAGAGCTAAAACAAAAGTACAGGGACGCTAAGAGACAAGCAAAAAAAGCGGTGTCAGAGGCAAAGAACGCGGCATACGAAACATGTATAAGCGATTAGAGACGAAAGAAGGGAGACATGACATGTTTAAGATAGCCAAGGCAAGAGAAAGAAGCAGACAGGACCAGGGAATGGTTAAGTTCATAAAGGCGGCGGATGAAAAGGTTTGGTGAAGAGAAAGATATCAAGGAGAGATGGAAAACTTACTTCGATGATTTATTCAACAAAACCAACCCAAATCAACAAATGGAGATGGATAGAACAACCCAAACAAACGCAACAAAACCTGTGCTATTGTAGAAGCATCACAGTAGACGAAGTAAAAAGAGCTATGAAGAAAATGGGAAGGGCTAAAGCGGTGTGGGCCCAGACAAATACCGATTGAAGTGTGGAAATGCCTGGGTGATGAGGGACTCCAATGGCTAACAGATCTATTCAACACTATCTTAAGACAGGGAAGATGCCAGACAGTGGAGAACAGTGTCATAGTCCCATATATAAGAAAAAAGGAGATATCCAAGGCTGCGAAAACTACAGGGGAATAAAGCTGCTGAGTCACACGATGAAACTATGGGAAAGAATTATTGACACGAGGATTAGACGGGAAACCCAGATAGCAATAAAACCAATTTGGATTTATGCCAGGACGCTCTACAACAGAAGCCATAACCTCATAAGACAGATAAGGGAGAAATATAGAGAAAAGAAAAGGGACCTCCATATGGTATTCATAGACCTAGAAAAGGCCTATGACAGTGTACCGAGACAACTAATTTGGGAAAGCCTACGACATAGAGGAGTACCAGAGAGGTATATCAAATTAATTAAGGATATGTATGACGGGGCAAAAACATGTGTGCGAGCACCGGTAGGAGACACAGACTCATTCTCAATGGAAGTGGGACTACACCAAGGATCGGCATTGAGCCCATTCTCTTCACACTAGTGTTGGATGAGATGACTAAGCATATACAACAGTCAGTCCCGTGGTGCATGCTCTTCGCGGATGATATTGTCTTAATATCAGAATCTAAAATGATGCTTAACGACAAGCTAGAGCAGTGGAGAGCAGCGCTAGAGAGCAGAGGATTAACGATAAGCCGCTCTAAGACGGAATACATGCATTGTAACTTTGGTGGCGACGAGGAAGAGGACACCCAAATCAGTATCCAGGGTATGCCGGTACCACGGACATCTAGATTCAAATACCTGGGCTCGTACCTGCAGGAGGACGGAGAGATACACAGCGGTAGCTCACCGTGTCCAAGCAGGATGGTGTAAGTGGAGAGCAGCATCAGGGATCCTATGTGATAAGAGGTTTCCAGCAAAACTCAAGGGGGAAAACTATACAGAGTGGCGGTACGCCAGCTATGCTATATGGAACAGACTGCGGGCCATAAAGAAATCACACGAGAAACAAATAGAGGTTGCGGAAATGCGAATGCTAAGGTGGATGTGTGGCCATACAAGACTGGATGGATAAGAAACGAAGTGTTTAGACAGAAGCTAGAAGTGGCTCCTATTGCAGATAAAATACGAGAGGGAAGATTAAGATGGTATGGACATGTCAAGAGGAGACATGGCAGCTCCGGTCAGAGCAGTGGAGAACATCATCATAGAGGGTAGGAAGAGTAGGGAAGACCTAGGTGACTTGGGAAGAGAGAATTAGGCAGGATATGGTACACTTGCACCTCTCTGAGCACATGATCGAGGATAGGAGTGAGTGGAGGCGTAGAATCAAATTAAGGACTTTTAGTGGTTTCGGTAGCTTTGTTATGCTTGTTATATGCTTTGTTATATGCTTTGTTATATGCTTTGTATATGCTTTGTTATATGCTTTGTATATGCGTTGTATGATGATTGTTGTTATTGCAGTGTTAACGAGTCGGGGGTCTCTTCGGAAGCGGTCTCTCTATCTTTCTAGATAGAGGAAAGACTTGCCACCATATACCCCCCCAGACCCTGCTCTTCAGCGGGAGACACTGGGTATGTTTGTTTGTTTGTTTGTTTATATTAACAATGGAAACGGGCTGAGAGTCATATGCTCAAAGGTGAATAAGTTTACCGGGTTGAAAGTCACCTAAAGCTACTTTTAATGCAAATAGTTTTTAGCGTAACATTTAGATTAGTTTGCAATGAGTTTTGTAACCGAACACAATGATTATTAATTAAAAATGAACAGAAAAACGTTTAGCGGTGATCACCCAAACCTGATCTGACCGGCCGAATTAAAAATTGATTATAACACGTACTTAGAAACAAACCCAAACCAGTTGACCGTTACACCCTGCCTGGCCCATTCATCTTTGCTACATCATCTTATTATCTATCATATATGCCATTCTTTTACCTTACCGCAATGCAAAGCAATAGTATATTGTAATAATGCAATGTTTATGTAACCTACCCGAAGTTTTAAGGTTTTTGTGAAACAGTACCTGCCACGGCCTTTCCCAGTCAAGTGGCATGGGCCAGGCCCCAAACCAAGCTCCGATTACTGCACCATGTGCAGGTATGCCGATCATATAATCAATAAATCCAATTGGCCTGCAAGTTAAAACTTGCACATGTAACTACACTAGAAAAATATATATTGAGCAAAAATATAGAGATGCTCTTATTTTGGTTGGAAGAGAGTAAACAACCAACAACCATACCTAGTAAACCCCACCCATAGCAAAGTTATTGGTAGGGTACAGGGTTGGAAGAGAGTACATCATTTAATTTGTTCTAGAACAATTACTACACTTAGACTGTTTTGAATTTGATAAACAAGCTTAAATACTTATATGCCATGTTTTAACTATGTCAGAATGGAGTCATATGAACGGTTTAATTTATCAAGAACTTACTTTGTTTGTGAAGTCATATGAACGGTTTAATTTATCAAGAACTTACTTTGTTGTGCAAATATTCGGTGCAAATCCACCCAAGATGAACCATAGACAGAAGCTGCAGGGACAGCCTGCAAAATATGCAATGCATACAAGATCAACAACAGATTGGCAGACTATAACAGTAAACTTAAAAACTTAACTAAATCGGTAGGTCAAACAATTAAAAGTATACCATGAAATAATCAACTGTATATAACCCTTAAATTGTTGTATTAGAAAAATTGGATATAAAGGGTTTGTAGTCTAGTGGTACCAAGGTGTATATAAAAGATGTTCCCCCCAAGTGGTTGAGGGTTCCAAGTCCCATGGTAGACAAATGTGTAGCTTTAGGAGTAGGATTAGAGGGTGTGTGAGTTAGCCATAAAAAAAAGAACTGTTATTGTAATGATAATTTTTATAATCATATCTCATACACTTATAGCTTATTAAACACATATTAAAATAAAAATACCTTGACAGAAACCCATTGTAACCAGTCTTAAAAGTGAATCCATTTTGACCAATTACCCCACCTGGCCAACTCATTTTACACCTGTATGTTAAACTCCCTACAGAGTAAACAAAAACAAGTGAAATCTTAAAAAACATGTAAGTCAAATATATATTCCCAAGTGACCAAGGCAAAAACCATATGAACTATAAATATATAATTATATTTCTTTAAAAAAAAGCTAAAATCTTAAATAAACACTCACAGTAAGTGCAGGCATCAGTAGAGACCAGTGAAGGGTTCTTAAAAAGTACCTGCATTGGTAAGAAAGAAAATACATCAGCAAAAATTGCATGTGCTTATACAAATATATTTTCTACGTTCTATACTAACACAAAATTTTATTATTAGTGTCCAAATTACAATATACTTCACCTCCACTTGAACAGAAGTACATACCGAGTTCCAACAGGGGCCCCTAAAGCAAAGCTCCAAGTGCATTGACAACAGCCCCTGAAAATTAAAATACGCAAGTGCATAAAGATTTCAAGAAAACATCATAATATTGCTATTAAAGGATAAGAAGATTGTCCACAATATAAGGTATATATGAATGAACTGTATTTAAAATGTATCTATAGAACTTTACACATATATACGCGCGCACACATTTTAATTATTTCTTCTATGCGAAACAGCCAGCAACAGAATAAAGGATGGAGAGTTAAAGACTAACCAACTGGAAGCCCCAATAAACCTCTAGCTACAGCCTTCAAGTACTGCAATGTAAGATTTTAAAAAATAGCTTGGTTAGTAATGATGAACATCAATCTTATATATGATAACCCATTCAAGTACAAATAACAAAAATGATGTATTACCGAAGTCTGATCCTTATCTTTCCGAAAGAAACTGTATATAAGAATCACAACTGGGACCTCAATCAACTGCACAAACAAATTCAAATCTGGCTGTTATAGAGCGTAAATTGCCAACAAGAAATACATTGTTAGTTATCAACATGACAATATTTTCGAGCGCATATAAATTCTTAAGCCATAGAACATAGCATAATAATATTGGATTTGTCTTCCAGATACCAAATTGATCCGCCAAAAATGCATCCAATAAATTGAGTCATGCCCAATCCAAATAATGTCTTCTTGAATCATGTTTTGTCATGAAAAATCAATAAATAACACCTTCACTTAATAATAATAATAATATTACTCCCTCTGGTATTCTACTAAAAACAGTATACTTTTAGCAAATCACTCATGCCCATTTCATTTATACTACTCTCAAGTTCCCTACAGATCTCATTAGCTATTAGGCATCATAATTATCATCAGCATCAACATATAATCCACGAGTGGTAGATACGAACTTAAGTCTGAAATAAACCCTAATCACACAGCAACAAATACTTTACCAAACAACAGGATTCACATCATAAAAGCAAAACGACAAGATTAACTAGTAATTAGTGATTATTACCCATACTAAACGGAGGGTTTCAACCGGATTATCGATCAAGTTGATGAAGAACACATTAATCGCGATCCAAAACGATGAAGCTAACCCAATCCCACAAATCAAATGCGAGATTAGAAACACTTTGGCCGGAGATTGATTAGTGTTGTTCATATCGACGGTGTTGCCGTTTGGGTATTTGAGTTTTTACCCGACCCCGAAAGAAAGCATGTTCTATTGTTCTTGTAGCCTTTGGTCCATTTGGGTCATGTTGATATGGATCAACAAACACCCAAGCCAACCAAAAGAGCAGCTTGTATATGAATAGTTTTAGAGGTTTAACCGATTATTAAAACTAGTGTTTTCTCATGCGATACGCGCCTCGTTGGAAACCACAAAAATGAATACTAATACCGGTTTCGATAATACATCTAACAGCACCCATAATCGGTTTGGTTTGTTGGTTCGTCGTACTACCGAAACAATACTTGCACTCGTAATAGCCTATGATAAAAAAAGTACCGATGTTAGATGCCAAAAAAAAAATTATGGTCGAAAAGCAAAAACACAAAACTTTATTATAGCACCTCACTTGCACTACCAAAATGCCAATTGACCAATGTTTGATGCCAAAAATACAAAGGGAAAACTTTTGTGGTCAAAAAGCAAAAGCACAAAACTTTATTGTAGCACCTCACTTGCTTTTTAATATAGATACATAATACCAAAAAGAAAAAAAAAACTTTGTGGCCAAAAACGAAGACCATAAAAGTCATTATAGCACTTGAGTTGCTTTTTAATATAGTATATAATGATATGTAAAAAAACATACCGAGGCGGAAGACTCATGCATCCCGGGAGGGTACGACTTCAAGGGATGGACTCAATCGAACGAGCAACCACTCTCCATCTTTGTAGGATATTAAATCCAACAATGGATACAATAGAGGAATGAAAGTGTCTGGCATGTATGTAGAGCTATAGTTATAAGGTGTCACACCCCAACCGACGGCGGAATCATCGGAGCGGACGAGGGAATGATTGATTGTTCATAACTCATGATTGTCTAATAATAAAGTAATATTAAAATCAGATTACAGGATAACATGAATTTAACAGATACAAATACAACAGTTAAAGTCACAGATAGTAATTGTCTTTGTTTTGACTAAGTCCGGTCTTATATGAGCATGTAGAATTCCACTAACTTGCTTAACCTGAAATCATGTGAGAAAATAAAGTCAGCTAACGAATTAGCTGGTGAGTAATCATAGTTTTGAGTATACATATAGATTGATTGATTGATTGAGAGTAATCAATTCACAAGGTAACGTTAAGACTTATATTGCAATAGTAAAGCATATAGATAAACCGACACAATAACAACCCCTTGACTTGACACTTGCATATAATAGACTCCACACATACACCATAGATTAACTCCTGCCTCTGGCACAATCACCACTCGACTATTCATATAGGGTGGGTTATCCAAACCATTAGATCTACCATTGATACCAGGATTGATTGAATTAGGGTTTTACTATCGTCCAGTTTATCATAGTATGTTCACATAATTGCAAGTAATAACATAACCTGTCTTGAATTGAATTTAGAATGAAATAATAATAGAATATCATGATTGAATATATTGTATCACATGATTTCCCCCAAATAAGAAATGATATAAAAAGGGGGATATGAATACTCACATGATTGATGAGATTAGAATCTGGATGTGATAGATTAGACACCAACGATTTCCTTATGATTAACCTAAGGATCGGTGCCTCGAATTAGAATAATAATAATGTGAGAATTGGAATAGATTAGGGTTTTCATTTGGTTTTGATTGGTAGTTTAAATTAATTAATTTTATTTGGTTTGAATGTCTTGAAGTAAATAAATGAATTTATTGAAAGTGATTTTTTGTTTAGAACTTAATAGAAATAAATATATTAATACGCGTAATCGTTTGGTTTATTGTTAAAGTGTGGGAAAACAAATAACTAATTTATTAACTAATTATATGATAATTAATTAAAATATTTAATTATTTAGATGACTAAAAGAAATGAAAATGATTTGGAACGATTTAGATATAAAACTTTTATATCTGATTGAAATAATCATGATTTAAACAATATTACATAAATATTATTTGAACCAATAATTATTTAGTGATTTTTAACCGTTAATTATAGTCTAGTTTTACAAGAAATTAAACTAAATATGTTATTTATTTAAAACAATTCATAAAATAAGTAAATAAATGTTAAGATAAATTTCAGAAAATTATTAGGTTGTTTTAAAATTTTTTAGTGTTTGCAGAAACCTTTTTTATAATTTTTAGAAATTTTTTCATAATTATTAAAGCTTAAAATGGCTTAAAAAAATATGGGAGGTGGCCCGGGGTCGAACCCGGGACCTCCTGTTGGTCATGGAAGCACAGAACCAGCAAACCAAAGGCCTAAGCCGTGAAAGAAACCGGGTTCAAATTGTTTTAAACACAAGTTCAAATCAACCCCAATTCCTTTGAGCCCTAGTTAAAATCCGAACCAAATTGAACTCGAAATCGACTTTGATAGCTTCTGCAATCATGGGGCTTTTGTTCCCCATGAAAAACCGAGTGTGTGGGTGTGTGGAATTACCTATTTGGTGTTCGATTGAAGTTGATCCCAACGAAGAACAGGTCGCGGCACTCGTGATGATTGATTGATGCCCAAACCGTGATTATAATCAAATTAAACTATAGGGTAGCTTCGAATGATGATCTAGAAACAAAGCCCTATGTTAATTCGAATAAAATCGATTGGAGAATGGTTAGAAATCGAGTTGCAGGTCCGCGGTCGAAGAGAGTGCTCGAGAGTGGTGTTTGAGTTCGTTTTAGATGAAATTCGTGATGTTAATAGCTTAAAAACCGATAAAGGGTTCTTCCACTTTGATTATTTTACGCGTTTTGGTGCTTGATTTGGGGGTGGTCGACCGATGGTGGTGATTGTTGTGGGGTTCGAACGCGGGTGGAAAGGGGTGGGGTTGGGATGTTTCCGGAAATTACAGGAATGGTCCCTGTGGTTTATGTTTTAATAGTTTAGGTTTAAAGCTTAGTTTTTAAGTTTTATAATTTACAACAATACCCCCTGCACTTTATTTAAATATATATATTTTTTTATTATTATTATTATTTTTGTAAATCATTGTCATTACTTTTTATTATTATTAATATTATTATTATTATTATTATTATGGGTATTGTAATTATTAAATTTATTGTTTACAACGATTAACATTTTTTTAAAAAAAACGCGATGTTACAGTCTCCCCTGCTTTAGGAAATTTCGTCCCGAAATTTGTTCACGAGGAGGCTGAAACGAAAAGATGAGGATACTGGGATTTCATTTGGTCCTCACGTTCCCAGGTGAATTCTGGGCCACGTTTAGATTCCCAGCGAACGTTGACAATAGGTATCCGGCTTCGTTTGAGTTGTTTGACTTCCCGATCCATAATTTTCACAGGTTTCTCAATAAAGTGGATAGATTCATCAATCTGGACTTCGTCGAGTGGAATGTGGAGATTTTCGTCGGCAAGACATTTCTTGAGATTTGAAACATGAAACGTCGGATGTATATTGCTAAGTTCTTGGGGTAGTTCAAGCTTGTAGGTCACTTTTCCAATTCGCTCGTGCACTTTGAATGAACCCACGTAACGAGGTGCTAACTTCCCTTTCTTTCCAAAGCGAATCACTCCCTTCCAAGGTGATACTTTAAGAAGTACGAGATCACCGACATTGTATTCCATGGGTTTACGTCTTTTATCAGCATAATGCTTTTGACGATTTCTAGCAGCGACCAAGTTATCACGGATCTTATGAATTTTGTTTGTTGTTTCTTGTATCAATTCCGGACCAGTAATATGTGATTCACCAACTTCAGACCATACAAGGCCTCAAATGGTGCCATCTATTGGTCTGGTAACTGTTATTGTAAGAGAATTCAATCAACGGAAGATGAGAATCCCACGATCCACTGAAATCAATGACACAAGCCCGAAGCATATTCTCGAGGGTTTGTATCGTTCTTTTCGTCTGACCGTCGATTTATGGGTGATAGGCTGTGCTAAGATTCAGTTGAGTTCCAAGGGCTGATTGGAGACTTTTCCAGAAACGAGAGATGGAGCGACCATCACGATCAGAGATAATATCTTGACAAAAGATTGTTTGGAAAATTACCATCACGTAATCCGGTGTCGATGACATTCCAAAATGGAAGTTGATAAATAAGGAATATATGGTTCGATGTAGCTAGATCGAGTCAAAACATGAAGATAAAAGAAATCGATTTAAGAATTTAAATGCTCCAAGCTTGGAGTCAAAATTAGCTTAAAGCGATCGAGTCTCTTTTAAAGTTCAGAGATCATGCTTTGGCTTGATAGGTCGAAACACTAACATTATTTCACCCTTCAAGTTACTACATGCGTCTCGTCACTTGATTACAACCATGGTAAGTTGGAGATCAAGAAATAACAATAATCATCAAGGTATGGTTTTCACCCCTAACTTGATGATGTACTCTCAAGGTATGACCTCTAACTTTCAATCAAAAGTTCGATCTCAACTCATTGTTGAGGATCCATAGAAATAAGACGAGGTAACTCATCATTAAGGTAAAGGAAATCACTCCTATCTTAATGATAAAGTTTTACAAAAACAAAATATAACAAGATAAACTTCTTCATCAAAATCCAGAATTCACTCCTACTTTGATGAGGTCGTCTCATTTGAACAAATACAATTCATAAGAATGATATTATCATCAAGGTATGAATTTCACGCGTATCTTGATGATTGAGCTTCAAGAAAACAATCGAAGATTGACATTTGTCACCAAAGTACGGGTTTCAATCCTATTTTGATGAGATCATGTCATTTGTGAAATGTAAATTTCAAAGAGAATAATTGAAGCCAGTCCTCGAGATAAGAAAATCACCCTAATCCAGAGGATGAAATTTTATAAAACACATCATTGGAAACCATTTATTGAAATGAATAAAGGATCATCACCAAAGTAAGGGAATCACCCCTGTTTTGATGAGTTAGAATTATTTAGGACACTCGTATCTCCCACGTTGCATGTGGTTCAAAGTTCGACTTAACAACGAAAGAAAAAATATCTCAATTAGAAATTTAGAAATTACATCAATGTAACAAAAGGAAATCACGTTTACAAATCTTGAATTGAATCAGGAAGACGAAATCAAGGACAAGAATTATTCAACACCACATCATTGGTGGCTCGAGCTTGTTGGGCATTGATGTTAAAAGCACGTCCTTGAGCCGTAGGAACCAGGCTGACAAGTTGAGGGCATCGATTGCGAAAATGGTTCGGATCACCACATTGATAGCATGCACAACCCTGGGTAATTGCAGGAAGATGTTGGTGGACTGGTGCATTAGTCGGAGCTTTAGCAACACTCTTGCACACGTTGAATGTATGACCCAAACGACCACAGTTTGTGCATTGACGACACTGAATGTTAGCGGGATGGTGATACATGCAGTTGTTACACTACGGAAAAGGTCCAGCGTATGACTTTTTCATTAGCGATTGGTTGTTTACTGTTGGTTGACGAGTTGGAGGGACTTGATTAATTGGTACAGCAGGGGTAATTACAGCAAAGTTTTGAGATTGAGTCTTCCTCTTCTTGTTCTTGGAAAGCTCGGCTTGGTCCGATTTGACGGTCTCGTTAGGAAGTTTATCGGTATTTTTCTTCGATCCTTTCCTGGTTAAAGAACCAGATTTCACATGATTATCGGTTAACTGCGCAGCCAGCCTGATAGCATCTTCTAGTGTCGAAGGATTCCTTCCTAGCACCGTATCCTGAATCTGCATGGTTAGACCACCAATGTATTTCTCGATGGCTCGGGAGGTAGGGGTAGCAAGGTGCGGTACCAAAAGGCTTAGTTCGTGGAATCGGTTAGTGTATGCGAGGTTCTCACCACTGTCTTGGGTTAATTCCCAGAACTCAGCTTCCAGTTTCCGGACTTCATTTCTTGGGCAGAACTCTTTAGTCATGAGCTCCTTAACTTCAGTCCATGTTAAGGCTAGAGCAGTTTCAGTTCCACGGGTTCGTTTCTCTCCGTTCCACCAAGTAAGTGCGCGGTTCTGAAGAACACTTGTGGCATACTGGACTTTCAGATTTTCAGGGCATTCGCTGTTTAGGAAAGTGTTCTCGATGCTTTCAAACCACTGTAGTAATCCGGTAGCACCTTCAGTTCCACTGAACTTAGTGGGGTTGCAAGAACTGAAATGTTTGTAAGTACAATTTTGGGGAGGGTTTGGTGCAGTTGGGTTTTGAACAACATTGTTGCCTTGGTTCAAATGGGTAAGTAGAGTTGGGATGACCGCAGTAACTTCACATGCTACAATAGCAGAAATCTTACGGCCAGAGTTTCTAGACCGTGAACGGATTTGACGAGAAGACATTCTGGAATATCATTAGATATTTTATGAGAATTGGATAATAGGAGTTATACCACATGAAAACGACAATCGGGAATTTGGCATAATAACAATGAGATGTTCCGTGTGTAATCGTTTGATTCGTAAATCAAAGCGAGTACGTTGACTAATCAAAGTGTTATGTCTAACACAACCTTATTGAAGACATGCGTACCTATAAGCAGATACTCATCCTGAGGGTTCCCAAGTAAGGTAGACAGATCCATCAGTTGATTTGGATTTATACGAATACCTTGCCTAGACAGAACACCCCGAGATACAGGTATCCCACTCTTCCAGCATAGCATGTTTCAAGTTGTAAGACACAGACTTTGACGAATTTGAAAACCATGAATAACAATCGAGTTTTGGAGTTTGAAATCACTTGAATTAGGCACACAATGCCTTAGAATATGATTTAAGATTCGTGTGTATATTGCTAAGATTCAAAGTATAGGAAGAATCACACAAGGCATATAATCACATAATCAAGTATAAACATGTAAAGCACATATAATCCTATCTATGCATAAAAATATAGGAGAGGGCTCATGTGTAAAGGTACTTAGTTATAGTCTAGGTCATTCCATTTCTAATAACCTAATTCCCTATAACCATGGCTCTGATACCAATCTGTCACACCCCGACCGACGGCGGAATCATCGGAACGGACAAGCGAATGATTGATTGTTCATAACTCATAATTGTCTAATAGTGAAAGTAATATTAAAATCAGATTACAGGATAACATGAATTTAACAGATACAAATACAACAGTTAAAGTCACAAATAGTAATTGTCTTTTGTTTTGACTAAGTCCGGGTCTTATATGAGCATATAGAAGTCCACTAACTTGCTTAACCTGAAATCATGTGAGAAAATAAAGTCAGCTAACGAATTAGCTGGTGAGTAATCATAGTTTTGAGTATACATATAGATTGATTGATTGATTGAGAGTAATCCAATTCACAAGGTAACGTTAAGACTTATATTGCAATAGTAAAGCATATAGATAAACCGACATAATAACAACCCCTTGACTTGACACTTGCATATAATAGACTCCACATATACACCATAGATTAACTCCTGCCTCTGGCACAATCACCACTCGACTATTCATATGGAGTGGGTTATCCAAACCAGTAGATCTACCATTGATACCAGGATTGATTGAATTAGGGTTTTACTGTCATCCAGTTTATCATAGTATGTTCACATAATTGCAAGTAATAACATAACCTGTCTTGAATTGAATTTAGAATGAAATAATAATAGAATATCATGATTGAATATATTGTATCACATGATTTCTCCCAATAAGAACTGATATAAAAAAGGGATATGAATACTCACATGATTGATGAGATTAGAATCTGGATGTGATAGATTAGACACCAACGATTTCCTTATGATTAACCTAAGGATCGGTGCCTCGAATTAGAATAATAATAATGTGAGAATTGGGAATAGATTAGGGTTTTCATTTGGTTTGATTGGTAGTTTAAATTAATTAATTTTATTTGGTTTGAATGTCTTGAAGTAAATAAATGAATTTGTTGAAAGTGATTTTTTGTTTAGAACTTAATAGAAATAAATATATTAATACGCGTAATCGTTTGGTTTATCGTTAAAGTGTGGGAAAACAAATAACTAATTTTATTAACTAATTATATGATAATTAATTAAAATATTTAATTATTTAGATGACTAAAAGAAATGAAAATGATTTGGAACGATTTAGATATAAAACTTTTATATCTGATTGAAATAATCATGATTTAAACAATATTACATAAATATTATTTGAACCAATAATTATTTAGTGATTTTTAACCGTTAATTATAGTCTAGTTTTACAAGAAATTAAACTAAATATGTTATTTATTTAAAACAATTCATAAAATAAGTAAATAAATGTTAAGATAAATTTCAGAAAATTATTAGGTTGTTTTAAAAATTTTTAATATTTGCAGAAACCTTTTTTATAATTTTTAGAAATTTTTTTCATAATTATTAAAGCTTAAAATGGCTTAAAAAAATATGGGAGGTGGCCCGGGGTCGAACCCGGGACCTCCTGTTGGTCATGGAAGCACAGAACCAGCAAACCAAAGGCCTAAGCCGTGAAAGAAACCGGGTTCAAATTGTTTTAAACACAAGTTCAAATCAACCCCAATTCCTTTTGAGCCCTAGTTCGAATCCGAAACAAATTGAACTCGAAATCGACTTTGGTAGCTTCTGCAATCATGGGGCTTTTGTTCCCCATGAAAAATCGAGTGTGTGGGTGTGTGGAATTACCTATTTGGTGTTCGATTGAAGTTGATCCCAACGAAGAACAGGTCGCGGCACTCGTGATGATTGATTGATGCCCAAACCGTGATTATAATCAATTAAACTATAGGGTAGCTTCGAATGATGATCTAGAAACAAAGCCCTATGTTAATTTCGAATAAAATCGATTGGAGAATGGTTAGAAATCGAGTTGCAGGTCCGCGGTCGAAGAGAGTGCTCGAGAGTGGTGTTTGAGTTCGTTTTAGATGAAATTCGTGATGTTAATAGCTTAAAAACCGATAAAGGGTTCTTCCACTTTGATTATTTTGATTATTTTACGCGTTTTGGTGCTTGATTTGGGGGTGGTCGGCCGATGGTGGTGATTGTGGTGGGGTTCGAACGCGGGTGGAAAGGGGTGGGGTTGGGATGTTTCCGGAAATTACAGGAATGGTCCCTGTGGTTTATGTTTTAATAGTTTAGGTTTAAAGCTTAGTTTTTAAGTTTTATAATTTACAACAATACCCCCTGCACTTTATTTAAATATATGTATTTTTTTATTATTATATTTTTTTTTTGTAAATCATTGTCATTATTTTTATTATTGTTAATATTATTATTATTATTATATTATTATTATTATTATTATTATTATTATATTATGGGTATTGTAATTATTAAATTTATTTGTTTACAACGATTAACATTTTTTTTAAAAAACGTGATGTTACATAAGGAATGAAGCTCGCACACACCGGTCGGTGTAGAGTGGGATGAAGTTGCCAATGTGAGTCATGTTTTATCATAAATATAATTAACATCAATATTAAAAAGTTGGTCAAGCTTTTGCATAAAAAGAAGTTAAAATGATCAAATGGTGGAGGTTGACAGATACATAATAGGTTTCGACTTAATTCTCTGGTCTCTTTATTTATTTGATCCGTCTTGTATGCACACATACCTAAAAAACACTAATGGAACTCCTAAAATGCACTCGGAGATATTTTCAAGATAGAGTCTAGATTGTTTTAATGTAAAACAAATTCATCATTTAAAAAGAAAACATTCGTCTATCCTTCATCTCATCTACATATTCCTAATTTAATCGAAATCATCCGAACTTCGTCTTCGTCGCCTCCTAGTCTTCCACAACACTATCATTAGTCTCAACACAACCGAAGAATAAAGCAAAAAAAGGGCGAGGGCGCCAAAGATATGTGTTGTTGTTCCCTTCAATTTAAATCACATTTGTTGATTATGGAATCCAACGGTGCACAATGTGAAAGTTACTATTCCTTCACTTTGCTTTTAAAAATATAGGGTAGTGTGTGTGTTACATACATCAACAACACTCAAAATTATTTGTTCGCACTTAAAAAGTTTTTTAAATAAAACGGGCGGGAAACGAACAATATTACACCTATATCCATTTCTTTTATTTTTAAACCTTTTAAGACTGTAAAAACAAATATTCATTTTAAATATTTTTTTCTCAGTAATATATATTGGCCCTCCATTCCTTTGTGACAGACTCATATATATAAGTTTAAAACCCAATTAATACATTATTCTTTTCTCATACATCCGAAGTTTTACATAAATATTTTATTCAAGTCACCAAAGCTCAATTATTATTATCTATCATGATTTTTACAAATAAATGATACACAGCTTTTTCAACTTAATTGGTTTAATTTGTATTACTGTTACTTTTTATTTTTACAGGAAGCATACGTACGTCTAATACAACATTGTTGGATTTGTCTAAACAACATAACAACAAACCAAATCACATGGAGGTTGATGGATCAAGCGAGCTTCATTTCACACAGGAGATGTGTGCAGAATATAATCAATTAAAAGTGCATTGAACTCAGTTTATTTATTACATCGATGTAGCTTTTGCCATATAAAACAAGAAACAGATTAACAACCTGAACCATAAGAGTGATCTCCGTATTCGAAGAGCCTTCTGCAACAGTCAATATCAATCGCAAACTTACAATGCAAACACTTAAAGATCATGTTGTACCAGAGAGGGTCACCACACTTGTCACAATTACCGTCGCTTTCAACACCTTGAATGAATGAAAGGGAGTGTGGATGCAGTTTAGTATTGCTATATGTACCCCCAAACTTCACATTTACAAATCTATAAATGCCTTTGAAACCATAGGTACCGCCCGGACATGTTTCATACCGAATTATTGATGGAGCACATGCTAAATGCATAGACTGCATACACTCATGACAATGATAGAATGGATTATTAGGATTAAGCTCCTCCTCACAAATTTCACAAAAATATTCACTCTTATGGTTCTCAATGGGAAGGAAACTTAGCTTTAGAGGATGCTTGTCACACTTGTGTGAAGTTGTCTCGGGTATTAACAAAGCGCATCGAGGATGTAGATGGATATCACAGTTGTAGCAACTGAATGAAAAAAACTTTGTGTGCCTAATATAACCTGCACAAATCCTACAAACACTATATTTCTCTCTTTCGTGAAGTAATGAAAAGAGGTGATTGGGTGGCAAGTATGGGTGATTTCTTTAGGTAAGAAGGCACAATTGACGTCAATGTAGTATTCGCATTCCTCACAACAGTAGACAAATCCATTGCAAGGTAAGGCACAAATATCACAATTGAACACTCCGAAAAACTTATTGGGGGCTTTTGAATGGAGAATTAAGGTATGTTGTGGGTGGCCCTGGTGGTCTTTCACCTCGGTGCGCAGTCGAGAGCACCACTCGTGAAGCGCAAAATTGCAATGCTCATCCTCTTCGGCACACACGTATATTGGTGCAGTCGTAATCGGTCTCAAACATCCATTGCACAAAAGTTCAGTCCTCTTCATCGGGTCGTGATAGGATATTCGTTTCATTCTTGAAGGAGTGAAGCTGCTTGTGATATCGGTGCATCGTGCATCCTCCAAAATTAGAGGATGTTGGTGACTAATACGTGAATTCACGGTGTCCTTGTTAACTTCAAACTTACTTGATCCATCTTTCTTGAAAAACCAATGTTTTAGTATGCTATAAGATGGATCAGGAAATGGAAGATGAACAACATCAGGATGTTCAACATCCTTATAATTTTTTTTTATTTTACCCGCATCTGACATAAAAAAACACGATTAAATTTTAGTACTATTTAAATGATCATAAACGAAAACCATTCACGTACATGAGGAAAATAAGTATAGACATATATATATATATAATATATACATATATACACATATATATACATTTATACATACGTACATATATATATATTTATATATATATATATTTATATATATATTTTATATATATATTTATATATATAGGGGCCGAATACTATACAAAGTGCTTTTTCCGTGCGAAACGTATGAAGTTTTGGGGGTCGAATTATCACGCAAGAACAATAATAATCATGCAAGAACAATAATAATCACGTAAGAACAAAATGATATTTACGCAATACAATTTATATTCGCGTGGAATTATCACGCAGAGATGGAATTATCACGCAAGAATACCTTCTACGTAATATTTCATCTTTTTGTGATAATTTCATCTCCGCATGATTAATTATTAATCTTGCGTTATAATTCCACCCGTAACCTCCATTCTTGCGTGATAACTTTGTACGCTTCGCATGAAAAAACACTTTGTACCGTAACATTTCTTTCTCTCTCTTTTCAATTATAAATTATATGATTGGTTAGTGGTGGTTTTCACGGTTTTTAATTATAAATATGGTTTTCATTGGATCTCTCCTCTACACACACACACACACACATATATATATATATATGTATATGTATTAGCTAGGTGGGTCTACCCAATGTTTTCAAAAACGGTCCGGACAGTAAACCGGACGTCTACCAGTCCGCTGGTCGGACCGGTTCAACGGTCGGACCATATATAAGAACCGCATAAAATTATAATTATTTTTTTATAAATATATATAAAAATTACAAAAAAATAAAATATTATATAAAAAAACGGTTCAACCGGTCAGGTTCCCGGTTCACACGGTCCAGTTCCCGGTCAAACCGCCGGTTCGACCGGTTCAAACGGTCTGGCCACTGGTTCAATGTTAAAGCGGTTTTAAGCACCGAACCGTACCGGATTGGAGTCCGGTTCTCGGTCCAACCGGTTGGACCGACCGATCCGGTCCAGTTTTTAAAACTTGGGTCTACCTGGAGCTGCGAGGATGGACATGAACGGCTCGTTTCTTGATGTTGCGCAATCTAGATGTGTATAGTATCTGCATTTGTCACATTTATAAATCCAAAGATCCAGATTATGAAACTTTTGTAGGCATACCCTACACACTGTGGAATATATAGAAAAGTGATCCATTTCCACAAGGGAATAGGCAATGGTGAGCGGATGAATATGGAAGAAATCATCATTTGTAGTTTGTTGGATTTGTAACTTTTCTGGTAGGAAGGCACAATGACTATGAATGAATGGGCCATGACAAATGTAACATTGATAGAAGAATCCTTTATGCTCCTTCCCACATGCATCACACTCGCATAAAATTTGTTTAGGGATGCAAGTTAGCGGGTGTTTGTGGCTAGGATGGTGGATGATATTCTTTTTTAACCATTTCAAAGCACAACATATACAAACAAGAAAATCACATCGACCACAATAATAATGAAGGATGCTATAATAATTGCGGTTATGACAAATATTACACCCCTCCGAGAGAGAAAACAAACCATATAAAGTTTTGCGAGGGTAAAGAGTATGAGCATGGGGACTGTCCTCTAACCTTTCTGGAAACTCCATACAAATTTATGGATAGAGTACTCATCACATTGACTACATGTGTAGTAATATCTGTGAAACCAATTGATCTCTTCCTTACATCGGAAACATAAACATCGAAAGGCTTGTTTTGCAATTAACTCATCCTCGTTCTCTTCCTCGTCTTCTTCATGCTCTTCTTCATGTTTCAGTTGTTCCGACCACAAATCTATGAGATGTAATGGATGTTCGTGTTCTAACAATTGTTTTGTCTTTTCTTTTATATAGTCATCCATTACTATGATAGAAGAAACAGAATCAAAAGTGATCGTTTTAAAAAAAGAAGAATAGAATTAGGAAGATAACGTACACAATCGAAGATGAAATCGTTTAAAAAGAAGAAGAAGAGAATTAGGAAGATAAAGTACACATAGTCGAAGATGAGATCGTTTGAAAAGAAGAAGATGAGAATTAGGAAGATAACACCAATCGAAGATGAGAGAGGATAAGTTTAAAGAATGTGGAGAATATTATATAGGCTTACATTTGTAGCATATTCTTATCTTTATTCTCAAGTTAACTAGAGTTGATTCTCCGACGCGTGTCGCGCGTCTTAAATCGATCGTCGAATAAACATAGCAGAATAGTGTGTGTGGCTCAGAACCAACTGTCAGTTCACGGTGAGTGACGCCATTTATATTGTATCTCAAACGAACATACGTTATCATCACTGACGAAATGCACCACGCGTATGCAGACCCAACAACAATTCAGAAGTATCAAAGAGCAACCAACAAAGCAAAAAACCAAACAAACTTCGTAAATGATATTGTTTCACAAAGGAAATCGCCACCAACACCAGATCTATGATAAAAATGGCTCTCAATGTGGCCTGCACATCATCATTGAGCAACATGGAACCATTAAACGACTGCTGACATATGCAAACCCAACAACAATTCAGAAGTATCAAAGAGCAACCAAGAAAACCAGAAAACCCAAAGCAAACTTCGTAATGATATTGTTTCACAAAGGATGAGAGTTGATGACAGGAGGCAATATGATCAGAATATTGCGTCTCAAAACTAATGGTTGATGTCGACTAAAGTATGTCGACACATAGCAACAGTCCATACTCCACGTCAAAGCTCGGACTCGTTTTTGCACGTCATAGACAACAATATTCAACAATAATAGCAGTACCCAAATAAATTCATGACACAGGTAAATACAAAGACAAATGATACCCATAGCCCTCAGATGCGCTCTATGGGCATCATCATCAAGCAAACTATGAAAGGCAAACTTGTAAGTATAAGAGCACAAATGTTGTAAGGCTCAGAAGCAGTTGTTTGTTGCGGCTGCAAACATCAAGTTTACCTCGCCGTAACAACAAACATAACCTTCTTTTCATTATCATCGCCTCAAAACCATCCAACATTAACCTCTAAACACTTAATGAACAACCGACAGCATGCATACGGTCTCAGATGAGGTTACGCTCATCGTCATCGACTACTACACCATTAAGAGTCAAGTACAGTGATACCAACGGCTGACAGACCCCAAGAAGAGGCCTTCACACTACCTGGGCTAAGGAACCCTAGAGCCCCCCCTTCAACACGAACCCACGGCTGAAACCCTAACAACAATAACCTCTAACACCACCACCAAAACATGGTTTGCGCAGGTGGAATCGATCCAGCGGGCCAGGAACAACCACTAACAGAACCACAACCCTAAAGGGTATGAAAGAGATGCGGTGGCCAAGAGGCAACAAAGGCGGTCATAAAACGACCATCACCACCATGAATAACATCAGGCCGCCGCTGGTCGCGAAACGCCCACCAGAGTTGCAGAACCAGGCGGATGTAAACCGAGTAAGCCCGGAGGGGCAGCAATCGAGCACATCGGCGGTCATGCAACTGAGCACATCGGCAGCGCTGCAACCGAACACATCGGTGGCGCTGCAACCGAGCACATCGGTGGCGCTGCAACCGAGCACATCGGTGGCGCTGCAACCGAGCACATCGGCGTCATCGGCATGGCAATCACGTCCATAGGCGTAACGACTTGAGCCATCGTCGACCGTCGACCACGAACCAGCAACACCTCAACCACGATGATCGACTA
Organism: Flaveria linearis; assembly: GCA_024085815.1. NCBI lineage: Eukaryota > Viridiplantae > Streptophyta > Magnoliopsida > Asterales > Asteraceae > Flaveria > Flaveria linearis. The sequence goes on from CM044016.1 coordinate 55,194,950, forward strand.
CATCACCAAACACGTGTGGCGCAGCCAAGGTCGTCGACCACGATGACCGACAACAACACCGAACCCGCAGGCACCGCCATCGGTGAAGGTGAAGTTGGGGCGACAAGCCGCGTTAGCTGGCGGCGGCGACAACCGTAGTGCCAAGACCACGGCAGCTGCAGGCCACCACATCGGCGCCAACACCATAGCAAGCGCGACCATAAGCCCAGTGGATTGACGGAAAGGAAAGTCGAAACATCAACGTCACCGCCTCCCATCACCACGGCCACCGCCATCTACACAGAACAACAGGCGATGATACCACCCGGGGTGTTAAAGAAAGAATGGTAAAGACGGTGGTAGGTGGACCCAAAAACGAACGGCTGAGATCGGGAGTAAAAAAATGAACGGCCCAGATAGCATTTGCTACTATTCATACTATTCATCAGCTTCTCCTTTTCATAATAGGAGAATGGTATTCATAACTAAAAACAGGTATTACAATTATAATATATATTTTTTTAAATAACAAATGTACGACCCTGCTTCAGAAGATAGCCGTTATATTAATCGGATCCACCTATTCAGGACGCGTGGGCCCCTGAAGGAAACTCACAACTGAGAAAACTCCTAGCTCAACCCTAAGCATTTTTTCGTAAAGTGAGAGTTAAACTCATCGTGTTTACATGTATTGCGTATCTCACCTTAACCACTCGAGTTAAGAATTATTAGTTATAATCTATCTATCATAATAAAAGAGTAACTTGGTATGACACGTGTCAACACCACAATTCTTCTCACCAAAATTTTCCCGCATCTCTCTCCTATTAAATAATTACCTTAATTACTAATAATATTATTTAATATTTTTTAGATTAAAATATTTTTTATAAATTAAGAAAATATTTTTTATTAATGTTATTTCAAATAAATAAATTTTTATAAGTAATATTTTTTACTAAAATATCAAACTTTGTTAAAAATATGATATATTATAAAATTACTATTTTTAAAAAGTAAATTATTTAAAACTAAAAATAATTTAATTTAGGAGTTATGATAATAAAATATTTTAAAAAATGATATTTTTATACGGTTTATTTTAGAACAAAATATTATTTTTGAAAAAAATTAAAACAAAGTTATAAAATATTGATATCACTGTTTTATTACTTATAGTACTTACTTATACGTAATTTCAGTCATATCATATTTTAAAATATCATTTTATTTTCCATAAGTTTTATTGTATTAATATTTTATTTATTCAACCCGTGTAATACACGGTTTTCTAAAACTAGTTATAAATATATATTTAAAAAAAGATGTTAGACCTATAATAAATTAAATTTTATTCGATCTCAATCTTTATATTCAATAGATTCTCTTGCAAACAGCATCAGCCTATGTGGGATGGTTCAGGGTTATTACCCTCCCTGTTCAAACACCACAATCAATTCAATTCTTTAAGTTTGTGTTTTTTATTATCATTTTTCAAAGCTTGATTAGTCTACACTTTCATGAAAAAGCTAAAATAACACTATTGGTTGGTTTAGTATGATTTATTAGAATTTATAACTTATTGAAAATTTTTATCTATAAAAGCTTATACAAACTCATAATGAACTTTTTTCACTATAAATTGATTAGAATTTGAGAGAGATGAATTTGCTATCCCAAACAATGACTCCCGCTTAATATTTTTCTTTTTCCCCTTAATTTACAAAATAATTAACTTTATCTAATAACTTGTATGTATATACATACACACGCAAAAGAGTGTGTCCACGTTTACAGTAACATCGTTTTTAATAATACAAAAAACTCTATCCTATACAACAATACATAATACGTATTTCAAAAAAGCACTTATGTGTTAATTGAATAACAAATTTAATTCAACGTCTATTTATACATACTATCGATGTAAAACATGTGTTTTATCTATTTGGGCATGTTATGGTTTTTTTCTCCTTTTTTATCTACGTTTCAATTTTCAAAATCGAGCCACCGCAATATGTAGAGTAATTAGTATGTATTATGTTAGTTTACCACCCAAAGAAAATCGTTGTTCTCTTTCTCTTTTGTGTAAATACCAATTAGTTTATAAAGACGTGTTGAGAAGATTCTAGTTGCAACGAGCGGGTTACGTTTTTTTTTCTTGTTGCAACAAGCGGGTTACAGTTCTAGTTAATACTAATAATGATTATGAAAACATTTAACAAATTTAAATGATATAGTATAATAGTTTTATTTTTATTGTAATATATATGTTGAATAGATTGGTATTTATGAAAGTAGGATATATTAGTGTTACTAGGTTAATACCCCATGTATTACACGGGTTGAATAAATAAATATTAAATAATTAATAATAAAAATTTATTAATTACAAAATGATATTTTGATATAATATACGATTAAAGTTACTTATTAATAATAATTATAAGTAATAAAATAATTTCTTTGTTTTTTTAGAAAAATAATTCAAATATTTTGTTCCAAAACAAACCATTTTAAAAAAGTGTCAATTCTAAAAAAACCTCATTATAACTCTAAATTTTAATTATTTTGGTTTATAAAATTTTGTTTTTTAAAAACACTAATTTTTAAATATATCATATTTTTAAAAAGGTTTGATGTTTTTAGAAAAATTTTCGAACAAATGTTTTCTTAAAACTTACATTTATAAAAAGTACTCTTTCTTAAATTATAAAAAAAACTATATTTAATCTAAAAAAGAATTAAATAATATCATTTGTAATTATTTAATAGGAGAGATACGCGGGAAAATTAGAATTAGAAACTCTATAATAATGTCAAGTGTCCAACTAAAACTTTTTTGTATTATAATAGATAGATTATTCATAAAACTAAAGTACAATGCTATGGAAACTGACCACAACGATGGTTAATGGTTTTAGCATAATTAGATGATGTTTTAGAACCAATGATCTTTAGATTGATCAATTAGTTTAGATAAGGTATACACATAATAGATCTATTTATGACTCATTAGGCTTGGAGCCCTCAAAAAATAAGGGCCCCCAAAATATTTAAAAAGCTTTATATTAGACTTAAAGTTTATGGCTCTAATACTTTGATTCAATTATTAATAGTCTATATTTTTCTAGTCCGCAATAGAAATAAAGTATTTAGAATACAATCAATTAATTAAAAGTTATGATTGAGAATTGAGAGGTCACAACAGAGATGGTATGAATTCAAACGACCGATCATCATTTATCTTCTCTTTTTTTTTTCTTCTTTGTTCAATAAATCAACTATCAAGATTAGTTTTAAGGTTTTTTTTGGTTGGTTCGCATGTTGCTTTTGTTCAAAGAATTAGTAGTAAAGATTCATTGCTTTTGAATTGTCTGGTTAGTTTTTTTTATTGTTTAATTACTTTTTAAGTTAGGCTGTTTTTTTGGTGTTTAGAATTTTGATTTTGGCTTCTTTTTTTTCTATTTGGTACCTTAGTTTTATGCTAAAGATATTTACGCAAATCATAAGACAGTTAGGCTACTTTTGATGTTTAGAATGCTTTTTAATTTAATTAATTTGGTGGTTTTTGTGAATTAAATGCCAAATTTTTTAAAAAAGGGCCCTTTTTTTGTTTCGATTGGGGCCCCAAAAGTCGTAGAGCCCGCCCTGGGTATACATGATATGTAAATAAAAGGAGGTTGTGTTTAAGTCTCACTCTGAGCAAAATACTGAGAGTTGAGCCATGGGGGTTTTCTCAGCAATGAGTTTCCTCCTAAGGGTGTTGGGGTTGCGGTTCCAGCTAGAACGCCTGATTAAGATAACATCTATCATGCGAAACATGATCGTAAATTTACCGTTAAAAAAAGACGATGGTTTAAAAATAATCCAACTTTTACAACAAAATTGTATCATCATTCTCCCCGTAAATCGATAAGCGTGAATCGCCGTTTTATATATACTCATTTTCTCGCAAATCATATCAATCGTCTTTTCAAACTTATCATTTAATTAGCTAAAATAGAGCACATACAATTATCTTATAAAGAGTTATGACATATTGTATTTTTTTTAACGGTCAACGAATAATTTTTAAGTCCGGTCACCCGGTAAAACCATTGGCGAAAGGTCATCCATGCCCGCGATCACAGACAGCACTGGTAACCTAGCTCGCCCGCCATTCCAAAGGAAACCCACCACCCAAAGACCCACTGTGGTAAAACCCTTTGCCCACCTGGAGCATATTGCACCTAATGAGACTCCAACTCATGACCTTTACTTTGGAAAGTCATAGGGTGTCTGCTCCTAAACCAGTTGATCTATAACCCATTGGCATGACATATTCTATCTAAAAACATATTGTCTTAACATATATGCCAAATCAAGCATGAGTAAATCGTGTGTTAAATAAATTATGCGACATTATATGTGGAGGTTATTTAAGTTAGTTAATGTTGTATTAACATTAATTATGTTATACGTATTAAACATACTTAACCGTCGTTCCAATATATATATTTTTATGAGTAAATTACCATTTGCATCCTTAAGGTTTGTTGATTTTAACCATTTGCATCCCTACAGTTTAAAAATCCTCATATACCCCCTAACGTTTCATTTTTGTTCCTATTTGAATCAAAAACACTAACAACGTTAACTTATTCTGTTAACTTTTTGTAAAAAGACTAAATTGCCATTTCTCTCTTTATCTATTTCTCTCTCTATCTCTTAACTCTTAACCCACAACCCCCACCCACTCCACCACCACAACCACCGTCACCACTTCCACCGCCGTCACCACAGTCATCCACCACCACCGTCATGACGCTAGCTCGCCTACTCCTCCGCACCCTCCGCTGCACCTCCGTCACAACCACCACCGTCAACCTCCAAACCCTATCTCTCCACCCCAAACCCCAAACCCTACCTCCCTAACCCCCTTCCGATCCTTCGCCTTCTCCTCCGCCGAAGAAGCCGCCACCGAACGCCACCGCCGCAAACGCCTGACGCACTCTTCGGACCACGACTCACGTTACCCCGAGCTATCAGAGCTCGTAGAAAAAGCCCTACTGGTACAAACCCTAGAATCCACCGTCGTCAACCACAACATCACCGTTTTCGCACCGACGAATGAAGCTATCGAATGCGATATCATCCCTGAGTTCAAACGGTTCTTCTTAGAGCCACGAAACCTCCTATCGAACGCGATATCAACCCTGAGTTCAAACCTCCTATCATTGCAGACGAATGAAGCGATTTTGATGAGGGTTGTTGGTGAATCCGACGAGATTGACGAGATGGGGGCTGCGGAGAGGCGGTGGTTGTGGTGGTGCATGGCTTTTTCACGGCGACCACGTTTTGGGTGGGGGTGTGGGTGGGTCCCACGTTTTTTGTTTCTTTAATTTTATGGGTAATTTAGTCTTTTTACAAAAAGTTAACAGAATAAGTTAACGGTGTTAGTGTTTTGGATTCAAATGAGAACAAAAATTAAATGTTAGGGGGTATATGAGGATTTTTAAACTGTAGGAATGCAAATGGTTAAAATCAACAAACCTTAAGAATGCAAATGATAATTTACTCTATTTTTATTTTCCAAAAATAATAACGTTTTCTGATGCTGAAAATGCTTTTAATATTCATATCTATAAATAATTTTAAGGTATGAATCACATTTATTATCACTTTCTTGTTCAAGCATCTTTCATTTTAAGATATGAATCACATTTATTATCATTTTCTTGTTCAAACATCTTTCATAAATATCTTGTAGAAGATATATATAAACTTATTTATTTTCACACTAGTTTTAGCAAACCCGTGTAATACACGGGTAAAAATATGAAAACAACATATATAATTATTAAATGTATAAATATTTCGTATGATATGTATTACTATAACAATAAAAATTAAAAAGTTACATTTATAAATTATAAATATTCAAATACTTTTTTGAATAATATAATATATAATTGACCCATGTAAAATTAAAACCAGTTGTCTTAAAATCACATTAACCTAAAATAAATAAATATATCAATAAATATTTTTTCTTTTTAGTTTTTTTTAAACCGAATCTTATTTAGCTATAAAAATATGTATAATTCAAAACAATATGATTATCAATTAAGTTGATAATATAAAAAATTAAATTTTAAACAAAATGAATTATTACTATTAATTGAGTTTCTTAAAATAAAAAACTTGACTAAAATAATATATTAGTTTAGGCGGAAAATTTTTTTTGAGAAGTAACATAAGAGTGTTATGTGTCATGCTAGTTACTCTTTTATTATATAGTATAGATTGGATTTAGTATAATATATTTGAAGCAAGGTGTGTGACGTTAAAGGAATCTTGAAGTATGATTGAAGTCATTTATCATTCTCCTAGAAAAAGATTTACATGAGATTGCTTTAATTTGATGCATTTATTCTTCCCCTAGAAACAAGTTTACATGAGATTGCTTTAATTTGATGCATTTATTCTTCCCCTAGAAACAAGTTTACATGAGATTGCTTTAATTTGATGCATTTATTCTTCCCCTAGAAACAAGTTTACATGAGATTGCTTTAATTTGATGCATTTATTCTTCCCCTAGAAACAAGTTTACATGAGATTGCTTTAATTTGATGCATTTATCCTTTCCCTAGAAACAATTTTACATGAGATTGCTTTGATGTTTTTATCTTTCCCCTAGAAAGCAGTTTACATGAGATTGCTTTGATGTTAAAGGGAGAATGAAGTATGACTGAAGTCATTTATCATTCTCCTAGAAACAAGTTTACTACACATATAAAGGGCAAAAGAAGGTTGTAAATATTACATAGAGCTTGCTTTGAAACATTCTTCTTTTTTATTTATGTACTCTTTTAACTTTTTCTTTAATAAAAAAGATTCTAACTAAATAAACACTTTCTCCATCCATTATATTTTTACGACCGAAGCGTGGAAGTTAATGTGGCATGTTAACAAATGTAAAAACCACTCCCCACAGACGTTAAGGGGTGTTTCCTTAAAAGTTTTTTTACAGGCTTTAACCGTAGATGGTAGGACCTTTTGAAGAACCAATTAGTTTATACTTTTTAGGGGGAAAATAAGTGAGTGAGAGTGAGTAAAAGAGATGAGTAACGAATGCCTATGTATAATGAAAAGACAAGTATATATCAGGTCATCTCCGATAAGAGTTTTGGTTGTTTTTAGATATGATGTGGCATGTTTTTGGTGTCCACTCCTATTGAAGACATTTATTTTTATAAAGAAAATTCTTTCACAAGAACATGAAAAAATAAAAATTGTGACAGGTGGGTTAATGAGTTGGGTATTAATTAAACAAAACAAATCAATTCTCTTTCTCTCACAAACACACTCTCTCTTTATAGTTTATATATGTATTTAATGTAAATTGTGGGGATGATGTGAAAATATATTTAGATGTTTTTTGGTTTTCTTATTAAAATGTTCTTAAGAGTTTTAAAAAATGATTGTTTTTATGATGTGACAGTCTACTAGACACAAGTTTTGATATTTTAAAATTCTCTACTAATGATGTTCTCAGAGCATTTATAACCAATGTTGTTGAGACCGGATCGGACCGGCCGGTCCGACCGGTTCGATCGGGATTCAGTGCCTGGTCCGGTCCGGTCTGGGGTGACTCGTTTTCTACTGGTCGAACCGGCCGGTTCGTCCCGAACCGCTGGTCGGAACGGTTTTGTTTTTTTTTTTCTGACTTTAGTGGGTAAAAACGGAGTGTTAAACCATAAATTAGTACGTCGGATATACAAATATAGTTAAGTTTTATATATAACTATAAAATATATGTATAAATCATATATAAATTACTTATATTTAATTACATATATAAATATAATTAAAATATAGTTAAATCCGGTCCAACCGGTCGGTCCAACCGGTCCGGCCGGTCCGACCACCAAACCAGTAAGGCGTCCGGTTCGACATCCGATCCGGTTCTGAAAACATTGTTTATAACCCACTCTCCATCTCTATCTTTATAATTACACTAAAAATCATTACTTTTTTTTCTTTCTTTTTTAATAAAATAATATTTTTTATACTTTTATCATTACATGTTCTCCTTCCTCCACTCACAACCACTTTCAACAAATATTAAAAAATTAATAGAGATGAATAGTGTTTACCAAATATAGATATGAACAATAAAATGTTTTCTATCCTTCACTCATAACCTCTAATAATCATTCTCTATAATATAGAAAACCTAATCACGGATTTATAAAGAACATGCTGTGAATGCTCTCATGAGCTTGCAAGTAAAGGATTCCAGAGGAGCCACTAAAATTAGTTACTAGTGATAAAAGTCAAAAACTATAAGAGAAAAACTAGAGTTCAAATCTTACATGTGGTAATTTATAATTTGCTATAGTTTAGAAGTAGTGTGAGCTGCCATTCTTAAATAAGTTGATTCCGAAGGACATTTACTTTAGTTACAAATATTCGTGTTTAAACCTCACACGCTCAAACGTTCACATGATCTAATCTTGCAAGAAAATATATGTGATTCACTTGGTTGAATATGATATTTATTAAGATTTTCTAAGTTCTTTAATTCAACTCGTAACATCGAGCCAAGAATCTCTATGTTGTTTTACCTTTAATTCAACTCGAATCAAGCTCACACCCAAACAAAACAGTGTTGTGGCTTTGGCATAAGTAAATAAAGTAGATAATCTTTCAAGGATAAATTTCATAATGATGTATACAATTACATCAAGCTTCTTTTATAATGAAATTCGGATTATGATTTCAAAATTGGTAAAACAGCTATGGGTGTTAATAGTTTGGATATCGGTTTATTTCATTTTAGAGTTTTCGTAGCATGCCTGAATACGGTTCGGGTATCGATTTATTCGGTTCTATAATTTTTTGGTTTTAATCGAAAACCGAATCGAATCAAATTAAAATTTTGTATAACTAAACAGAAATCAACTAATCGAACCAAACAAATCAATATAGTCGATTTATACGGTTCGGTTTACTAGTTGGTTTATTCAGTTGTATTCGGGTTTGGTTATCCGAATACGTCATGATTAAAGGAAACATAAACTGAACTGAATACCGAATTCACGATTTGATTAGGTTTTACCGGTTACAGATACGGTTTGTTTTTTTAAATTTTTTTACACACTCCTGTATCTGAAACCGAACCGATCTAAATTAAAAGTTTGTCTAACCGAACCGAATTCAAAAAATTAAACCAATTTAAGTGCTTTATTCATTTTGGTTATCCGATTAAACAAGTTATTATTGGGTTTATTAGATTGAATTTTATTTGATTATCTAAACAGGCCAAGATTTGTGGAAGCGATAATCAAATTCACAATTCGGATATTGTAAGGAAAACCGAATTGAAAAGCTACATGCTTTTACAATCAACATGGAATAAATCAAGAAGGTGAAAATTGGGGAAAACCATCAAAGTCAAAATTAGGGCTCGAGTTGCGCAAATTAAAAGGTATACACATAACCCTTGATGCAAATGGTTGGTGACATATGGAACAACGAATTGCAACTACAATTCTAGATAAAAGAGCCTACGCGTTGCGGCAGGTATTTCTTATGTATGACTATACTTAGGGATCTGAAAAATAAATAACAATTTGACAACAGCTTTTTGTAAGTTAAATATATTTCTAACACACATCTAAAACAATTGAAATAAATTTTAGTTGTCTTTAAACATACTGATGTATGTTTCTTGTAACGTTTGAGCTCTTAAGCATGTTGATCCATATTTGACTATCGCAACAATCTTTTAGGTTTCGTATCGTTATTGATAAATTGAGGCTCATCGAGCAACCTATGTCTTTAATGTGATTGCCTATGATATCACGAATGGGTACCGTGAGTGACCTTCAAGTATTAGAAGACTATATCGATTGAGATTCAGTTCGAGAATAACTAGAGTTAACCTGATGATTTGTTCAAACTCGAGCAAAGGTTTGTTCCTATTTTTATTTGATTTATCGTCTTTGGATTCGTAATATAAGACGGCAAGCATGGGTATACTAGTCCTTACCTAGCTAATTGATCCTTTTTATGACACATGTTTTATTTCATTTTTTTAACTCGTCATGAAAAAGTTGATGTATAATATGTGTAAGAAATCAAATCCAATACACTATTTTGTTATGGATGATATGTTATTAATGTGAAATGAACAATTATTGTGGATTCGTGTGACACTGAGACGTTAGACATGGTAATTAAAGGTTTTGTACAACCCAATCCGTTTTGTAAATGATTTCAAGCCCACTTCAAAAAAAATTCAAACCCATTATATTCAATTACAAAGTTTGAATCTTTGGATTTATATAGCCCAAAGGTTCTTGACAACGTTTAATTTTAATATTTTCTAACAACGATCTTTTTTATTTCTAAACTAGTTTTTATCGCCCGCGCATTGCGGCGGCATCGTACGCTACGTGATAAAGTATAAACTAACATTCGACCGTCCTGTCTCTAAATTCTCGTCGAACCATAACGTAACTTGAATTTATACCGTTAGACGAACACGTATTATACTTGACCTGCCTCTATTCCAAACAAAATAATGTCGAAACGTAGAACAAGTCAAAGCGTACCTTAAGAAAAACACATAGATTACAATCGCCCTGACTCGTTTCGAAACTAAATTTACATTGAAATGTAAAGTAACTCGGATTTATTTGACCCTACTTATTTATGGACAAAATTTACGTTAAAACATAAGCGAACGTCAAAATGTAAATCACCTCAACGCGTATATAAAAATACGCACAGAAACATTTTATATGTGACCCGACTCGTGCCGACAAAAATACAAACTTAAAAATTAGTTTTTTTAGTAAAAATTATAATGGGTGAATCCGGGATTATAAAAACTTAAGAGGTCAAACAATCATTTGTGTTTAAGCATAACTAAATATTAAATTAACTATTTGTGTTTAATTTATAAAAGCCTAAATTAACTATTTTTATTTAATCTATAAAAACCTAAAGTCTAGTGTTCAAAATTTAAAAAGTTAAAAATTTGTTGTAGCTCTTCACTTGCTTTTTAATATATTATATATAATATATAATATATAATATCATACATCATGCACTTGTAATATTTTATAACCACATCAGATTTGTGAATGATAATCATCTATGTTACTTGACAATTGTTTGATTTTTTATAAGGTGGTAAATTTTGACGTGAGTTATGGTCCGACACTCCGACCTTAGCTACAGTTTCGCCCAAGAGCTCCCACTTATACCACATCTTTCAAGTCATATCACAAAGTCGGACTAGAGTCGAGCTCACAGGCTCATTAAATCTTCTTAGCGTCATTTTTTGTATCTAGAATACTAGAAATTAAAGTAAAGTTTTTATTATATTTGTTACTTCTATGGTAAAAGGTTTATTTGCATGTGAGCTCTACAACATTGCTCAAAGAGAACCCTTCAAGTTACAATTTGGACCAGTGAGCATGATATGGGGACCATCATAGAAAATTAGAAACCGACTAGAAGGTCGAAAGAGTCCCTAAGGTTTTGAACCCACCCTGACGGTAAATATAATAAAGTTATTATTATATTTGAAAGTTTGTTACTATTTTACAAAGTTAACCCCTGATGGTAAATTACTTTGTATAAGTTACTGATTTTTGCACATAAAAAGTTTATGAACACACATATATGCTTGAAAATAAACATCTTTACCTTTCCTTTTTCTTTCTTTTTTTTTCCTAAAAGCAACTGAAAAACAAGGGAAAATCAAGTCTGTCGTGGTTATTAACGTCCTGACAAAATCACACCAACAAGGGCATGAGGTTGTTTTTGGTCGATTCTAGGACAGACACAAGGGGGATATTAAGTCTTACATGACTTGTGGCCGGGTGGATGCGTTGTGGATCTGGTTTGACCGATCGAGTCTTACTGGATGACTCCACTTTTATTTAATTAAAACTACGACCCATATGTCTAAATGATTTTGTGCATCTACATATATTTTACAAGTTTTTTTTAATGTATCAAACGTCTAGAACTAATAAATATACGACTTAAACTTTAAAGTAAGTTACATTCCCTTTAAATACGAGAGAACACTATCTTGAAAGAATTCAGGAGGAAATTTTTTTATTGAAACGCCAACAAAATATTTTTATTACATCATAGACTAACAAATTGTTAGCCTAACACGATACACACATCAATATAAACCATTTCACAGCCTCAACCCTGATACCCGACACATTAAAATTACACCCGTGATCTCATTCCAAAGCCTGTTTTTTCGATCGGCTCTTAAGCCAAAGAAATCCAACGACCTTAATTTCACCCACCACCTTTGCGATATTAGTAGCTTTTTGATCAAATATCATCTCAACCTGTTTCTCTATAAACACCAAATAATAGTCTGTATCACCTTGTATATTACCTTCTTTCATGTTGGTGAACCTCGAGCAGATTTATGAAAGTGGAGTAGGTTTTTTACATTGAACAAGAAAAAAAAGAGTTTACGCCCAGAGGAAATAAAATTTCATATTAGTTATGCAAATGAACATGTCATAAATAGATAGCCCAATGATTCTTCACTTTCATGGCATAGGGCATAATATGAATTAGACATATTGATAGTCTCCTCAACAACGAAATCAAAGTTGAAAGACTATTCAAACATAATCTCCGGCAGAGAAAATAAATCTTAATAGGGACCAGTTATTTCATTAAAAATTTAATCCTATGTTCGAATTGCCTCCTTCAGTTTTGTTTAAATGACTGTTGTTGATCTAATATAGAACAAAGTAACAAAATAAAATTTTGAATTTTTGATAATTAAAATGCTTAATTTTGATACGAATATTCAATGAAGATCGATAGTCATGGACCCTAGCTTAAACTGTTGTATCAATTGGTTGGTTTATCGTACACGTGATTAGCCTACATATGACTTGAGTATCGAGATATGAGAAAGTGGTTTTCATTCACACCAGTGAAATACCATCCCACGGTGTGGGTGAATATGATAAAATCTATGAGCGTTGACAAGACACGACTTTAAATAAAACTAGGTATTACTTCCCGCGCTTCGCAGCGGGAAGACATATTAAGTAACCCTTTTGTTCTGGATTAATATTTTCATGAATGCAGGAGATGTCTTCTAGTTGTCTTGTTTCATAAGATTATAACATACCCACAACACATGCATTTAAAAAAATACTAAATTCAAAGAGATGAAGAAATGTGACCTGACCTAGATAGACCTCAAATGAGTGATATTCTTTTTCTTCAGCTGAAACGACCAGATATGCCTTATTTAGCAATTCATCTTCTTTACCTTCAAATTCATAGTTTCACCAATTGATCTGACAACAATGAACCCACCGCCATCACATGATACGGAGCAGAATCTATAGCGGACTATTACCTCATAGCCTTCACATAACGGGCAAGATGTTTCACCAAGGGGAGAGGATCACAGGCATTGGTGACAGCTGATAGCTAAACTAACTTATCATTCAAATCTAATTGATTGCAACATATATAGATCACAAATTATAAGTTAGTGAGTCAATCAAAATGGATAACCGGGGCAAGATAATAACCTCACCTTGCATTTGTCTAAGTCGGCCAGCATGCAAAACAAAAGCCACCATCTTGGTACTTGGAAAACCTTTACTAAGTAAAATTACATAAAATTAAAGTGAAGATAGGGAAGGAAAACCTAATAAACTAATAATCTTCCAAAATTCAAAAGCAACCCACTTAAGAAATCAAGCAATGTTAGTCTTGTAACAATTCCATCGAATTGACTGATGAACCGAGAGTCATCGCTTTTCTATGCTCTTTATAAAACAGTTTGATCTCACATAAGCTTCCTAGAGAAGGCTAGCATAAGTAGCAAGCAGATTAATTCCTGAATTTGGCAAAACAACGACTACAACAACCAAATACTGAGCAAAATAAAAAGTGAAATTAAAATCAAGTCACAAAACATCCCCCAGAACCAGAAAATAAATGAAATCTTTCAAATTGGTTGCGGTTTGATCAAAGATACCAACCGGAAATGCATATGCTAATCAAATTTCGTACATGGGGTACAAACACCGACCTCAAAAACAATCACATTCAACCCCAAACAAATCATCAAGATACAAACCTAAGCAACAGTCAGAACATAGATTACAATGGTCCCTAAACATTTAAATTTGCATTGTAGTAACTTAACAATACCTACAAAAGTGCTCCTATAACCACCAACACCCTGAACAACTGCCTTGACCGCCCTTGCATTAACATTCGACTATCAAAAGTAAGGCATAAACAACGACCCAATAGCACGATGAACACCTTGACTGGATCACAAAATACAAAAACAATGTATACAGAACAATAGCAAAATTAGGAGCCTTTGTAGAAACGGTAGTGATAGACTATTGTAATTACAATCCGGAAAAACAAACTGGAAAACAATGAAAAGAACAAAATAAGGCTCAGATCTGTTAATAATGATAATCAGCACAAAGATGAACAAACCGCCATGGCTGCAAATATCACGGCTGCTTCAACGGTAGAAACACCAATTTCCACCGCGAAACCTCCGGAAATAACCCCGCCAAGATACGGTAAGTTCCAAGCTTCGTTCGATTCACTCAGACAACGACAGATTCATCATCATCGCCGACCGCCACCGACACCTCCACCAAAACCTAGAAAACCCACTTGAAACACAACAAACCCCTTTTCTCTCCATATGAACACATTTCGGAGGGGGCAAAGTGAAATTCCGGTAAAAGCCGTCATGATGCAAGCGGTGGTGGTGTAGGCAGTGTAAGCGGTGGTAGTGCCGATGGTCAAGCGATCATCGTAGGCGAGACCCCAAAACGGGAACGCAACCGGCCATCGCCTGCCGTCACCGAGAAACAGCAAACCAAGCACAAGAGAGACATCAACCCGCCTTCGCCGGAAACGGGCCACAACCGGCCTTTGCCGGAACCGGGACCCCCTTTCCGGGGGCAAGAGATGAGCAGCAGAAGAAGGGAAAAGCCATCGAATGTGGCTTTAAACACACACACACACGTGAAAGTCACGTGCCAAAACACCATTACCCACCGACCAATGTCTTTAATAAGAATAGGGTTATACACGAACACGCGTTGCGCGTTGGACGAACGGATTAAATGAAGGCTCCGACAAAATGAATGTTCAGATTTTCATCACCATCATCACCTAACAGGAGATATACCAACTAATGACAACAACATCAGCCTCATGGAAAACAAATTTAACACAAACTAAGGCTCAGAGTTCCAAATATGAATATTAACCAATGGCTGCAGGGGGGTTGCGGGTATGCACCAGCCGTCCTCCAACCCTGCCACGCAAAGGTGTATCACATTTGAATTTATTAACCTTGAATTTAAACTCATCACAGCCAGATGATAAAACCCCAAAACATAACAAAGCATTCAGATGAAATCACAGAATCATATATTATCAACAGCTTCCTGTAGCATCATAAAGAACAATTGCCTTAGCTATTCTTAACTCGTAACAACAAATTGTCTCAGATGAGTTAGTTTTATCATCACAGACCAAACAAAATTACACCACCACCACCATAACAAAACCAACCAGATCTCAACCGAGAAAGGGCGGCGGCTATGCAGGCGACCACATCGGCGCCACCGTCATGGCAACCATGACCATAAGCCCAGTGGGTTGAGCCACCGCCGTCCAACGACCACAAACAGGAACTGGTGGGCGCAGGCGGCGTAGGTGGAATACGGTGGTGGTCAAGGCAGAAGGCGACGGGGGTAAGGAGATGAGCAGCAGAAGAAGGGAAAACCCATCAATTGTGGCTTTAAAACACACACACGTGAAAGTCACGTGCCAAAACACCCACCGACCAAAGTCTTTAATAAGACCAAGGTGCTAACCTGTCCTCGCCCCTGTTCCCGAATTGCTTTCTGAAAAATCTGTTCACTATCACCTGTCTCTATGAGTCGATCGATAGTATGCAGAAATAAGAAACAATTAATATATGTGTTTATGCTATAAATCAAGATTGCTTAAGTATAGAGAAAATACCACACCTCTTCATCGGCCCTAGTTCCCGTCACTGTAAATAATGAAATTAATATTAACATGAATAGCAGTAATAATAGTTATTTCAATTAAAATAAAATAAATATCAGTTTATATAACAAAATAAATTGTAAAACCTGTATAGACACGCCTCTCCACCACCTCACGATGCTCTTGATGGATGCTTTCTCTAAGAGTCTAAATACATTCATTGCAAGTAAAAGGTTGAGAAAATGCATACAGAAGATGAAAAACAGAGGATCTAGAAGCATAGACGCGTCTGCAATACCTGAAATTCAGACATCTTGTCTTTAAACTTTTTCTTCAAGGAACTGCAAACGAAGAACACCATTAATTTAGATTAAGTAATTATCTTTAACCATGATAAAATAGTAATTTTCTTCACTGGCAAATATGGTAAGTTACAATGTAGGTGCAGTTCTTGATCGGTCTACTCCAGTTCCTTTTCCACACCCGGGCTTCTGTCTATTGGCCAAATTCTGTTCCAAAATGCAATGTAGGAATTCTTGATTAAATAAATTGCACAAGATACATACATTTATTGCTAATTTAAGTTCTATGATCTAACCTCCTTGTCAAGTTCTTCAATTTTAGATTTAATAAATCGTGCAATCTTCCCAACTTCGTCCACATCTTTCTCCATACATTGCTTAATTGCTGCAGATTAACAAACATTTAACCATCAATTATATATTAATAACCGAAACATTTGATATCTTATTTATATAAATCGGGTCTGCGTATGTTGTAATATGTCCAACCTCACTAAGATTTGGCCAAACATACTAAAATTGGACTGTCCTACCAAAAGGGCATGCTGTCATAATTTAAGTCATTCAAAAATTTAACAACTTTTCCTCATGGTATTCTCTTTATCTTTGTGCTTCCGCTATGTGTCACGGTTGACCTTGTTAAAACCGATGTACATGTTACAAATATTAATCACATGAATATTACCTTTCATAGCAGCAGCTTTGGTCACCGCCCTTGATTCCTCATGAGCATCCTGTATAGAACCTTGTTAACAAATTACTTCGCTAATAATTATCGTAACACGTACACATGGAGGGAAGGAGGAAAACCTGTAATTTCTTTAGTAGTTTATTTAGCTTCTCATATTGTTTCTCAATTGCTTGAACCTAGCAAAAGAAAAGAAATCAATAAGTACCATAAGTTAAGCTAATGAAATTAGAGATTTATAATTATATAAAATATAAAACAGAAAGTGGATTTGTCACCTTCTTGAAAAAATCATCCAACCCTAACTCTCCAGAATCAGCATTACGTTGGGATCCCATTTCAAGATCTCCATAGCCATTATCTTGACCCCGAGGATTCTCAAATGATTCCTACAACACATCTTTCAATAAATACCTTTCAACACATGATAACTAAATTTTGAACAAAACATCCATGTATATGTTAAATAATTGATATAGCCAAAACAATGGAATCCAATTCAGATTGCAGTTCATGAAATGGACCACCGTCATTCACATAAACGTTTTATAACAACCGTAACATTCCAAAATATTGACACCATCTAACGGACAAAAAGTCAAGTCACTCAGCTGTTGAATGGTGACTCAAATTTTTGAATTTAAACTAACGTTTTCCATTTGTTGCTCAACTAATAGCTTCAAACATTAAGCTCATACAAGCTACAAAACCTCATATTCCTTTTTTCCAACTTATGGATACATATTAATTTACTTGGGAACATGTTGATGAGCATGGAAAAGAATGAATGGATATCATTTGTGATAGGATTGTTTATTCGATGGGTATGGGTTCTAAAAGCAGGATGAAACCCAAAATAATGTGGGAATCCTTCAAACCCACAAAGGAATGTGTATCGTTTATGATAAGAGTTTGCGAAATCGGAATGAAACCCAAAATATGTGGGATTCCTTCATACTATCAAAGGGAACTGCCCTTAGAAAATCCATTTGCTTCTCCATCTCCTGTCTCTTCCTATTTGTTTCCCTTTACTTCTCTCCTACAACAATGTTTCTTCTCGAATCACAGATTTCTTCTTCTCAATAACCATACCCTTTCACATTCATGTTTCCAGTTCAACCCTACTATGAAACTCTTAACACATAGTGATTCTTAACTGCAAATCAGCACAAACCCCCCTCATAACCATAATTTATATGGGCACATTCAACTTTTGAGAACTGTATGAACTACTTTAGAATCCAAGTTCGATGCAGTTACCTTCGATTTCTACTAAAGAACAAATAACCACATTAAAAGACACAAGGAACACCATAAAATAGCAAACGGGCATGAATTAAAGACTGAAGTTATAGATACCGATTATAAATTAGCTAATACAAGTTTGGCATCTGAAGTTAAAGAATCACAGGCAACAGAAAACAGAGCAATTAATCTCAAAAATCCACTTTAATTACTATATCTATCACTAAAAACCAATTCCTTAGCTTAAAATTTATTTCTCTTAAAATTTATTTCTTTCGTCTTCTTTTGTTCTTTTCGATGGGGTTAAATTCAGAGGTTACGATCACTTCAAACAACAATCAAACCAATCAGTTACAATTAACAAAGTTAATGCTACTCAAACCACTCATAACTTCCACCAATTCAGCAGATTACAAGCTTTAAAGCCAACATTCGACACCAACAAAGATCAAATCACATACAAGATCCAAAACATCAAATTAAAACTTCATAACAACATTCTGAACCTCTATATCTGTGATCAATGCAGCTTTTGGTGATCAATAACTCGAATCACCGGTTACAAACAAAAGAAGAGATAAAAGATTGAATTTTGATGCAGAAACTTACAGATAAAAGATCGTTCTTGGTGGATTGAGGGTAGGTCTTGTTGTGAAGAAGATGGGTTTCGTGTATCTTTGATTTTAGGAAACTCAAATTGATTATTCGGGTTTAGGTTTGTAAAATCAACATCGGAGATCATGAAACACAAATCAAGATTAGGGTTTCTTACAGTTACAAACACACAATCTACAAACACTAAGATCAGAGACTATAGTTTCACCTGATGCGGTTGCAGAGCATACGGAGTAAAAGCGAACAGAGGGTGCGGTTGTCGCAACCATCGCAACCACCGCCGCAACCATCGCAACCACCGCCGCAACCATCGGAGCACCACCACCGCGGCAACCATCGCAACACCACCACCAATGCACACCACCACCGCGAGACATCAACCCGCCTTCACCGGAAACGGGGCGGAAGCCGGTGGCGGTCAAGGCAGAAGGCGGCAGGAGTAAGGAGATGAGCAACGGAAGAAGGGAAAAGCGGATTTAAACACACACACGTGAAAGTCACGTGCCAAAACACCCACCGACCAATGTCTTTAATAAGAATAGTAATATATATTGAAACGTAAAACAATAAGAATTTTGAAACAGTTGATTAGTATTCTATGAAACATTATATATCCAAACTTACAAAAGAAAACCAAATATCAACTCAGCTTAATTTAAATAAAACTTAGGCCGATATGTAAGAATAAAATAAATAAGAATGTGGCAATAGTGTGTACAGAATTTTATAAACATTATATACCCAGAGTATAAAACAAACCATATTTTAACCTAACCCTGTTGTAAACAAAATTCACATCGACTTGTAGATAAAATTAAACACCTTACGTTGTATTTTTGGAATTTAGTAAATATTATATTTTAAACCTTTTTAAAAAAAACGCTATAATCTTATGATTATAACAACTTGTAAAATAAATATCTTTTATTAATAAGTGTGTGGTGTGTCTATATGTACCGTACGTCGAAGAAAATGAAGACTTGATTTGGAACGTGATGGTCATGCTTGTCTTGATAAGAATGAATTATTTGGGTGTGTTTCCAACATGTAATGTTAGAGGTTAAAAGCTATTTCTAATACTCTATAACGTTGTAATTGAACACTTTTTAAATCAAACTACTTTATCTTATTGAATTTTAAACGGTTAAATAAAGTCGGGGCTTTGATAAGTGAACGTTAAGTTTCCTAATAAAACTTAACGCCCATTGTTATTCATGTAATACCTATTTACTTGATCTTCTTGGACTACCACATGATTGCAAGCCCTTATATACTTGTTTCTCATGAATAAGAGTGATCAAATGATCGCCATATTAGGTTATTTCACAAGTCTCATCGTAATTTTTTTTGGTTTTGATGAAACTTGAGATTGCTGATATTATTTGTAAAATATTTTCGATTATACAAACACAAACTAACCACCATAGATTCTAGTCGAGCACATTTTTACATGACTGTCATCACCCTGTACTCATGGTTCGATATTCCAAACGCTCTTTTAACTTGTCTACGACTAATTTAATGTTGGCCCGATCGGTTTCTGTAATAACAAAATTTACTATAGTCGATGGAATATTATTTTTATCTTGACAATCTCATTAGTTGAGCTCTAAAACACATTGTTGCTCGTTCTAACATAACGGTTAGTGAAGCACAATGTGACACGCCCACTATGTTGATTGACAGTTACTTGTTTAGTGCTGACCCATCTTATGATGCAGAAATTAGGGGTTTTTTCACATCATGTG
This sequence comes from Flaveria linearis, assembly GCA_024085815.1. Lineage (NCBI taxonomy): Eukaryota > Viridiplantae > Streptophyta > Magnoliopsida > Asterales > Asteraceae > Flaveria > Flaveria linearis. Next base: position 55,215,592 of record CM044016.1, read on the forward strand.
CTTCACCATTAAACGAAATTAACAAACCTAGACAGACAAATTATTTAATATTTATACGTGATGGCTGATATGAGACTGATATATTGTTTATTTTATACGTGTGATATGGCTCTGATTTAAACACTCTTGTTTTGTTATCTTCAACTAGTCATCGATGTCCTTTCCAAAGGAATTTAACCGTTTATCTTCATCTACATTTTGTCCCATGTCATAATTTTTATGTTAATTCTTATAGTTAGTTATGAACTAGAAAATAGGGGTGTTTATGGGTTAAGACTCAGACCGAAGTGGCCCGAGACCAAAATTGAATATGATGAAAAGATTAAGGATACAGGACGTCACTGATTTTACGAGTCTTGGGTCGGTATCGGTCTGGACCTGATCGGTTCATCGGTTTTCAGGGTGATCCTAGGTAAGGATCAAACTGACCCAGCTCAAACACTCCAGCAGCAAAACCGAATTAAATTAACATGAAAAACGAGGACGTAAAACAGACCAATTTTATGTGTTTCGGGTCCGGACCTGATCGGCATCGGTTTTCTTAGGGTGATCCTAGGTTAAGGATCAAACTGACCCAGCTCAAACACTCCAGCAGCAAAACCGAATTAAATTAACATGAAAAACGAGGACGTAAAACCATACCAATTTTATGTGTTTTGGGGTCCGGACCACGAGATACTTATCCACGAATATTATTTTGAGAATGTGTGTGGTAAAATCAAACACGTGTTAGGAAGAGTTCAAACTGAAAGATTCAACACGTGTACTGTGCTGAGACCATGCCTGATCCAAATGCATGCAGAACGTTTCAATATTATCCCCAATTTATAGCTCTTCTACATTTTGTGCAAATTTATTAAATAGATATTCAAAATATTATCCACTAAATTTGTATCCAATAATATAAATCCATAAATAAATCCATCTGAAAAAGCAAAATGGAGAAGATTATTAGACCAATAAATCAAATTATTTATTGATATCGATACCGCGTCTGGCTGCCGCTTCTATGGAAAGTTTAGTTTTACATTAAGCCCCTTGTTGTTTTTCCTTTTGTTATTGTATCCCTTGCTCTTTTTGATATTACAAATTTGAAAAGAAAGATAAAATAATAGTTCAATGCATAAAAAACACATACCAACTGTTAGAGCATTTACGCCCTGCTTCATAAACATATGTGAGTGTAACATCCATATTATATGAAATGGTTGAAAATGATTGTAAGTGAATGAAATATAAAATATTATTATTATTTGTATTTGAGAAAACACTTGTACCGACCTTTATAAAATTTTTAATATTTTAAAAAAAGGTTGTGAGTAACTGGAGACAAAATGTAATAATAAATATATAAAATTATTATTTAATTGAAAAAAAAGATGAAAAAATAATTATTTTAGTGTATTATAACGATAAAAGTTAAGAAATAAGATGTAAATACCCTCGCTAATATTTACATGTTACGAAAGTATCATAGCTTGATAAGTTGAGGCAATTATCATTGTTTATGTAATGATGGCAACAAAGAGTAATTAACAATTTATTTACATAATATGTTTTTCTGCTATCTATATATTTTAAAACTAAAACTATGATTACAATCTTTTACTCTAATTTGACCGTGTAGTGTTTTTACTTCTGTTAAATGAAAACTTAAATGTCGATATAGGGCTATCTTATATAAAAAAGGTTTTGTCTTTTAAAGAAAAAATTATAGGTTTAAACTCAGATAAAATGTAATTTAGTTTGATGTGATTTAAAAATATGATAGATTTATTGTTAAAAAATAAAAACTTAGATAAGCATTATTACAATAAGTGTAAGTTCAAATGCAAAACAACACAAATTTCATATTAATTATTGTTAAACTTTGTTAAAACTAAGTGCTCTAAATGAGACACGTATATATCATTATTACTATTGATTGCTTTTTTGAAGTTTAACCAAAAGTGAATAGGCTTCGTCTCTTAAATTGGAACCAATAGTTCGATGGGAATATGACTATACTGATGGGGTTTAACATGTTTATCAAAGCTTCATATATCTTGATTATATGAAAAACGCAGCGGAATATAAGATTTAAAACATGTTAAGATCTGATTATAAAACCCATTTTATAATAACCCCAAGCCATGGATCTACATATACAATGCATACAATAAAAGATGAAAGAACTACAACCTTTGTAGCTGCAAAAATTCGTGATTTAGGAGGTGAAAGAGATGAGTTCTTGTGGCTAAACTTCAAGGTAGAAGCTCTCAAGATAGCATACCCCAAGCCTCTTCAAACACCTTGCTTTGCTAGGCTTTGAACACCACCTTGTATTCCCCTCTTTCTTGTGTGAATCTTCAGCCAAGAACCTTTCTTAGTGAAGCTGAAAATCCGTTTGTATGAAGCTGAAATCAGTTTGTATGAAGCTGAAAAATCAGCTTCTTCTCTTCAAGAAACCCGTAGGTAGTAAGAGGAAAGAGAGAGGAATTTGTTTGCTTTTGTTTTGTGTGTTAAAGGGAATGTCTTGAATGCAAGAATAAGAATCTTTGAATGCATGCATTTGGAACATCAAACCCACATTCTCAAGATAATGGGGCGGCCCTTTAAGGCTCCCATTTATCATTTCCCTCCTATTTTTATATTTTATAAAGTTTATAAAATATAAACTCTTGGATCATAATTTTTTATAAAATCAAACCATTTTAATTTTATAGCTTTTACACACACACATTATTATATGTCATTGTTTAACTTATTTAAGCAATGAAACAAATAATATGTTATGAACAAATTATCATATATATATATATATATATATATATATAATCTTGTTCATTTACAAAAGCAATGAATTTAGAAAAGCCGGTTTCTAAATTGGTGCTAATATTTATTTGTGTGATCTTATCAACAAATAAATATTTATCGGTGTTTGTTTGGCTTGTTATTGGGTATGACCCGACTTGGATCATATCACACTAGCCACATCAATTTAATATGTATCTTGGGCAGATCAATTCTTTCAATCTCCACTTGTACAAGATTCATAGAAAATTGATGCAAGCAGCAAATAACGCCTAGCAACGGTTTGCTACCCCTAATGTATATGACTAAGTGCCATTCAATAACATCATCCCTTCCAAGTACCTTACTTGAATGTGATTTAGGTGAATTAATCATCTATCCTTTTGTTGCAGATGTCATGTTAAATCCAAGAGACACAGAATTGTCATTCTCTGATGATTTAACTTTAACAGGCCTTAGACATCTTACTCTCAACGAATAAGAGGAACAAATTCCATCTTGACTACATACGTCTCTCACAATCACCTCATATCATACCTGAACTCAGCCTTATGTACTGCCAATTTTTCAGGACAGCAAAGTACTAAGCCAAAGTACAATACTTGGTGAATATCAAGACCCAATATGTATCTCAGGTCTGAGGATACAATGATATTCGCCTTTACTCAATATCTCTTATGACTAATCACAAAGATTCCATGCAGAAATAATTGAGAGCGGGTCAGTCCAATATCTATATCCCATAGATATCAATGAACCTTGGTAGCAACCTTTTGCTTTATATTCATACCTTATGAATATCAACCAATCCAATTTCATTATAGTCTTACATTCATAATTGTTCCCACAAGTATGATCGACTACGGACGTTTAGAATAACTTATTTATTCACGGATTTAAACATGCTAAAATAGAAGAACAAATGAAATTATAACCATATAATTAAGTCAAATAGCATAAGTTCTTATATCTAAATACAAAATACAACATCAAACCCAGTCACTTGAATATCTAAGTCCCATGGCACAAGCATGGCCTTCATGTTTTGCCCTTTCAAGGAGCTTTGTGAGTGGATCCGCAATGTTTTTATCAGTGTGGACTTTGCGAATACATATCTTTCCTTTTTCAACTTCATCCCTTATGTAGTTGAATCTCCGTTCAATGTGCCGAGTCTTTTGATGAGCACGAGGTTCCTTGATTTGAGCAATCGCACCCTCGTTGTCACAAAAGATCTCTAGGGGATCCTGAATGGAAGGGACTACCCCTAGATCGGCTATGAATTTCTTCAGCCATGCAGCTTCCTGTGCTGCCATTGAAGCGGCGACGTATTCAGACTCTGTAGTGGACAATGCTACGACTTCTTGCTTTGAGCTTTTCCAAGAAACAGCTCCGCCATTCAGAATAAAGATGTACCCCGATTGAGATCGTGAATCATCTCGATCGGTTTGGAAACTCGCATCCGTGTAACCTCTTACAACCAGATCCTCTTCACCAGACCCGTAGATCAAGAACATATCCTTGGTCCTCCTTAGGTACTTCAGAATGTTCTTGACAGCCATCCAATGACTATCACCAGGATTTTGCTGGTATCTACTTGTCATGCTTAAAGCGCATGACACGTCTGGTCTAGTGCATATCATTGCATACATGATGGATCCTATAGCAGATGCATACGGGATTGCCTTCATTCTATTTTGCTCCTCCTTTGAGCTTGGACATTGAGTCGTACTCAATATTGTCCCTCTTTGAATAGGTACACTACCTTTCTTAGAGTTTTCCATCTTGAACCTTTTCAAGATTTTGTCAATGTATGCACTTTGATTCAAACCAATCAGCCGCCTTGATCTATCCCTATAGATCTTTATTCCCAGAATATATAGGCAGCTTCACCAAGATCCTTGATGGAAAAACAACTTCCAAGCCAGGTTTTTACACCTTCCAAGGTTGGTATGTCATTTCCAAATAGTAGTATGTCATCAACATACAATACTAGGAAAGTTATTATGCTCCCACTAGCCTTCTTATACACACAAGCCTCATCAGCGTTTTTGATGAAGCCAAATTTCTTTATCTCCTCATCAAAATGGTGATTCCAGCTTCTCGATGCTTGCTTCAATCCATAGATTGATTTCTTTAACTTGCATACTTTATCAGGATGTTTTGGATCGACAAAACCTTCAGGCTGAACCATATAGACATCTTCCTCAAGATATCCATTTAGGAAAGCGGTTTTGACATCCATTTGCCAAATCTCATAGTCATAATGAGCAGCTATGGCAAACAGTATCCTTATTGACTTTAGCATTGCAACAGGTGAGAAGGTTTCATCATAATCAACCCCTTGAGTTTGAGTGAAACCCTTTGCTACAAGTCTAGCTTTGTAAGTATCCAAGTTTCCATGCATATCGGTTTTCTTCTTGAAAACCCACTTACTTCCAACTACTTTGGAATTAAGAGGTGGTACGACAAGTTCCCAAACTTGATTGTCATACATGGGTTGCATCTCAACGTTCATGGCTTCAAGCCATTTGTCATAATCCAAATTGGACACTGCATCATGATATGTGGTTGGTTCATCTGAATCTACCACGTAGCATCCATCCATGAAAAATCCGTATCTTTCAGGTGGATTACTAGTTCTACCACTTCTGCGAACGTTTGTGTGTATTGATCAACTGCTTGATCATTCTCAACATCCTCATGTTGAGTGCTAGTTTCAACCAAACGTGCATCGGGCTGTGAATCTTGATCCTCCTCAAGATCCACTGTTCTACTGCTAGTTCCTTCCATAAGGAACTTTGTTTCTAAGAACTCGCCCTTTCTGGCAACAAATACCTTTTGTTCCAGTGGATCATAGAAATAATATCCCATAGAATCTCTAGGATATCCAACAAAGATACACTTGGTGGATCGGACATCTAATTTGTTTGGGGTGGGAGTCTTAACATAAGCCTCACAACCCCAGACCCTTAAGTATGATAGGGATGGAACTCTTCCATGCCATATCTCAAAAGGTGTCTTTTCCACCTTTTGGTTGGGGCCATATTCAAAATACGGGCCGCGGAGAGCAAAGCGAAACCCCAAAATGATAGAGGCAATGTGCTTCTAGCCATCATAGATCGAACCATATCTAATAGGGTTCGATTCCTCCTCTCAGACACACCATTATGTTGTGGTGTTCCAGGTGGAGTGAGTTGTGAGATAATCCCACAACTCCTAAGATGATCTTGAAAAACATCACTTAGGTATTCACCGCCTCTATCGGTGCGGAGAACTTTAATTGATTTGTTGAGTTGATTTTCTACTTCATTCTTGAAGATTTTGAACATTTCAAAAGCTTCATCTTGTGCCTTAATAAGTACACATACCCATAGCGACTATAATCGTCGGTAAAGGTAATGAAGTATCTCTCACCATTCCTAGTATTGGCTTAAAAGGACCACATACATCCGAATGTATGATGCCTAATAAATCTTTTGCCCTTTCGTTAGTTCCACTAAAGGGTGTCTTAGTCATTTTTCCTTGTAAACAAGATTCACATACATCAAATGAATCACATTCATTTGTTTTTAAAAGACCATTCTTTTGAAGTGTTGTATGCGTTTCTTGTTTATATGACCAAGACGACAATGCCAAAGGTAGGTATCACTCAAATCCAATTTGAGTCTTTTGGTGGTTGCTTGGTATATTGAGCTATCATATGTTGTGTTTTCATGAACCAATTCATAAATGCCATTACAAGGTATAGCTTTAAAATAAAATACATGATTTAAAGAAACATGAATATCATTGTCAACAAACTTGAAATCATAACCATATTGTCTTAAACGGGAAACAGAAATTATGTTCCTAGTCAAGCTAGGAGCATATAATACATTACTTAAAATAACTTCCAAACCACTTGGAAGCTTCAAAATGTAGTCTCCTTGGGCTTCCACATGAACCTTTGCACCATTGCCCATGAAGAGACTTATTTCCCCTTTATCATAATGCTCATTTCTTCTGAACCCCTGCAACAAATTACAAATGTGAGTTCCACATCCGGTATCTAATACCCATGTGTTAGAAGAAATAACATTCAGCTCAACATGTATCATGTAAATTATACCTGAGGTTTGCCCCGCATCCCTCTTTTCTCTCAACTCTTTGAGATAGACTGGACAATTTCTCATCCAATGCCCTATCTCACCACATTGAAGCATGGGTCGTTCGCGGTAACCTTTTGCTTCTTCTCCTTGGGCTTCGGAGGTTGCGCCCTAACAGCCATCTTTCCCTTTCCCCTAACATGACCCTTTCCTTTGGCAACAGTTGCCTTAGGAGGGGGTAGAGACTTTCTCTTTTTCCCACCTTCACTTATGGTGAGAACTGGTAAAACCTCTTACCCATTCCCGCCTCAGCTGATTTGAGCATAGAATGAGTTCATTTATGCTTTTGTCCCATCCGTTCATGTTATAGTTCATAACGAATGCCTCAAACCTTTTTGTTAGGCCATTAAGGATCAAATCCGTGGCTAACTCTTTTGAGACGGGACAGTTCAGCCTTTCAAGGCGGTCGATGTGGCTTTTCATCTTAAGAACATAAGATGAAACTGATTGGGATTCCTCCATCCGACATGCATTAAGCGCTTGAACGTTTCGTAGCGCTCCACTCTAGCTTGTTGCTGGAACGTTTCCCGCAACTGAGTGATCATTTCATAAGCTGCATGGAGCTCATACTCCTTTTGGAGTTCGGGTGTCATACTTGCTAACATTAGGCAAGAGACTTGGACGGAGTCTTCCACATATCTAACCCAATCATTATACGCTTCCACATCTTCCTCGTCAGGTTCATCGGGGATGGGGTCATCAAGGATGTAGGCCCGCTTTTCTTGTTTGAGAACAATTCTCAAGTTGCGGTACCAATCCATGAAGTTGTTAGGTGTTAGACGATCCCTTTGAAGGATCGCCCTTAGGGATTGGTTGTTTTGGTTTGGTACATCATTATTAGTGTTGTTGTTGTCGGCCATCTACAAGATTTTACAAAGTTCCATTAGTAATCGTTGATATAATTATATTTTATTTATCAATACCTTTATGTCTCATAGATCATTAATAAATAAAATTTTAGAATCCAACGTTATATTTAAATATTGGTTAGGTGACCTTTATCCCATTATTTAAATAAACAAGGTAGTCATAAATGACAATTACAACCTATTGTAACTTCTAGTGGTATGGGATCGTTTGAACATCTCATGTTTATAATTGCATGTTTATCCCATCAACACCTTTTATAAAATATATTTTAGGTGATCCATTCAATATATTTACAAATCAAGTCGTCCTACTTACACACACGTGTGAGTTTACTATATAAGTGGTTAGGTGACCTTTATCCCACAAACATGGTATTCTCACCTCAAGTTACAAGTTCCCTCAAAGTGGTTAGGTGACCTTTATCCCACTAAGAGTTAGCAAGTAACCTAAGTGTTGTGTAAAAGGATGGTGTTTAACTTGTTTTTCAAAAGGGATTTATAATTTGACAATTCTTGTTTAGAAAAGTCTATGTACCATATGATTATATGCATTCAACCATATGGTACCCTATTGGTTCTTTTAAATAAACCCATTTTATTTTGTAAACCATTAATTCCTTTTATAGAACCATTCTACTTATGCTTAATGATTTGAGAACCAATTACTTGTTTATTGTTTGTTTTAGTTGAGGTTTGTTAATCACATCCAAATATTCATAAACAAACATCATCATATGCATTCAACCAAACATAAACAAAACAAGTCATATATGCATAACAAAGCATACTAAGTTGATCACACTTGTTTAGCCAAAACAAGTGTGTCAAATGGTCATATCCTAAGGGTTTAGAATCATGACACATGGTTGACCAAAGAGACTCCCACTTGAAACCATATCTTCAAGAATTCTCTTTGTCCATCTTTTCTTCAAGTCTTGATCTGAGCTTCCTTACAAGATATGTATCCTAATACATTTTTCTAGTAAAGATAAACTCCTAATCTATTTATTACAAACCATATAAATAAATAAATTACAAGACTAGACTTGAAACAAAAAATAAATTATTACATGCCCAAATGAATATAACATGACAACCAATCATTCAATCCAAATGGTCTAGGCTTTGTTATGCATAATCAACAACAACATATTCAAACATAAATGATTGGTCGATTTTGGCAGCCCCTTAAACCCATTTTTTTTTTTGGCCAACACAAACCAAGAACTAATGGGTTTAGTCCATGCAAACAATTATCTTATAAACTAGAGTTTAAAGATCCTAATATGCATAATATAGTATCTTTAAACATCAAAAGGGGGCACCAAAACAGCCCCTAAACTCACGGTTTGGTGCTGTCCAAAATGAAACACAAGGTGTAATACATGTATGCATATGTATAAGTGGCTCTTGATGCCATTGATGGGGTTTAACATGTTTATCAAAGCTTCATATATCTTGATTATATGAAAAACGCAGCGGAATATAAGATTTAAAACATGTTAAGATCTGATTATAAAACCCATTTTATAATAACCCCAAGCCATGGATCTACATATACAATGCATACAATAAAAGATGAAAGAACTACAACCTTTGTAGCTGCAAAAATTCGTGATTTAGGAGGTGAAAGAGATGAGTTCTTGTGGCTAAACTTCAAGGTAGAAGCTCTCAAGATAGCATACCCCAAGCCTCTTCAAACACCTTGCTTTGCTAGGCTTTGAACACCACCTTGTATTCCCCTCTTTCTTGTGTGAATCTTCAGCCAAGAACCTTTCTTAGTGAAGCTGAAAATCCGTTTGTATGAAGCTGAAATCAGTTTGTATGAAGCTGAAAAATCAGCTTCTTCTCTCAAGAAACCCGTAGGTAGTAAGAGGAAAGAGAGAGGAATTTGTTTGCTTTTGTTTTGTGTGTTAAAGGGAATGTCTTGAATGCAAGAATAAGAATCTTGAATGCATGCATTTGGAACATCAAACCCACATTCTCAAGATAATGGGGCGGCCCCTTTAAGGCTCCCATTTATCATTTCCCTCCTATTTTTATATTTTATAAAGTTTATAAATATAAACTCTTGGATCATAATTTTTTATAAAATCAAACCATTTTAATTTTATAGCTTTTACACACACACATTATTATATGTCATTGTTTAACTTATTTAAGCAATGAAACAAATAATATGTTATGAACAAATTATCAATATATATATATATATATATAATCTTGTTCATTTACAAAAGCAATGAATTTAGAAAAGCCGGTTTCTAAATTGGTGCTATATTATTTGTGTGATCTTATCACAAATAAATATTTATCGGTGTTTGTTTGGCTTGTTATTGGGTATGACCCGACTTGGATCATATCACACTAGCCAATCAATTTAATATGTATCTTGGGCAGATCAATTCTTTCATATACTTCCCATCAACTAACTCTTTTCAGAGGATCACAACAGAGGGTACACATAATCCAAGGTGACAGAGTAGAGGTTCTGTCCACCAAAGATTTGTACAAGATTTCAGCATCACAGCAGGAAAGAATGAAGATACTGATAAACACCTACTCGCCTTGGTGCTGAGAACTTTGAGAAGAAGAGGGAAGTGAAGTTTTGGTAGCATCAGCCTAGGGGGAGTTTGTTGGATCATGATAAGGCTGGTGCAACCAAATTCACTTCATAGTCACTTTTGGTACTACATTAAAGAGCTTCCGAATACAAAGTCTGAAAGAGCTTCCGAAGACAGAGTCTGATGAAAGAGCTTCCGAAGACAAAGTCTGAAAGAGCTTCCGAAGACAAAGTCTGAAAGAGCTTCCGAAGACAAAGTCTGAAAGAGCTTCCGAAGACAAAGTCTGAAAGAGCTTCCGAAGACAAAGTCTGAAAGAGCTTCCGAAGACAAAGTCTGATGAAAGAGCTGAAGACAAAGTCTGCTTCCGAAGACAAAGAAGACTCCAAGCCTCGGAAGAAGCAGTCTTCCGAAGTATAAGTGCCTTCGGAAGAAGTATTCTTTCGAAGCACTTTATCCTTCGGAAGACATGCTATGTCCAGCAGATAAAAGTATGGTCCCTGACAGTCCGCTGCAGACCTCTGATACAGCATGGCATCTTCTTAAAGAGCCATGTTGTTGACCATACTTTATTCTACTGTTCACCTTTTATGATAGTACATGTTACCAACTTTAGTTGGTGACAAAAGGTAAGTCAGGGACATGTCCTGACTACCAACTTTCAGACAAAATGTCTGAAAGACCTCACCTAGAGTCTTGTAGTATAGATGTAAGGTTAGAGGTGTCCAGCTGGTATCAAAGTATATCCGGCTGTAGGTAGTATTATATATATCTTCTCCCTGCAACTCTTCATGCAAGTGATTTGAGTCCAAGTGTATTGTAATCCTTTGAGTTGAGAAGCAATATATAAAAGTACCTTGAAAATTTACCTGCTGTTAAATTTTCTTACTGCTTGTTACTTGTTATATTGTGATCAACTCTTCATAGACTGCTTGCTGAGTGTCGATTCACAGTGAGTTGAGAGAAAAACCACCCGAAATTCGATCCTGCAATAATGTTTGGGTTCAAACCCAAGTATGATGTATCTAGTTTGGTGTAATTTTAGAAGTGGAGTAATTTGTTGTAAAAAATTATTAATAAAATAGCTACTAAATAAAAAACAAATTTGCATGGTTTTATAGTTTGGTAGAGTAGGAACGACTTTAAAACAACATATTAAATTTGTATTGATTCTTTTATAATATTCGTTTGAACTTACACTACCACTGACGCATAGTAAATTTTTCAATCCCAACTCTATTATTATATAAAAAGTAAACAAATTTACTAATTACTATGTTTGCAAAAGTTGATACGTTTTCTTAGAGTTAGCATTTCTAATCAATATAAAGAAAAACCAATAAAAAGTAATTAGCAACTCATCTTGTGTTTCTGAACTTACTCTGTCACTTACAAAATCCTATGATATAAAACTTAGAAAGACAATAAACTGTAATCTCAAAAACTTATGGTCATCTGAGAAAAGCTGTTAGACTTGAAGGACCTAAAGTATAAATACCAAAAAAGATTCCGAAATCAGCAATAATAATAATAATAATAATTTTATTTTAATAATAATCTGACGAGGACGCGAAACCGATAAGCCATATCGACCACAAAACGCCGATTGACACGTCATCAACGGATAAGGACCTCCCATCTATCACTTTCTCTCTCACACACATCACCCAAACACACACTATCATCTCTCCTATATCTTCACCATTGTTGACCATTTTTTCCACCAAATCTAAAATAATAACAATAATAACAATATTCATCACATTCATCATATCGTTGAATTCATCTTACTGCAATCGAACTCGTCTATTCATATCCAAATCAAACGTCGATCTGGTGTTGAGAGCTTTTGATTTGATTTTGCGAAGAAGAAGAAGGAGGAGAAATCGGAGGAAGTTATGGCGAGTGTGGGTGGAATGATGAACGGATGTGTGTCTCCATCGTCGTCTTCATCGTGTTCTTGGGGGAAATTGAAGAATTCGCACCGGAAGAAGGCGATTGGAGGCGGTTGTGGTGGTGATCGGAGGTTTAGGGTTGGGGCTACTTGTGTATCACGAGTCCTGTTGCTTCAGATCCGTATAAGACTCTGAGTATTCGTCCTGGTGCTTCTGAATCTGAGGTCAAAAAGGCGTTCAGACAGCTTGCTTTGAAGGTAATCATGTGCTAATTTTGCTAGATTCAATCGATCAATTGTTTGTTTTCTTTGATTCAATCGATCTTCTGCTTTTTCCGTTTGATTCATTTGATCATCTATTTGGTTCAATCGATCAATTTGTTGATTTTGTTTGGTTCGATTGCAGTATCATCCCGATGTGTGCAGAGGAAGCAATTGCGGAGTTCAATTTCACCAAATCAACGAAGCTTACGATGTACGCATTCTCTCATTCGCATTCGTCTATTGATCTTTTACTTCATATTTCATCATTAGATCTACACTCTGTAGATCAGATCCTATTATATTATTTATATTAACTATATTGCACTTACATATAAACTATTAAAGTAATCTAAACTATAGGTTAAGCATTCACATCAGATTATTTATCCTATTATATTTCAATTATGTTAAAAATAGAGTTTTATTTTCTTCATTTAAATTAAATACTAATTTTTACATTATCTATTTCTGATCCCAATTACTTTAAAAAAATTTAAAAATTTCATAGAGGTGACTTTTTTTTTTCTTTTTATATTTCCCTCCACTCGTAACTATTTACTTTAAATAATTTTAAAAATTTCATAGAGGTGACTTTTTTTTTCTTTTTTTATTCCCCTCTACTCATAACTATTACAACTATTCCTATAATATAGGAAACACATTTATAATAATATGAACCTGCTGTGAATGCTGGCGAAGCTTTAAGGGGGGGGCCTTTTTTTTCGTCAGTAGTGTAAATTTTTGGCTCGATAGTGTAAATTGTCGGTCCGGTAGTGTAAATTTTTTAAAATATATAGAGTCTCAAGCTCCGCCACTGTGCCCTTGCATAATCATAACAAACCGACTCAAATGTGTCAGCAGTGGCGGATACATTAATTTTTTCACGAGGAGGTGTGGTGATTGCATAATTTTATGTAGGCGTCCGGAGGGCGGCTACCCCCACTCTATTACTTTGGTCCGCCCCTGTGTGTCACACATGTAAGAATACAGAACTATAAACACATTCTGAACAGACATTTGATTGGTGATTTGCAGATGGTGATGAGCAATTTGAGAGATGAAACGAGTGTGGTGAGGTGGATATGTATGGACCGTCGGATGCGGGGATCGACGAGCCGATGAGGGGGATGGACGACCCTGATTGGGACATGTGGGAAGAGTGGATGGGTTGGGAAGGTGCTGGAATTCGAGATTACTCTTCACATATTAATCCTTACATTTGAAACATTGCAAGTCTACTGAGGTTTCTGATTGGAATAATGGTGATTTAGAAGTGTATGTTCTGTATATAACTACTTGTGATCAGGGTAGAGATGATGGTATTAGTGTTCATCTCTTGCTGTAAATATGTCTGATTTTATGGTTAATCCAGTGTAATTATCGCGTAATTGACGTTGGGAATAAAAGATCCTTGAATCTCACATACTCTTTGTATAGTCTTTACTCTTTAGTTTAAGATCTACGGTTATATGTTCACCGGTTCTGTTGGACTGATTTTGGGTATTTTCGTGTTGGGTTTACAGGTTTGTTTGATTTAAAACCAAATACAATCATTATGAAGTATGATTTAAAACAAAATACAATCATATGAAGTATGACACTTGATAAAGGGAAAAAGTGATATTCTCATGACCCACATCTTTTAACAACATACTCGTAAAGTATAACCTTTTATGCTTGTTGTAATAAAGGTGATGAACACTAGTATCAACTTAGCATATACCTCACCTAAATAACCATGAACGGTTTGAATTATCCCAAACGATGGCTTAAGTTATTTTCATAAATTCAAGACATTCGCCCTTTAGGATATTTGTAGTGGGCATGAAAATGAGTGTGATAGGGTGACGTAGCACCCCTATTGGTTGTCACACATGAACACCTTCCCTTTTTGAGTGATAGGGGTGTGATGGGTCCTATAAGTTTATAACAATAATCTTATCAACTCTAACAATAGAGGAGCATATAAGTTAGATTTCTTCATTAACGTATAAGACTTAAGATCAAGTTAGGCTCGTTCGTTTAGCAAATCTCTAATCAGTCTTTCACAATCATACCCCCATCGCATCCAATTTCTTTTTATCACACACACCTCATTGCATTCAATTTTTTTATCACAGACCGTTTAGTTGGTGTAAAAGTACTTTTTCACTATCACACCCATATCACACATCTCTCTTAATAGCTTTATTTTTTATAATAGACATCGTGCTAAAAGTGAATGTTTTTAAGTTCTGATTTTTGTAGTTTGAATTGTCTTATGATGAATGAACATTGCTATAAATTTTAAAACAGATATACCAGCAGCTCCAACAAAATTAATTGATTGTTATGCTTTTCACAAAACAGGTAATAATCTAGACACAACCTCATTTATACACGTTAATTATTCATGCTACAAGTACCTAATTTAAATTACCAAAACACTTCTAGAAATATTCTAAACTACTTTTCACAGTTATAAATATCAATAGGACATTTAAGTGACCATGAACCACAACGTAGTACAAATTTAACAAGAAATTCAATTTCATTTCGCAACCCTTTCCAAACTCGGAATTTGATCCTTAGATATACCACAAATGCATCAAATAACTTCCGTGCAACAAATGCCTACATGGTATGTTTTCAACAATCTAGAGTGTTACATGTCACACCCTCAAATTTCCACAAACGGGGTATTACGTTAGGCGTGTGACTTCCAGGATCTCAGCCATTAGTTACACCAAACGACACGTTAATTGTAAAACATAATTCATTTTTTGAAGTTTAATATTCCAAAGACCAAGTTTTTAAAGTAAACATAACAGAAGTTGCGGAAGCATAGTAAATCTTAATTGTTTAAATGGCGCAACCGCGCAAACCGAATAAATGGAAGTTACTGAAAAATATTAAATAAGCCACGTGAGATATGCATGAGTGAATGCTCCTAATCGTGCGCGTCTTGTGAACCTGAAAGAAACATGCTAAAGTGTCAACACAAGGTTGGTGAGTTCACAGGTTTTTCAAAAAACAGTATGTATCAGTAATGAAATCCCCGGATTATGTAATCCGATAAGTATCAGTAATGAAATCCCCGGATTATGTAATCCGATAAGTATCAGTAATGAAATCCCCGGATTATGTAATCCGATAAAGGTGTAATTCCCGGATTATGTAATCCGTCAAGTATGAAATTCCCGGATTATGTAATCCGTCAAGTATGTATTTTGATAAACAGAACATAAAGTAAACCGATACAGTAAACAAAGTAATATCAGTAGGTAGCTAGTCTACTAAACCAGTTACTCAGTGTATGAAGTTCGAACCGAAGCTGACAGTCGAAACTGAACGCCTCGGCTGTGAATACCAGGTCACAGCAACAGAACTTAGGTCAATTAAACACCCGTTTGACGAACGTTGTGCTAGCGCGACTAGCCCGGTTGGGGTTTGTCAAACCCAGTAGATCTACTCAGAATTGCCTCGCTATACTACATACATTAACGGTTCGAGAGTGAGGACTTTAGTGGTATCACACTAGTAAACCGGTGATATTACAATAATACTGATCAATGAAAATGAAATTGTTTCCACGTTTCTACTTGCGTAGTAACGGACCGAATGAAATTGTTTCCACGTTTCTACTTGCGTAGTAACGGACTGAAGGGCAAAGTATACGAACATAGTATCATGTATATGCAGTATCACAACAATCCAATATAATGTAATGTTTATGAAAACAACATGTTTCTCTCCCCCAAAAATAGTATAAAGTAAAAGTGGGGCTGTAAACTCACCTTAAATGCACAACAACAGTAAACGAAAGCACAAAGATTAGAGTTCCCGGTTAACCTGAACGTCATTTAATATATATATATATTAATATTAATATTAATTATTTACAATGAGTCGTACGGTTTCGCGTTCACGGTTCGGTTCCGGTACAGATTGTCGACGTTCCCCCCTTTTACAAGCAAGCACACCCAACTCAATTCATATTAATCCACATAACTCAATTACTATTACAAAGGTACTTTCTAATATCTTTTACAATAACATCCATATGTTCCATAATAATTCACCATACAACATGAACGCATAACAACCTAAACGAAAAACACACATATTATATCATATATATATATATATATATATATATATATATATATATATATATAATTACACACACGTATAGTATATATTACATATGCACGCAATATATTATACACACACATACGTAAAAACATCAACCCACGTGAATGATAACCCATAATTATTCATTAGGACCTCTCGGCCAAGTTAATTTAGGTTATACGTACTCATTTTATAATATGCGTATACATGCATTCAAACACATACACATTCAATTTAAATCAAAGAACACACATATTCATACACATCTACCTTCAATTAAATCAAAGAAAAACACACACATTCATACATGCATGTAGCAGAAAGAAAAGCAAACATACATATCATCACACACACACACTCATGTCATCACACACACATACATGCAGAATTTCCCAAACACCCCCACGTGAAAGTCAACACACCACATTCATACATTAGTTATTTTCCACACACCCACACATACCTACGCATGCATACATACTTACAGAATGTATATACACATCAAAGAACCCATACATATATATACAATTATTCCCCACTCAACCTGCTGCCCAAAACCAATCCCAAACCCCATGCGCCCGCATTGCCCTCGGCCATACCCTACATACGTACAATAACTAATGTCTTATATGCATACATTTATTATACAAAAGCAATTACTCATGGAATTAACAATCATCCCATTCCTCGCACACCTGGAACAATTCCAATTCAGCAATCTCATATTCCTACATAACATTCAAACTTGAACACACACCTACAACGCTTATATGTACACTAACATACCATCCATACATCAACATACATACTAAGATAGACACACACACACGCACTGCCATCACACACAAACACACCACGCATCACGCACACATGCACAACACCACCACGGTTCACACGCAACACACACCATAACACCACGGTCCACACACAACACACCATAACTCACGGTTCACACATACACATGCGCACCAACAACATCAAACACCACCCACGACATAACAATATAACAACTAATGAAGACAATCACAAACCATGTGCTTGTACATGAAATCGCAGAACTCACACACACTCTGCCCACACATACAAAGAGAGCACATACATACAAACGCATACATATAACCGAGGCTTACACAAACATCGCAACCTGAAACCGGTACCACCATGAATGCTGGTCGTGAACGGAGGAGAACCGTACGCGAAACTAAACAACATTAATCGCTAAAGAGGAGAATCATACCGAAGGTGTTCGGTTGTGAGAGAAGGGCTGTAGGGAATGATTTCACGCAATAACACTCGCTGCCGTCCTCGCGGTTGAAAGAGACATCGAAGAAGTTTGACCGGAGTAAGGGTTGCCGAGAACAGTCTAGCGCAGGGGGTTGTCAATGGCAGCAATGGTTGCGGATGGAGGAGATGAAGATCGGTGGGGGCTCGATGAAGGCTGCCAAGTATATGGAGAAAAGAACGTGGGGGGTAGGTGGTTGAAGTGGGATGGTGGTTGGATGGAGATGATAGGATAAACAATTATTTACAAAAAGTGGGATGGTGGGTTAGGTCGGACGGGCAATTATTTGATCTGTTAACGTGTTTAATATTCATATATAGGAATAATATACATGAAAGTGGGGATGGTGGGTTAGGTAACATAAGCAAAGCTGATAATCAAGTAATATTATATGTTGTAGGTGTAGAGTTCATTGTTCATATTAAGTGTGGAATTGATCATCTTAAATACGTTAATCAATTATTTGAATAAATACAAGCGGATACTTTAAATAGCAAACGTCAAGTTAGCGATATTAATCTAGAATTACGGGGTGTCACATCATCCCCTTGTTGAAAAAAATTTTCGTCCCGAAAATTAAGGTATTACACTCGATTAAATGTATGAGATTCCAGTAGATTAAATCCAATGTGTGAGGTTCAGTTAGGGTTGGTGGTTTGTAACGTGTCGGATAAGCATGGTTTGACAGAGTTGTGACATTACATACTGTTTAAACAAAAAATTTCATATATAGACCGAGCTATTAGAAAATGATCAAACCAGCCACCCGGATAAGGATCTGGTCATAAAACAAGTATCATTATACATGTTTGAACTTTGAACCGTTATCATCTAAACCGGTTACACCAGTAAATCGGTCTGAATGGTCATATTAAATTTTAATTGAAAATAATCTTTAGAATCTTACTTTTAATTAATTTAGTTTTCTAGGTTTTTTATTATATTTAACTACATGTTCATTTGGTATTAAGATTACAAAGTCATATAAAAACATATATAATTAAATATTAAATAAAATTTTTAATTTTCAATTAGTTATATTGTTTTTTGATTTTAAAAATTTAATTCGACCGGTTCGATAAGCCTAATAACAACAAGTTCTAGAAACATTATACGGTAAGATAAGACAGTTCTAAAGAAATTATATGTTAACAAAAAACCCTAACGCTATGTTCCCGAGTTTACTTAATGAGAGAAAAAATGAAACACTTTCTTTTCCTTTCTCTTCTTTTCTCTTCTTTTCTCTTCTTTTCTCTTCTTTTATTTCTTTTTCTTTCTCTCCATTTTCTTTCAGTTTGGAATGATTGATTTTAGCCTTCATTTTCCTTTCATTTCTTTCATTTTCTAAATAAACTCGGGAACATGAATTTTAACAATCTTTCTATTTTCTTTCATTAAAAAAACTCTGAAACATAATTATTTTTATTTCATTTTACTTTGTTTTCTCTTCTTAAATGTGACTCGGTAACACAGCTTAACTTTAGTAATCAAGATTCAAGAACATGAAACAGTTAAGACTCTCGTAGGATAATCTTTTTCACAAGCATCTTCAATTTGCAAAGTCTCTTCAACATTCTTCAAAGCTCATTAAAATCTAGTGCCCTGATTGATATTTCCCCCCTTCAATTCTTCATACACCAACACACAATTCAGTTGAAGATACTCAACGCAGAAGTGCGATAATCAAGATAAACTCTTTGATGTTTTCTGCTTATCTTGCTCGCAAAATCAACCAAAACCCACATTCCCATCTCTTTTTACCCTTTATTCTAAGATCACTAGCTACCCATCATGGTCTTTCATCTCCATCAAACACTCGTACAAGATACAGTTTCTTTCAGGCATTTCGTCGAACACTTGGCCCCCATTCACAAAAACTGAATTTCAGCTGTTATTCTACAATCGATCAATCCCATGTTCAGAAGCTATACGAAACATTAAACTTCACACAGTTAACAGAGTCTAGTAATCAAAGTACGAACTTGGGTGTGATTAAATTAGTCAAATTGTTACGTAGTGACTTCAGGTTTGAAGGGAATGATTCGATTGATTTTCTTGATGGGTCTGGTATTAAGCCGAGTGAAGATTTGATTAATGCAGTGATTTGGGCTTTAAGGGATGATTGGAAGTTGGCTCTTTTGGTGTTTAAATGGGGTCAGAAATGGAGATGCAGTGGTGAAAAAGCTTGGAGCTTGATGATATGGGTGTTGGGGAACCATAAAAAGTTTAACAATGCTTGGTGTTTGATTAGAGATTTGTATCAGTCTTCAATGGATACTCAGCGCCCAATGCTCATCATGATTGACAGGTAAAAACCATTATTACATACTTTTTGCTCAATCTATGCATCTTTAGTTATTTGACTATTGATTCTCAAGCAATTAACAAGGAAAAGAAGTAGGATTTTAGTAAGGGGTAATTATTTTAGCTCCCTTTGTCCTAAATTGAAGAACTCTAGTGTCACAAAGTTAAACAGTCTAACTTTCTAACATTTGAAATCAACATAGATATGCAGTTTATAGTTGCATACTTTTTCTTTAATCCATGACAGATTATTCATCCTGTTACTTTTTTGATAGAAATTTTTGCAGCTTTAGCAGTTATGATCTTAATTCATATGTGTGGTTCTCTATTAAATTATATGAATTTGATTAGATATGCAGCTGCAAATGAACCAACTGAAGCCATTCGTGCATTCCAGTTAATGGAAAGATTCAAATTGACTCCTGATCAAAAGGCATTCTATACCCTTCTAGATACCCTCTGTAAGCATGGAAATGTTGAAGAGGCTGAAGAATTCATGTTTTCAAACGAAAAACTCTTTCCGCTTGAAACTGAGGGCTTCAACATTATACTTAATGGCTGGTGTAATGTATACGTTGACATAACTGAAGCCAAGAGAATTTGGAAAGAAATGGACAAAAACCAAGTTATCCCTGATGAAAATTCATACACTCACATGATTTCTTGCTTCTCAAAAGTCAACAACCTCTTTGACTCGCTTAGGTTGTATGATGAAATGAAGAAAAAAGGGTGGAGACCAAACCAAATGGTTTTAATTCCTTGGTGTATGTTCTTGCCCATGAGAATTGTCATGAAGAAGCTCTTAAAATATTGGACAAAATGAAGGACATGGGATTCATTCCCGATTCTATCACTTTCAACTTTATAATACGTCCATTATGTAAAGCAGGAAAAATTGAGGATGCAAGACATGTATTATCAAAAATGTTGGAAGAAAACATAAGCCCTACTATTGACACATATCATGCATTTCTCGAAGGGAAAGAATTGACAGTTGAAGAAAGTTTTGAACTTTTAGAACGAATGATGAAATCTGGAAATGGTCCAAACAGTGATACTTTCTTTTTGATTCTAGGGAAGGTTTTTCAATTAAACGAGGTTGAAAATGCATTAAAAATTTGGGTGAAAATGAAAGAATATGAAGTTTCACCTGATTCTGCACTTTTTGTGATGATGGTGGAAGGGTTAGTGAAGCATGGATTAGTAACCAAGGCTAGAGAATTATATGCTGACATGATTTCCACTGGAATTACTGTGGATCCGAAACTTTCGAAACTACTTAAAGATTTTTACAAGATGATGAATGCAAGCAAATAAAGAAACCACTAATGAGAAATGTGAAAGTGCAGCGTCGGAAGAAATGGTTCCATGGTAATCGGTCAAAATCATAGACAACCATGGGAATGGCTTCAAATTCACATATATTTTCATTGGACTGAAGGAGTATATAATATGTTAGAATGTTAGGTCTATAAGAACATCTTGAATGTATTTGTTTCTGTCTTCAAACGTGACCAAATCAGATAAAGTCTTGTTTGACAGCATATTGTGAGTTTCTGGTCTTGTTTATCACGTATATCCATGTCAATTTTTTTCTTGAGCAACTAATTAATGAATTAATTTCATATTTCTCTTTGCAGAGAAGCCTTTTATGATTTTGACCTTATTGCTGTCTCCAAAATAAGTAATAAAAGATGGCAGCACCAAGAAACACGACCCTTCTCTTCTTTCATAGATGAATCTGTGAGAAAGAGCACGCTAAGTTTGCAAGGTATGACATTTTCTTATCTTCTATACATTTCAATCATTGTTTATTTCTAAACTTCTGTCATGATTCTTCAAATCGAATCAAACATTCTATTTTTATGTGCTGCGATAAATGCAATTTTCCCCTTAGCATTGAATGATATAGAAGAATAGACCCTCAACCAAAATTCAATAAAATGCGGAGCCTGATACATTGGTGATGGTACTACATGGTGTAGAAAGTTGATGAGCTGAGTTTGGGTCTTTTGACAACTACATTTGTAAACCATAAGCCCATAGTAAACCAAATCCACTACCCACACAAAGGCCCATACAGGTTTTCTAAGTCAGAGTTGATTGTTAGCAAAGACCTGGTCAACCTAGGTTCTAGAGGGGTGTGTCCTACGGTTGTTTACTCGTTTATACAAGTTGTTGGAATCAGTAGCCATAGGCTCAAGGCACGCTCAAGGCTCAAAGGGTGGGCCTTGGTCCTAGGCGCAAGTTGCCTAAAAAGTGATACTTTTTTTAACCAAGACACGTAGTCTAAAGATGTCATTTAGGGGTTTACGCATGTTTCTAAGCTATTCAACCTGTTAAGACTGGGATTTGATAAGAACTTCATAGGAATTTCGCTTGAGCGCCTTGAGGGGCCCAAGGCGCCTCGCCTCGCCTCGCCTGGGTACCTAGGCGTGCTGTCTTTGACACCTTTGACTCCTACGGCTGACGGTAACTAATGATCATCTCATTCGTTGCTTTAGGTAATTTGGTTTAAAGAATGTATGGTCATAGATGAAAGTCAATGAGTATATTAACAGTTTCCGTCAGTTGGAAACACATTAGGGTGTTAAATGGGCCGTGTTTGTTGGTCAAGCAATCGATCACTACAAACCCGAATATTTGACGCCAAACATAAATGTCAAAAGTCCAAGATGCCCAAATAAAGACCACTCCACATTGTGGTCTCGTGGCGGTCTTCGGGGTCTATGTAGGGTCGTTTCCCTGTCGGCAGTTCCTAAAAGTCTTCATTTCTATAAAAGTATGTTTGAAAACAAGATGAATTGACATAGCCTCCTCTGTGTGGGGACAAAGTAACACTAGAATCTAGTTGTGTTTCACATAGGTTGTGTAATGATACCCAATCGGTCTTGTCTAAACGCATCGGGTTGAAATATAGCTTTTGGATACAATTACTGTTAAGGTATGAATATTAGGGTTAATACCATAAAAACGATATATTATAATGGTACCATACAGGCATATGCCCGGGCCAACACGATATATTATGGTTCCTCCTTGGTGGTCAAGGTTTTATCTGGATTCATAATCATATGAATATATCAAGGGTTAATATCATGAAAACCTCTCATACCTTTCATTTCTTTGTGAAACTTGTGTGTCAGATCCAATTTGGGCATATTAAAGTCTTTGAACTTGTTTAGATATTGTGTATTTCTGACATGAAGACACTTTCATGGAATGTCACTTCATCATTTTGATCTGTTTTAAGCGATAATAGGAGTCGGTATCCAAATTTCTTTAACATATAACATGTATTTTAGACGTGCTTAGAGATTTTAATATGATAAAATATGATTAAGAGACTTTTTTCATATAAAATAAAAAAAGTATATTGGTTTCCTTAGTTGTATTATAAAATTTTTTTGAACATATGATAAATTTTCAAATAGTAAGGGAGTGAAGTGTTTGCGAATTGTGTGGTGTATAGACAATCCAGCTCGAGACTTTGAATTATTGTTGTGTGGTGATATGATAAACTTAAACATTTATGGTAGTCAAGAAGAAAGTATGATGTTTGAAGTGTGAAGTGCCAATGGGTGATAGGTCTTATAGTAGGCGGGACGAAAGTAGGCGGGCCTCGAGCATTAAAAACCAACTGAAACAACCCCACCAGCTCGTTACTAGTCGTTGCTTCTAGCATCTATTTGACAAGAAGTTCAAGTCGACACGACGCCAAGTCATTATATAACATCACTGACATAAGATGTCAGCGTATATTAACGGATGTTCAAATATAGGTTATAGAATAGGTTTTTAGAATTTTCATAAGACGGAAATAGAGTTGTGACTTTTATCGTTAATTGGTTACTCTAAAGTTGATATTCAATATACATAAACTGGAATATCTTCTGTTTTTTTTTTAAAACAGTTACAATCTAAACTTACGCTACAACTTAAATATACTCAACGTCTCAATTGAGGTTTTCAACTCACATATCTAACAGAAGTACTAACAGTGCTTGCGATTTACCTATGTAACATTGTTCGTTTGATATGGGTCAAATCTTGGTTTCTCCGAGTCATGGGATGGTTGATACTTTTGCTCTATTGACTTTTTTGGTTTTTTACAATGTTTTCAGAACCGGATTGAACGTCGAGCCGGACACCTTATTGGTCCTGTGGTCGGAGGGTCGGACCGAATTTAAGAACCGGATGACGTTATGATTATATATATAGGATATTATATATATAGTTATATATATAATTCGATATAAGTAATTTATATATGTATTTATAGTTATATATAAAATTTAACAATAATCTTATATCCAGCACACTAATTTATTGTTTAGCCTTTCGTTTTTACCCATTAAAATCCAAAAAAAAAACCAATTCTGTTCCGACCACCGATTTGAGATGAACTGGTTGGTTGAACATCTCTAAAACAAACCGATGCAGACCGGTTCGGTCACCCCTTTGATTTCCGGTCGGTCCGATCCGGTCCGATTCGGTACTCAAAATGCTGGTTATTTATGTAATGACAATGGTATTAAAGTGTAAGCCATAGCCCATAAGTTGACAAATCTTTTCAAACTTGTATTTCTAATGACCATCTTCTTTTTATTTTTCATCTTAGTTTCTTTTCGAAGTAGATGTGTAAATGTGTCAAGTTGTTTGAGGTACTCAAGTTCAACTCTTTAAATGTAAAATTCTAGTCAACTTTCAACAAGTTCTACCCAAGGAAGCTCGTTTAACAAACAATCTCAAGTCCCTGAGCTTCATAAAACCGTCAAGCTTAAACGGACAATTTATTTAATTAATATAAATTACAAATGTAGTTTTTTTAGATTGACAAACGAACATTCATCTAATTATATTCTTAAGTCTACATCAATGTTCACTGTGAAACCTTAAACACTGGTATGCCAATATATACACATCAGATATTATTCAGCTAATACTTATACTTAGTTACAAATTTATAGAAGATGATTACATGTACACGCGTTAAGCGAGTGAAGCCCAACTCGAATCTAGACCTTCAAAATAGTTTATTTGAAAAAGAAAGCATGTGAAAGTGTTGCACAATAAATTGTCTATCTTGACATCAATGACCACTTCGAAATATTGACAAATTGGACCACGTAAATGGTCATAAATCACAAAATGGATATTTTTTCCACGTGAAAGACATAATATTCTCCAAAGGGTTTTCGTATGGGCCTGTATGTCATGGTTCGAGCCAAAGTCCCATTAAAAGTGAAACCAAACCAACCCACAACATGAACCGGTGCACCCGAAACTTCCTACCATGTGATATATACATCATCTAGCTAGGCAGCTAGCTACCACTTTTGTAACTGATTCTGTTGAACCATTCTACCCGAAATGGCCGCTGCTAATGCTGCTTTGAAGCTCGGATCCTTTGTCAACGAAGACGCCATTTGATCCACCAAAAACTGTTGGAGTTCTGGTGTGTAAACTCTTCGGTTATCACCAACCATGGGTTCGACACAAGGGCTAGGTTGTGGTTTTGGTGGGGTGGTTAAGTCAAGAGTGATGGTGGGACTCAACGAACTAAGTGAAGTTGAGCATGGGATTGAACCGAGCGTGGTGGTGGCTACTGCTCGGTTCAAGCCTGAGCTCGCTTGCTCTTGTTTCGATTCGTTTGGATGGTTGTGCTCTCCTTCATAAGTTGCCACCAAGATTGATTGATCCTCAACACTTCTTTGAACCTAATTGAACAAGATTGTTCATAGAAACATATTAGAACACGAAATCGATATCATATTTTTGAAAATTATGATCAAATTCGATCGGCATCCGTTGCTCGATCTCACCTTCTTTTTGACTGGACAGCTTGGAGCATGAGAGCATTTGAAGTAAGCTCTAGGTGAAGGGTTGTCTCTTGTGACCTTTTGCCCATATTTCCTCCACTGATATCCATCCTTCACCAACTGTTCACATAAAATATAACATATACATTTAGAGATCTATGCAAACATAAGTTTTATTTAACATATATCATATATCTAAATCTATGAGTTTGAACTTGTAATTTGAAAATATAAGTTTATTTTTCTTTGATATAATGGTCAAGCATATCTACATACTAATATAATCATGGTATCTGAAAAAACCAAATATTAATATCTATGATATGTGTAACATCCGGCTTCTCATACCAACCAATATATATAGTCTGTTCCATGATAAGCACACGGATCTGTTTTTCGTTCTCTGAGTGAAACTTTAATTCAAACATCCTACTTAATTAACTGTGGAGTCTTTCTTATTTTTACTGTTAATACATTTAAAGTGCGTTGATGATATTTATAACAGTATATTTATTATGCTCTTAACATTTCTTTTATTCATGATTGATATGAGATTTGCCTTGAAGGTACAGTACGTATTTGATGTGTAGATGGAATCAAGAGGACTTACGAGGCCGGTATCGGAAGCTTCGGTACGAAAACAAACCCTAGAAGTCTTATTCTTGGTGTGTTGTTCTTGTCTAGGTTTCTTACAACAATCATCATCACTCGAACTGCTTTCAGACACTCCTCTCTCATTGATGATAATCTGGTTAACCGGGCTTTCCGGCTTTCGTTTCTTCGGGTTTTCGATGCTATTAGACCGTGCCGGAATAATATTTTTGTTCTTATAATCATCCAAATGCTTATGTAAAGCATTGTATTTCTCACACAGGACAGTCAACATCTCCATAAGCTTCTTGTTTTCTGCATTGACCCTTTTCAATTCCTCCATTAAAGCACCAGCTTCATGCTAATAATAATCCCACAAATAAGTTAAAGAGAGAATGATACATGACCAGAGTCCGCTTTACGCGTGTAAAGCGGACTATAAAATCTAGGGTTTTTATTAAAGGAAAAAACTGTTCATTTTTATTTATATAGAAAAACTATAAAACATCATTCTTTTTCCTCGATGACGCTCTTTTAACTAAAAAAATTACAAGAACTTCATAAATAAACATTTACTCATTCTGTCATCTCTTGTGATTTTTTTCAACAAACGTGAATTATATCACATATACTCTCAGCTTATATTAGAAAAAAATCATTTTTTTTTTCAATTTAAGAGGCCACCTAAAGCGGTTGTTTTAGCTGCTCGTAGAATCGATATATGATATATCGAGAGATAGATAGAAAATGGTCTATACCTCATCATTTACAGATGACATCTTCAACCCAAGCTCATTGAAGTTGGTTTGAGCTTCTTGTTTCTGTGAATCAAAATCAAGAGACCTTGTAAATAAGCTAAAAATACTCACATGTGTTTGTGTGTTCATATATCTTGTAGATACATGTCATATACATACATGGGCATGTATTTATGTATAATATAGATCATAAGAACTTACAGGAACTAGAGATAGAAAGTGGGTGGGATTTGTATTAAGATCCAAAGATGTATCAACCAAACTTGTGTACTCCATGAAAGATTCTTGAAAAAAGATCCCTTTTTTGCAGTAGATTGATCTTGTAGTTGTAGATAGAAATATATTTATATATGTGTGTGTGTATGTATATATAGATAAGGAGGAAGATGCAAGTGGAGAGGGAAGAAAAGAGGAAGGTGACTTGTTAGAGATATTATTATGGTCAAGATGAAGAAGATAGGGTATATATAAATTATTATGTCTTCCAATCAACAAGCCTTTCATTTGTATAATTAAATATACAATTTATTAGTTTTTTAAACAAACTAAGGTTTATTGTTTGTCTTTTAGCTTTAATTTGATTGTAATACGGTCAAGGGTGTACTTTAAGTTTTTCTATCTTCTTTGTATTCTTTGTACATTGTCAACACATGTCATAAAATGATGGTTTATTGTTTTTAACATTATCTTTTCCACATTATATATTTTAAATCGGTGAACATACACGAATCTATTTCTAATTGTAAACTACAATAATTCATAATTTTCTCTAGTTTAGGATTTGAACATTGATCTTCCTCAAAATGTCTGACTCTTGCGACTGGACTATTAGTGCATAATCAACTCTTAGATTTTAATTTTAAAAGTTAATGTTGGTAATTTAACCTCTTTTCGGAAATGAAAGACGTGAAGAGTTCATAATCTTATTATAAAATAGTGGGCTTGCACCGAAGAAATGATCATTCGGCAATCTATTGGTAACAGTAACATTTGTCGATAGTTTGTTAGTGTCAGATCTGTAAAAAAATCTAGGCATGGTTAAAGAATTCACAGACTGTAGATAATATAGACACAGTTAAAGAGTCCATAGAAAAGTCATCGTCGTACTACCAATGAACATTTGACTTCAGGATGATCGACAATAAATTAACGAATAGATTATCCATGACAATGTCACTAACAGATGACAATAGGAGGTTGTCTTCGATGTTAATTTCATCAATGGAACACTTATTTATAGTAATGTAAATATATTGTATAACAGGAAGATACATATGGAGAGGCAGGAGAGGATTATTTAAGAACCAATTTTATTTTGAGAGCTTAGAGCATTCACAGTCCATTCCTTATCTTTATCCATATAATTACACTAAAATCACTACTTCTTCTCTCTCCTTTCAATTAAAAATATTTTTATACCTTTTTCATTACCTTTCTCTCTCCTTCACTCACAACCACTTTAAAAAATATTAAAAAATTTATAAGGATTGTACAGTGATTCTTCAAATATACCAATCCACAATAACATTTTCTCTCTCCTTCACTCACAACCACTCAAATCATTCCATATAATATACCAAACACACTCACATGATTATAGGGCACGGGTTGTGAATGCTCTTAAGAAACTCATCTCATCTTTTCTTTACGCACCTATAACTTTTCATATGTTATTATTTTTATAAAAATATATGTCATAAAGTCAAGAACTACTTTATCTTTAATTTGAGTATAATATTTCTATTTTAGAAAACTAAAAAAAATTACGTGTCAAACTGTTTCTATACTACATATATAGCATTATCTTACTACAATATTATATGTAATAAATAATATTCAATATTATTTGTAAGCACAAATGATATTAAAATCACAAAAAGAAATCCATTGAATTATAATACATTCATCAACTCACCTTGAATCATCAAAAGTATTATGTTTCGCCACTCTCTGACTGTGTGTTCTTCTCACAAACAACTTAAAACCTTCCGCAACTCGTTGACATAACTGATTTGTTTTTGTCAAAGTAAAAAACCAAAAGTGTATACATTGTAGTATTTTGAAGGTGTTTGTTAGTTTACTCGAATGATTTCATTAGATTTAATTTTTATTTTTCATTCTCCATTGTAAAAAACCATATGATTTCATTAGATTTAATTTTTATTTCATTAGACATAACTGATTTAATTTTTATTTTTCATTCTCCACTCTCTAACTGATTTAATGTTGAGTAAATCTAATATATCATACTACATATATGCAATACATCATATTATAAGCATGTTGTATCATAATACTACATATTATGTAGTGTTGAAAAATTACTCCGCGTTAATTTTTTTTATCTTTGGTATAACAATATCATATTCAAATTAAAGGAACTTGTCTTTATTTAATGATGCATATTTTTTTTGAAAAAAAAAAAACCCGTGAAAAAGTTATATATGTTTAAATTTTAAAAATGACGAGTTCTTAAGTACTTAAATTTAAATGAGTTTCAGGAAAACTCTTCCATACATACATATGTGTATGAGAAGTTAATCTTTGATTGTTTGTAGTTTGAGTGATGGCATATTTTCCTTATTATTTAAAAAAAGAACAATTTCAAATCCTTCTTTTAGACAAACATATAATACTAAATAGCATTATGAAAATAAGGTAAACTGTATTTCTTAAATTGAAAATTAAATATTTAAACTATGGTTGATAAAAAATGGAATATGAAAAAAGAAAGAAAAAAAAAAGAGTGAGATGAGTAGTAGAAGGTGTGGTCGGCTGTTGGGTAAGAAGTCTTTGCCTTTTGTCAAAGTCAAGCCAACTTTTGCCAACGTTACTTCCAATTTCAACAACTCTCCATTTTTTTAAATTTTCCTTGTATTATTAATATCTCTATAAAACAACTTTTGAGTAAACAACATGAATTTTAAAAAGTTAACTCCGAAAACAAATGGACATCCATCGTTGGTACAAAAAATATGACGATCAAACAAACAGTTGAGACTGTATTCATTTGTTTTCTAAATTGAGAAAGAAATATAAAGTTTATCGAACGTCCGTATAATTTACTCTGAAATTTATAATGAGTAGTTTCTATTATCAATATTTCATATAAATATTTACCCATTATCCGTAATCGAATATATTATTAAATTTATTATGAAAAATTGCAAATATTCCTGATATAATGAAGGTCTTCTCCAGATCTGCGTTGACCAGCCACTTTACATACTTTCAAATATTTCTTTATCCACCGTTCTCACGGGCCGACATCCAATTTGAACTTTTTTTGTACACATTAAAAACAAGGTATTTTAGTATATTCAAATTTTATTTTCTAAAGAGAAAAGTTTATTAAAAGGTTTTTTCCTGCAAATATACAACACTGCTTCGTAATGTGCTATCTTAATCGGACTCATTTATTCGTTTTCAACCGTGATCATAACCCTAACCATCAAAGAACGGAACCTTCAGCTGGAAAAAAAATCACCGGCTCAAACTAAAGTATTTTTGTCCCGAGCGAAACTCGAATCCAATATCTCCCGGTGTAATAAAGTCTTGTGATATGAAAATTTTCAAGATAACAAAATAATATTAATTAATGTAAGTTCCCTTTTATTTTTTACTGACTTTAACAGAGTTTTGTAATTGTGATTACTATTTAATGATTTCTTCAAAAGATAAAAATAAAAAAGAAGATATTTTCACGTTGCAAATCATTATTGAATTTATTTTCTCCACTTGAATATCTGAAAATGATGTTAAAGCGATTTCATATTTGATCTTTAGTTTTAATCTTTCATTTTCAAAGTGAAGAATACAAAACTTGTTTATAGTGGTCCCGATTATACGCCTTCAATCTTTACCTTGAAGTACGATGTAAAATTAAGGAATCTCATGCTTTAATCTTTCATTTTCATTGTTAATTTGTATATTTGGTAAAATACTGGTCATTTCTATTTATTTTTATATTTTTAAAAGTGATTGTGAGTGGAGAAGAGAGAAAAGCCAATAAAAAATATATAAAAAATAATATTTAATAGAAAATAAGAGAGATAAAGTAATAATTTTTAGTGTAGTTATAGAGATGTAGATGAAAAATGATACATGAATGCTCTTAAGAACCGTTTCAGAAAAAAGAAAAAAAAATGTAAGACTTTTTAAAGCAACATAAGTCTTTGATCTATCTTTTATGAAACCACCGCCCAAGAAAAACACACCGTATACAAAGATTAAGACCAAAGGTTTTGGTAGTTGCTGTCAAATTACATTTTAAATTTTGTATGATTATTTACGTTTTCAAGCAATCAAGCGCAAATAGTCTTTCATTCACCAGTAATGCGTTCTTTTCACTAACAAAAATTCAGCTATTATAAAAAAAAATAAATAGAAATGATTATTTTACTATTTCAACTATGGGAGGTTAGTATACAAAATGCAAAAAATATACAAAGCATATACATGTCTTTTGCAGGATGGGTAGTTTCGTCCATGAAACAATTACGCATATTAGGTATATAATTACGCATATTAGATATATAATTACGCAAGTTATATGATAATTATGCAACTTGTATTCATAATTATGCAACTTATATTGATTATTACACTCAATAAAAAATAATTACTTAAGTTGTATGATAATTATGCAAGTTATATGATAATTACATAAGTTATGTTCATAATTACGCAAGTTTTGAATTACGCAAATAATACGCACAACACATAGTATTTATTTTTTTAAAATGATTTTTAATTAAAAAGATATAGCAAGACTATATTCAAATTAAAGAGAATAAAATTCTCTATTTTATGGCGTGATTTTTAAAAAAATAATATTGTATTAAAAAATTATGCGTGTTTAAAATAATTGAGGGACTTAATAAAATAAATTCATCCCTTAATTTGAATCATTTATCCCTTAGATCAAAATGAATATTAACTCCTATACTTCTTATGAAAACTCCATGTTATGTTCTAAACTTTTACTTTCACCAATACAGCCATACAAATTCATGAATAAAAAAAGCAAATGTGTTTGCAAATGTGTTTGCAAATGTGATAAACAGATGTGGTTGTCTATACTTTGAGCAGATATGATATTTTCGTATAAGTGAAGATAGTGTATACATATAATATTTTTCTATATTTCCACAACTATTTTATTGTATTTTTCTTTAAACTATACATATTTGTATAATAGATGTTAAAAGTGGATAGATTTATGTTTTCTTTTGTTAATCATAATAATCAAATATAAATTACAATTGTTTTGGTAACAAGGTTGGCTAAACAACAAATCATAGAAATCTATGTTTATTCTATTAAGGGTTGAATATAACTGTTTTTACAATACCTTTTTACTTCTAACTATCACTTTATCATTCACATGTCAAACACATACTACATTTGTAAATGACAATTTTTAATGTCACTAGGCTGCATGTGATGTTTAAATGTTATTGATAAAAACTAATAGTATAATTGTTGCTTAACTTAACTCCATTTACATAATATCCTGAGAGAGACCAAATCGTTTGGATGTGATAAGTTATGAGGGGTCTAACAATTAAACAAAAAGTAACACAACCCTTTGGTAACCCTTTATTAAAGATGTTATACGGTCACAAACGGCCAATCATAGACCAAATAGTGGAAGTCAATTAACATACGAGTGAAAGTCAAAATTGGACACTACCTTAAGCTGAATAAAACAGCGGCTAGGTTTGAATTAGGGTTAATGTTCATTGAACCGGTTTGGTTTTCTACGTGTTCCACACATGCATGCATGAATGGGTTTGGTAAATGTGAATGTACAATTAATCTGCATCAGTGTACAAGTCAAGTCAAGAACCAATACTTGACATGACAAGCAGACATTATATTGCATCTTTCAAGTGGAAAAGCCAAATAAAATAAAATTATAAAGTAAAATGAGTGGAATTCAAATTCAATCGTACAATGCATGTTGTGGAAATGCCACCAAGACTAGGGTTTGTATTTATCCTTAAAGACCATTTCTAATAAAGCATCTAACATGTGATCATTTGTAATGATATCGCGCGTACTGGTAAAAGACATTTTTTTAGAGATCACTCAGGTTTAAACCTAGTTAGGAGTAGCCTATTATTGATTGATCGAAACACAAAATGAGGTATTGAGATTAAAATGCATAAAACAATAACAAAGCTTCGACATTTATGAAGAGTGGCCATATGTGTAAAAACTAACAACGAGAAGGTGTTGGTAAGATATATATATAGAGAGAGGGGAGAAGCATATGAAGAAAACAGACATTTGAGATGGTGTGGCGAAAACTTCAATTCTTGTTTAAAATCTTAAATAATGAATTCCAAAAAATGGTTTATTTGTGTAATATGATAAACATGTAGATTCAAACTATATAATAAAGGGTTATTGGATTTTATTAATCCCAACTTTCCGAGATTAATCGAACTCAGAAAACATTTACAGACACTTATAACTTTGAGCTTATTTTATTTCAACAATTTCTTATTAACTAAGAGTTAACGCCCGTTAGTTTTTTCGATAAAATGGGGCTAACTTTGAGCCATTTTTCAACTCCGCCGCCGCCCAACCTCTATTAGGTCCTTTTTCACCGTTTAGCATCCGCCATCACTTGAAATCTACTTTAAATGAGTCAAGTAGTTCAAATTAGAAGGTGAAAATTGACGGGTTTTAGGTTGCAGAAGTTTCAAATTGACGAATCCGACAGTTGATTTTAACTTTCTGCTTAATGTTTTGGCCATATAAGTAGTCCATGTCATCAAAAAAACTAACGGTGTTAACTCTCAGTTAGTAAGGGATCGTTGTAGAAAAATAAGCTCAAAGTTGAGAGCGTCCGTAAACATTTGCTGAGTTAAGATTAATCTCGGCCAATATATAAAAGTTGGGCCAACATATAAAAGTTGGGCCAATATATAAAAGTTAGGATTATTAAAATTCAATATATAAAAGTTGGGATTATTAAAATCTAATATATAAAAGTTGGGATTATTAAAATCCAATAACCCTGTAGTAAAATTACAGAAAACAAAAAGAAAGTTGTTATGTAATAATGGGTTAATCAATATTAAAAAATAGTAGACATGTTATTACGTCTATGCTTTACCGTTTTTAAAAAAAACTCTAAATTATTATATATATTAGTCATCTATAATACATTTCACACATGATATAATCTTTTAATCTTTTTAATAAAAGGAGGTATCTTAGCATTAAATTAACATATATATAATCACTCAACCATTATATATTTATCCGAACTCTTTTATAACAAGGGTTAATAATATTATAACTTTTAGCCATTGAAAGTTTGTTGAAATTTTATTTTAGCTCTCTCACTTTTTCTTAGAATTGTTTTTAAATTAAACTTTTCGTTCACATGCTACTTTTGTCATTTAACTTGCTACTACAAGTTAATCTGTACGGACAACTCCTTAAACACGTCTATATTTATTGCTTTTCATCATTCATGATATATTAGTTTAATAATGACCATTATAATATATGATTATACATGAAACACAATGCCTAAATCACCCTCTTTCTCTTAAACCATACATCTACCCTTCTCTTTTCTCAACACAACCAATCAGCATCTCCTACATACTCCTCTTTCGTGATAATAGCGTACACACATCCTCCTTTGCCGATGAAATCACCCAGACATGCGAGTGTTTTTTTGACACGACATAAGGATAATCAGGTTTTAGACACAAAATTTTAATATATTTTGAACTTGTAATTTAAGAAAAGAAGAGTTTGATTAGATTATTGTTTTAACCGACTACTTGGATCACTAACACGCCACTGACCCACATAACCATCCCCATTACTTGAGTATGCAACACAAAAACACACTCAGAAGAGAAGTCATCATAGGTGAGAGAAAACCCATATGCCCAACCTCGAATCCTGTTTTTTATCATGTGTGAGACTTGAACACAAGACATTAATATATTTTATCATCTTGGGGTATCTAAACTTAACCACTTGAGTTAAAAGATTATTGTTAGTTAGATTAGATACGTCTATATTCAATGATTTCAATTACACGTGTGATTAAAGAGATAAATGCCAAATTACAAGAGACCAAGTTGGACCTTTCTGATCATCAACTAGTATTGGTATTTTTTGGAATCTTAATTATGATGTTTGTCGATTTCTCTGTCAAACCATCCATTTCAAACAGCTTACGTTCTTGACCTTCTTTTCTTTACACCTTTTTTAATAATAATCAAAACCTACTATTAATTAGGGACGGTTCTATACTGTAATTAAGGGGTTCCCGGAACCCGTCCGATTTCAAATTTATAGTGTTAAAAATATAAAAAAATTAAAAAGAACCCTTTAATATTTTAAAATAGGAATCTTAAACCAAAAGTGTATCCTGGTGTGATGGTCAGGCGCTCTTTTCTACTACCGAAGGTCCCGGGTTTGAGTCTATTCTAGCCTCTGGCCTTTTTGTTTTTATTTTTATTTTTTGCTTTTTTAGCGATTTTTAATAGAAGAAATAGGGTTTAAACAAACCCATCGGCCAATCCATCACATTCACGACCACATTCACGGCCAGCAGTCTCTTTCGGTCATCCCTCTTGCACCACGGCACCACCTCCGGCCGCCAGCCCGCCACCACCACCCTAGCCTTCGGCCAGACTGCCACCACTTCCGGCCGCCACCACCATCATCGCGAGGTATGTCAAAGAACTTCTATCCCTTTTTTCTTTAATATTTTTTTAAGAAATAGTAATTTTAACATGTATAAATTTATAATTTGTTATAATTTCTTGGTTAATCTTTTGTGTTTGATGTTGAATTGAACCATACTTAAACTAAATTAATATTTTTATTTGAGTTTAGATTGTGCACACAAGGTGCTTGATGAAATGCTTGTTTGAGTTTTTAAGTTTTTATACTTTAATTCACTTAATAACATGATTGTGGAACAT
Organism: Flaveria linearis; assembly: GCA_024085815.1. Taxonomy (NCBI): domain Eukaryota; kingdom Viridiplantae; phylum Streptophyta; class Magnoliopsida; order Asterales; family Asteraceae; genus Flaveria; species Flaveria linearis. The sequence continues at coordinate 55,251,957 of CM044016.1, forward strand.
GTTTTTTAACCTTGACATTTGATATGAAAAACGATAACCATATTCTTGAACTCCACTACTACATTGCTAATGTGAAAAACGATAGTCGGTTTGACAACCTGAATGGAACAAGTGATCTTGCCAAAAGGATGGTGGTAACAAGAAAACACATTGACTATCAGTTGGTCTATTGTTTATTGAAGTTGTCACTAGTTTTACCGGTTGCAACGGCTAGTGCCGAAAGATGTTTTCTTCAATGAAGCATGTAAAGACGGATTTACGTAATAGGATGGGGTGATGGATATATGAACGATTCTTGCATTTGTTACATTGGAAAAGAGTTCTTACAATAAGTTTCGATCTAGAATGTAATGCAACATTTTCAAAAGATGAAGCCTCCTAGAGAACAACTTTAGGTCAGTTTTTTTATTCGTAAAAACTATCTTATTTATGTTATGTATTTTAACTTTCTATTGACTATGTTTTTTCGTTATTATGTCGTACTTTTATTATGTGATACACCTTACCCGACCCGAATCGTCGAACCGACCCGCATTTGTTTATATTCGGTCATATGAAATTGGAATAGTTAAAAAATGAACGCATTGAAAAAAAATCCTGGATCCGCCACTACTATTAATTAAGCTCATATGTAACCAAACGTAGATTAAACTAGCACGCATAACTCCAGCTATGCACCAGGGTGGTAAATTCGCAAGGCTTGGTTTCGACATGGATGATCTATTAACCAAGGAGTGAAAAAACAAATATGTAAATGATAAATTTATTAAAGATAAGAGGCGATATTGCAAATGGAATTGTAAATGACATAAAAGACTAATTGATGATATCAACATCTGACATGTAAATAAAGGGAAGGTCATGTGTTCAAGTCTTACTCTGAGCAAAAAATGCTCAGAGTTAAGCCTGTGGGTTTTTTCAGCATGTGGGTTTTTTCAGCAATGGGTTTTCTCCTGAGGGGGTTGGGGGTGCTGTCCCGGCTGAAAAACGGATAGGTGGGCCCGATTAAGATAACATTTATCCTTCAAAGCAGTGTCGTACATTTGTCGTTCAAAAAAACATATATAACATTTTATAAAAATTGTTTTAGTTCGATTTCTGCCTATTGGTAGATCTATATACATTTTTACAATTTATGCTAGAAGTTTAAATATATAAACATTGTATTTACTATTTTAAACCATTTAAAGTAAGATATCCAAAATATATGTTACCAAACATACATTTATGTTACTAACAACGGTATATGTGTAATGCGTGTGAATGCAATCCTTGTGTTCTTTACTAGAATTGTGTGCCGTCAATACATATGGTACGGTCTCGGAGTTTAGGTATCACTAGAGAATTTAATTAATTGCGATATGGGAAATCAAATATTATATGTTTGTATATGCAAATGTAGATTTAAGGGAGGTAAGAGTCAAAATATCTAACACATTCTATAAATTTATGAACGGTTGTTTTTAACGACGTTTAAAAATACCCTAGTATTCGAGTAAACTTTTTTGAGACAGGATGCGAGTTATTGATACTAGTTTTGAGCCTTCAGACTTGACTCACTCAAAAACACCGTTAAAAAAAACTATCACTGTGAGAAAACCAAATTTAAACCTACGATCTAAAAGATCCCAAGCTCAAACCATCCCGTTTATATAATTGGACCAAAATGTCTTACGTGTTTACAAATAGTTCTACCACATAAATTTGTATTTAGTGTTGTGTAAATATATTTAAATCATTAAATTAAAAATATTAGGTTAAACAGATCATATCTGTATCAACATACATATTCATTCATGTTGTGTTTGGATTCATATATTTATAAATATTTTTCAGCCCATGTCAAAATTTAGTTCATGTCATACTTGGGTTCCGTCGAATTTTCATATTCATGTATGATAATATTTGTTAATAAATAAACACGACCTGTATAACACGCACGTACACAATTAATCACATTTCACGTAGAGAAATGGAACCCACAGTCCACTGAATTTGAAAAGGTTGCCCCATCTAGGAACTATATAAAGAAATATTTAACACTGGTACGACACAAGTTTGAAACGGCACTTTCCTTAATCGGTCTTCTACTTTCAAGTTTCAACTAGACCACTTGTCATATGCTAATTACTTTATTTCATTAATTATCTTTTCTTTTTTTTTTATTTTTCAACCAAACTTTATAAAAGTCATAGACACCAGGGGACTAAAGGTATCTTAGCATAAATAGCGTGATAAGAATCATTCGACGATGTAGACACTCAGGTCGCTCAAACGAGAGGCCTTATACATAGAATTAAGATATATATCCATTGGATCATTCTACAAAACATTCGTGTGTAGTCAGATAATGCTGATTATTATAAAGTTGATTGTTTTTCAGTTTTTCTGAACTTTAAATCATGAACTAAGAACTGTTGACCGATTTTTGTTGTTTAACCTACAGTTACAGTCAATAATAGAGTTAAAATAAACGTATAAACAAAAAAAAATTATTGTAATCCCAGAATTAATAAATATGGAAAGCAAAGAAAGAATAAAATCATCTAAAATGAAATCTAATTTTGACTTTTTCTAGACGATAACTCAATCTAATTGCATTTAAGCTTGGTTAAGAATTATAATTCAAAGATCAAATAACTTAAGGAATGTGTAGTATATATTTTCCTATCATTCCTATCTTTTACAACTAACACTTTAGCTTCATAGCCTGATTGGATCGATCACTCATCTCAGTTCAAAGTTCAAATAAATGACCTACTTGTCATTCATTCAACTTTGCTTCACTAACATATTCATCTTATCTTTACTCACTTGTTTGATATCTAAAGTTTCCTACATGCCTCAATCAAACACAACCAACAAACAAGTATAATAATAATTATGATCTTTCTGACCCTCTATCTTTTTTGGTACTTTCAAAACTTGAAGTTAGGATTGTTTAAAAGGCTCGGGACTAGGATCCCACATCTCGCTTGAAATTGGCTCTTTTGGAAATTCATTCATGGCTTGCTCGTTTGAGTCATTTAAATTAAAGATTATGTTATAATTTATAAAAATTCTAATCCAAAATTATAATATACCATGGAAGCTTAATTTCACTACCAGTGCAATATTCAAATGACAAATTAGATTATTAATAATTCAAACTATTACATATTGATAAAAAAATATAGCTAGTGAGAACCTCAAATTCATTGTATACCAATTGCAGTCTTAGTAACACAAACATCAAGTGTTTACGCTTAAGTTACACCCGATTTCGCTTACAATAATGATTATAATGAAATAAAATAAAATACAAGCAAAAGCAAGAAAAAATAAATACAAACTAAATGTAAATTTATAATAATTATGTTACTGAGATTGTTATTGATAATAAAACTAAAAGTTTAAAATATTACCGAACAAATTAATACTAAGAATTGTTATCCTATCAATAAATTTCAGTTAGAATTATTAAATTCTAATTAGCCTATTTAAATATAAATCTGTAGAAGATATTGTAATAAATTACAGTTAGAATTATCTAATAAAAAATAAACAAAAATGTATAAAACTATAGAAGATAATCATAGTTCATTAAATACATTTGTCGTATATATGGTTTACCGGGTTAGGGAGGGTTCATGAGAAAACCAAAAGTTATGTGAAAACCAAATAAAACCACAGAAACCAATAACATAATTCATTATTTTTGTTATTTTAATTTTTAAAAGGTTATTTAAGTTTTTATTACATATATGTTGAACATAAATACGAGAATAAAAAGTCTTACGTATATGTAACACTATGTCGAATGAAAAATGGTAACGTATATTAAAACCATGCTACGGTTTTCATTTGATTCATACTCTTATTTGTACATACGTATACATAAATATAAAAGGATAGTGATAAAAAATTAAATTATTTGACCAGTTTCATTGATTTTCTCCAATTTTCATATAACATTATCGTTTCTTAGGATCCCTCCTATGCTGGGTTAATATAAACAAAATATATATATATATATATATATATATATATATATATATACACACACACACTGACACACATACATACATACTTGTAAAAAGTAACAAAATTAAGTTTATAAACAAAAAAGCCAGCTTGGTTGGAATCGTTTGTAAACATAACCGAACCCAAGCTCCTAATTTCAATTTATTAAGATAAACCAGCCGGTTCAGCTCAACTCGAATATTTTTTTTCACAGCCCAACTTCTAGGATCGTGTCAACCACGTGCCAAAGAGAATCGTAGCAACCACCGGTCACACAACTCATGCACGACCATCAAGAAAATCTTCGTCCATGATGTCGCGAATGATGTCATTTGCAAAACCACACCTAATTTAAATCGATTGTAAACCCGTTGATTTTGACTTTAGTGTCCCTTATGATACCATTTCAATTTCTTGACTTTTGATTTTGTTTTGTGTTTTTTATATACTTTTAGTATTTCGTGGTCGTGGGATACTGTAAACTTCAAATGAATAATTGTCTTGGCGATAGGAAGTTTAAATAACTAGAAAACAAAATTCAATGGACTATATGTTACGATGGAGACATTTTGTAATAAAGAATATAGTGTCCTTTGAGTATGGTTAGAAACTATGTGAAATTGAATAAGAATACTAAAGATTTGACTAATGAAAATTAAGGGCTGTTTGATAAAACTGACTGGGTAAGATCTGACTGAGTCAGAAGCTGACCCAGTAAGAAGTTCTGACTGAGTCTGCATTTGACTGAAACTTGGCTGTTTGATTTTGTATCTGACTGACTCTGCTGAATGAAAAAAATAACCTCTATTATTATTATTATTATTATTATTATTATTATTATTATTATTATTATTATTATTATTATTATTATTATAATACACATCTACATACCCATATACATATACATACCCATATACATATATATACATATACATATACATACCCATATACATACACATCTACATACCCATATACATACATCTATACCCATATACATACACATCTACATACCCATATACATATACATACCCATATACATATACATATACATACCCATATACATAAACATCTACATACCCATATACATACACATCTATACCCATATACATACACATATACATACCCATATACATATACATATCTGAGCAACCATCACCACCCCAAATCAAACCATCATCATCTTCATCCAATCATCTCTGTCGACCACACCGAAGCAACCATCACCACCCCCAAATCCGCGACCTTCATCATCATCATCATCATCACCGAAGCAACCATCACCGACCGACATCCGCGACCTTCATCATCATCATCACCGAAGCAACCATCACCACCCCCAAATCAAACGAATCGATCTCTATCGACCACACCCATCAACCGCAACCATCATCATCTTCATACTGCATACTCATCCAAATCGAACCTCCAAATCGATCGAACCTCCAAATCAATCATCCCCTGTCGAACCTCCAAATCGATTCCGGCAAATGTGTCGCCGGCGGAGGAGTCGGGTTGAGTAGCGATCGGTGCGGTGGGGTTGAGCGACGGCGGAGGATTCCGGCAAATCTGTGCGCGGTGGGGGTTTGCGCAATCGGGTTGAGCGACGGTGGGGTTGTCGCCGGCGGAGGAGTCGCCGGCGGGGGTGGGTAGCGGGGGTGTTGCGCAGTCGGGGCGAAGGGATTGTTTCTTCAGAGCAGGAGTTTGTGTGGAGATGGTGTGGAGAATGGGTCAGCGATTGAGTTTGTAAGGACCGGGTCAGTCCTCAAATTCTCGGTCAGCCAGTCAGCTTACAAATCAAACGGGCTGACCAGCTGACCGGGTCAGCCGGTCAGCCCAGTCAGCCCATTCAGCCCCTATCAAACCCCCCTAAAATTAGTTTAAGTGACGTAGCGGAAGAAATTACTTGATGAGCAAATTAAGAAAAAAATGACATTTTATGATTTTTAAAAATCGAATTTAAAAAGCTGTTTACTTCCTTAAATGAATTTGATAAAATTAAAATACAAGAGTATTACAGGAATAGGATAATAGGTACGAAATCTTAGTTTCTTTCTCAATCACAATATGATAAGAAAATGCATAGGTATACTATAGGTCCTTTGAGTACCATGTAAATATTATTTTACTCTTAATTTTTTTAACAACAACTGTACGACTTCAATCCCAACTCTTAAAGGATGAGCCCAAAATAGAAAAACGTTCTAACTCAGTCTAAGTTGATAAAATCCAAAAAATATAAATATATGTTACCATAAAGCCACTAGTTATTTGAACTATTGATAGGTTATTAAATGGTCTAGATTTGTTATTTTTGTTCCCGTAACATTTTGTTTTTCTAAATTGAACTTCAGCCTACATGTATGTATACCGTTAACGCATTAATTGACCTAAAGTTCTTTTAAATGACATAAACTATATATTTTTTCTTAATTATTTACTTAGTGATATTGTTATGTTTCTCAAGTTTATTGTTAAGTTGTAGATAAATTATTTGCTTTTATTTATGTTTCTACATGATATATTTTAATTAAATAGTTAGCCCCGTAAAGTAAACGAACTAAAAGGACCAAAAATATGTTATTGACTTTGATGAAATTTCAATTGAAAACGAAAACAACACGTCGAAAAAGTTAGCACCGGCATTGGTCTTTCCATCACTAGCCGAATTTCAATAGTTGTATGTCGTGTATGTTTAGTGTCCATTTTTCTATATAATGTGAGTTTAATTGTTTATCATTTTTAAGTCTATATATTTCACTATTGAGGATAATTTATTTATTTAAGTGGATTTCTGTGTGTATGTACACGTTCATGTGTTTTTAGTGATATGTTCATTTATAACTTGTTTTGTGTCGTTTAACAAGTATAATTTGTTTTCCACTAATCTTTTTATAACCATTTGTTGGCCATAAAATACTCAGATTAAATAAGAGACTGTTCGATCAGCAACAACGGCTCAAATCCTAGCAGTGACAACCACTCATTAACAGGAAGTTCCGGTTGAACCAGACCACCATCAGTCACAATTGACTAGTGCTTATCGAGCCGAGCTGTGAACAACAGTAGCAACCGAGCCGAGCAGATTAGTAGCAACTGACTTGCCGGGCGAGGCAATCTTGGCTCAAACTCAAAAGATCGTAATCCCGGCTCTCACGCCTCGTAAAAAACCTTATTCTTAAATATAAAATATAACAATGGAATTATTTTAAATGTTTTTCAGACTTTTTCCTATTTAAAAACATCTTTTTAGACGTCGGCTATGTGAGGTCCACGTATTCTTCACGTGGAAAATTTGATAACGTTAATAAAAAAATTTTGTCATTAAGGTTAAAGCATAGACGCATTTCATAAAAAGGTAACTATTTTAGTATTTTCCACTATATAGAATGCCTTTATTTATTATTTTTATTTTGAACACAAGAATGTCTTTGTTTATTATGAAAGAAATAGAATTGCCAAAAAAAAAGAACATGGGGTGTAGACGTGTAGTTATATAATTGATATAGCTAGAGCCCAACCCAAATTGTCTTCTTTAAAACCACGGCCCAAATATGATTGATCCTTTTTATAAACGAAAGCCCACATGAGAAGCAATGGGCCTGGGCCGGATATTGTACACGAAACCTCATTGTGAAGTATATATAAGTTTTAGATAAATAATCTTACTAGACTTTTTAGATAAATAATCTTTTTAATATCTCTTCACATTAAATTATTTTTCTGAAGACAATTCGTTGGTAAGTTGTATTGCCTCTATTCGCAAGTTCACATCCTACCATATACTAATATAGTGTGACATAGACGTAGATTATAATCTGTTCTAAAAATTAAATAAACTTATTCTTTCAATTAAAGTTAACTATTCGGTACGTGTGTGGGCAAAGGTTTTTCAATACACGACATGTGATTATGAATCCAACTAAATTATGTCCACCAATCACCACCTCCCAAATGCCCACAATCTATCATTAATTCATATTATCATTCACCACGCTCTTTTTTGAATGGTAAATGTATGATCCTGTTTTGAAAGATAAGTGTTATCTTAATCAGGTTCACTTATTCGTTTCCCTGTCGGGACCGTACCCGCAACCCCCTCAGAAGAAAAACCTATTGCTAAGAAAACCCCATTATTTAGCTTTTTCCATCAAAACTTTCCTCTCCACAAATTTGTTTTATCATTTAAGGCTTTTTGCTATAATAAAACACTAGATATAGAACTATTAAATAAAATGGGTAATCATATTTGTTCTCTTTAAACTTATAAAATTATATATTTGGTCAAATTATATTTGAAATGATTGTATATTATGTATTGAAAACTTGTGTTTTAAGTTTATATTTAGTTTTGCAAAGTTAGAATAGCGTGTATGCAATTTCTCTAGACAAAAAAAAAAAATATTCATCAACCGGGTGATACACCAATGTACAAAGAAAAGTTAGTATTCCTATAATCTGGCTTTTTAGTAAGAAATTCTGAGTCATTCAAAAACTCTTCTCCCAAAATGACATTAGGAAATCTATCAAAGCTAGTGTTTATAAATAGCCTATTGCCTTTAAACACACAGTTTATTGTTTTCAAATGTATAACGCTCGAGATATATATTATTCGTTAGGTGACAATTTATACTTTGCTTTTAGTTTAATTTGATGGTCTTGGAAGTTAATACGGCGAATGCGGCGTTGTATTTGTCATTTAAGTAACAAATATGGTGTTAACGAGTTAGTTAGAATTGGGGGTTTTCGGATTTGAATAGCATCCATTGATATACGTTTCAATCTTGCTTTACAGGAAATACTTTATAATAAGTTCATATATTGACGTAGAACTAGGGCTTGAAGTGATAAATCAGACAACCGGCAAGAAAGGATAACCCATTAAATAGTAGTAGAAGTGAATCAATATATGTATAACATTTGTCTTGTAACTAGAGATGTCAATTAAGCGAATATGAAATAATTTTGTTAGCGACAAAGAAATGATTATGAAGGCGCATATGAAGACACAGAAAACGAAGATGAAATAACAGTCAGTAATCAGTATAGTATGTAATGATGTCAAAGTGTGACATTGTATACTTGTAGGTAATCCATTGCTTACTTATCTATTGGTATGTTCCGTCAAAAATTAAATTACACATAGTCAGGTTTAGACTGAGCATCTGATATGGTTTTATTCGAGATGAACTGGATCTCCCAAGAAATAACAGACAAGAAGAGATTATAGGACACTTTTCGGATGATTTTATTTTTTATTAACCTAAACAACGGGTATTTAAAATACATCAATGGAAAGCAAGCTACGTTCAAACTAAAGTAAAGAAATAACCATTTTCAAGGAGAACCACAATTATATTAACAAACCCCATTGATTCTCTCCACAAATATTGGTCTTCATGAATGCACATCCTTTTTATTTGGAATAGATTTTTACAACTGATTCTTCTCTGTAATTAGTTGAGATACCGAATGGGCCTTTTGATAACACGCTTGGGTCGAGACTCCACAGTTGGGCCGGTGTCACTTACATGGGCTGATAACAGTATCATTGTAAAACCTTAAACAAATCCCACATTAGCTGTGGTCAAGATAAATGTTGTGTTAGTAAGAAATGATCCACCTCAAATACCAATGACGTATTTTCACAGCATTGTTGTTGATAAATAAGAACTTCATACTTAAGCTTGTTTATGTGACAGCAATCTAGAGAGAGGTAACCTCTTAAAAACCGAATGTTACAATCACTTTACAATTCTCGTTCGTAACTCATTTAACCGATCGATTGCCGACAAACCATTGGTAATACCCACTTGTTTCGTAGTGTAGGATTACAAGAAATAAACAATATACATAAGTACATAATCAAAAAAGAAGATGACGGAACTTATCTTGAAATTATATGTATAGAATTTACATGTTTCTAAATGTTAGTTTTTAATGTTTGTGTAGTTTTTAATTCCAAGATAAGTGAGGGACTATATGTGTAACTTTCTTAATGTCTGTTAGTGGTTGTTATAAGTACGGAATGAACTCATTAGTAATAATAACAGAATTCATATTGTTCATCACAATCTTCTTCATTTTCGTATTGGTACCTGTATCACATTTGGTATCAGAGCTCACAATCAGAAGATAGTTCACGGAGGTGATCCAAAGGACTGGATACGAACGATCGATTTGGGTTCTCATATCGGAGAAGATCGAAGATGGCGCAGCCCACGGTGAACAACCAGATTGCGATCAAAGAAAACTTCACAACGATTCCCCTGCAATGTCCAGTTCTCACCAACAGCAACTATACGATATGGGCGGTAAAATTGAAGGCGATCTTCAATGTCCATGGGCTGTGGGAAGTGATTGAACCTACGCAGGGAGTCCCGGTGGATGCAAAGAAGAACAACGCAGCGATCGCGTACTTGTTTCAGGCCATGCCGGAAGATATGGTCCTTCAGGTGGCAAACTTGACCACTGCGAAGGACATTTGGAACTCTCTGCAAACCAGGTTCGTAGGAGCGGATCGGGTGAAGAAAGCACGATTGCAGACGTTGAAGAATGAGTTTCAAGGCCTGAGAATGAAGGACAGCGAGAGTATTGACGAATTTGCAGGGAGATTAAGCGCAATCTCGTCAAGAGCTGCCGAATAGGAGAACCCTACGGAGATTAGGCACTAGTGCGAAAGTTTTTAGATGTTGTTCCTGAAAGATTCATTCAAATTGTTGCATCGATAGAACAGTTTGTGGATCTTGAAACGCTCCTTCTCCCGGAGGCTATTGGACGACTGAAAGCCTTCGAAGAGAGGACCGGCATGAAAAGTAGGCATCAAGCGGCTAAAGATGATCAACTATTGATGACCTACGCTGAGTGGCAATCTAGAAAGAAGAATGAATCAAGATACAAGAAGTGGGAAAAACAGAAAGACCCTAAAGAGATAGATCAAAACTCCCACATGAAAGAAAAGAGCCGATCATACGCCAAAGGTAAGGATTTTGATAGGGCCAATGCGAAGGGCCAAAGGGGCAAGAAAGACAAGTCAAAAATCAAGTGCTTCAAGTGTGAAAAACTAGGCCACAATGCATCAGAATGCACAGTTGTGAAAGTACAAGACCCTGAATCCAATTTGACCCAGGCAGAGATCGAGGAACCTGCTCTACTTATGCATGTGCACAAAGAAGAGAAGAGAGAAATTGTGTTCTTGAATGAACAAAGGGTACTGCCAGCTTATCTCAAGCAAGACTCAGAAAGCACTAGGGGCAGCGACCAATGGTACCTTGATAACGGGGCCTCCAATCACATGACAGGTGATTCAACATTATTCTCAAGCTTAGATAGATCTGTGGGAGGAACCGTGAGATTTGGGGACAATTCACATGTAACAATTGAAGGTAGGGGCTCAGTCATTCTAGAAGGAAAGAATGGTGAACATAGGCTTCTAGCAGATGTCTATTACATCCCCCACCTTAAAAGCACATATTAAGTCTTGGTCAGGCTATGGAGGGAGGGTGTGTAGTCAAGATGGAAAACGAGTTTCTATGGCTATATGAGAACACAGGCAAACTCCTGATGAAAGTACAAAGGTTACCAAACCGCCTCTACAAGGCGGAATTGAAAATTGGGTCGCCTATGTGCCTTTAAACTGCTCAAGACTTCCTGCCTTGGTTGTGGCATGGGAGACTAGGACATGTGAATTTCGAGTCACTAAGGACGATGACCAAGAGGCAAATGATCAGAGGAGTTCCACTGATTGATCATCCTACTATACTGTGTGAAGCATGCATGGTAGGTAAGCACTCACGGCTACCATTCCCACAAAGCGCGCCCTACAAAGCTGAGCAGCCATTGCAACTAATATCAATGGATCTTTGTGGCCTAATAACCCCCACTACACAGGCTGGGAACAGGTACTTCATGCTCTTAGTTGATGATTGCACCCGGTTTATATGGGTTTACATGCTCAAGACCAAAGATCAAGCACTTGAAACCTTTATGGCCTTCAAAGCAAAGGTGGAAAATGAGTTTGGGCTCAAGATAAAGACCCTTAGATCTGACAGAGGGGGGAGTTTACTTCTCATGAGTTTAATCAGTTTTGTGAAGCAAGTGGGATAAGTAGGAACCTATCTGCTCCCTACACCCCCCAACAAAATGGCACTGTTGAACGGAGAAATAGATCTATATTGAACATGACAAGAAGCATAATGAAAGGCATGTGTGTGCCTCGGATTCTATGGGCAGAAGGAGTGAGACATGCTGTCTATATCCTGAATAGGATCCAGACAAAAGCAATCAAAGGTCGCACACCATATGAAGCTCTTAAAGGAATAAAGCCTAACTTGTAACACTTAAGGATTTTCGGGTGTATGGCATATGTCAAAGTCATGGCACCCAACTTAAGAAAGCTAGATGACAGGAGTACACCGATGGTATACTTGGGAGTTGAGGAAGGCTCTAAAGCTCATAGAATGCTCGATGTCCGAAGAAACAAGAATGTTATAAGTAGAGATGTGTATTTTAAAGAAAACAGGAAATGGGATTGGTCAAGTTATAAGGAAAACAACCAAGAAAATCTAAGTGTAGAGGATTTTCATGTGCAGAATGAAAGTGAAAGCTATTCTCATATGGGGAGTGAAGATCCAGGCTGCACAGTTTCGGTTTCTAGACTTGAACCTTCGGAAGATGTAGAGCAACCTTCGGAAGATGAAGAGCAAACACCTATTGCACCAACTACAGAAGCTGATGGAGATCAAGTTGGTCCAAGGAGGTCTACAAGAACCTCAGTGTTGCCATCAAGGTTGGCTGATTATGTGGTGACTCTAGAGTTACACACGCTAATCAAAGAGAAGAAGAACTGGAAGTAGTGGAATTGCTACTATCGGAAGAAGGAGTTCCCACCTCCTACAAAGAAGCTGCATTGAGTAAAGAATGGAGGGCAGCTATGGAAGAGGAGATTAGAGCAATTGAAAGAAACAAAACTTAGGTTCTAACTGACCCACCTGATTGGTGTAACTCAATAGGATTGAAATGGTTGTTTTGAAGAGAGAGCAATGCAAGTAAAGCACAAAGCCAGACTAGTTGCTAAAGGCTATGTACAGCAACTGGGAATTGATTTTGAAGAGGCATTTGCACCGGTTGCACGCATTGAAACAATCAGGTTGATGCTGGCTATAGCAGCTAAACTAAGGTGGAATGTATATCACCTAGATGTTAAGGCTGCGTTTTTACATGGAGAACTGAGGGAAGATGTATATGTAAATCAACCAGAAGGTTTTGAGCGAAAGGGATGTGAATCTAAAGTCTACAAACTCACAAAGGCCTTGTATGGTTTGAGGCAGGCACCTAGAGCATGGAATTTAAAGCTAAATGCAGTATTGAAGGAGTTGGGCTTTAAGAGGTGTCAGCATGAACAAGCAGTTTATGTAAAGCATGAAAGTAGCTCGGTGTTGATGTTGGGTGTGTATTTGGATGATCTATTGGTGACAGTTAGTGATCAGCATGAGATAGGAAGTTTAAACAGCAAATGGAAAGCAAGTTCGAAATGATAGACTTGGGCTTGTTGTGCTATTACCTGGGGATAGAGGTTAAGCAGAATAAGGAAGGAATTCAGGTGAGTCAAGCTGGATATGCTGCAAAACTAGTAAAGATGGCAGGGTTGCATGATAGTAATGATGTAAAGATTCCTATGGAGGTTGGCCTAAAGTTGACTAAGACTCAGGAAGGTGAGAATGTAGATCAAACCTTCTATAGGAGGTTTGGGATCATTGAGGTACTTGACTCAATCAAGGCCGGATATAACATTTGCAGTTGGTTATGTAAGTAGATTTATGCAAAGTTCAAAGGAGGTGCATTTGAAGGCAGTGAAACATTCGATTCGGTATGTAAAAGGAACTTTGCATTATGGTCTCAGGTATAAGTCGACTGGTGGAGGTGGTCTGGTGGGATATAGTGATAGTAATCACATGTCTGATGATGAAGATGGAAGAAACACCTCGGGCAACATTTTTATTATAATGATTCAGCAGTTTCGTGGCATTCACAGAAGCAGCAATCAGTAGCTTTGTCTAGTTGTGAGGCTAAGTTCATGGCTGCAACCTCTGCAGCCTGTCAAGCAGTGTGGCTAAGTGGGTTACTCGAAGAGTTGACAGGGAAGGTGCAGGATAAAGCTGTTGTTAGTTGATAATAAGTCAGCAATTGCATTAATGAAAAATCTTGTATTTCACGGGAGGTCAAAGCATATAAATACTAGATATCATTTCATAAGGGAATGTATAGAGCGGGATCAAATTCGAGTTGATTTCGTTAGTGGGGATATGCAAAGGGCTGATATATTGACTAAGGCATTGCCTAGAGTGAAGTTTGCTGAAATGAGGTGCTTGATTGGTGTAGAGAATATGATTTGAGTTTATCTTGGAATTAGAGGGGAGAATGTTAGTTTTTAATGTTTTGTGTAGTTTTGTAATTCCAAGATAAGTGAGGGACTATATGTGTAACTTTCTTAATGTCTGTTAGTGGTTGTTATAAGTACGGAATGAACTCATTAGTAATAATAACAGAATTCATATTGTTCATCACAATCTTCTTCATTTTCGTCTTGGTACCTGTATCACACTAAAAACATATGTGATGGCAACCAGGACACCCTAACAAAGAATTATGGATGAATACCAGATATATAATGTTGTATTTATTAACTTAAAACTTAATGCGCGAATATACATAAACTATATTTTTGTCTTCTATCTTTTTTATATTGCCCTCCTGTCCTGTCGTCAATCGACAATATGACTTGAGGCATTATATAATATGACTTGAGGAGTAATATAATTTAAGTGGTCAAATTATATTTTGGTAAAGCATCTTACCTTGAATCCACAGGATAGTAAAGGATCTTGGAGACATTCTTATGAATCAAAGACATTAGTCCATTAGTTACGACCTTTGCATCATTGGATTGACAGTGGTACATAATATATGTGTTACAAACAAACATAAACAATGAAGATTCCTATAACAAATTACTAGGAGGGAATACGGATCTGGTCCTCGGTCTGGGTTGGTTGCACCGGGAGGTGACCTTTCTCTTGTAAACTCTTAACTGTCTCGTATAAGCTCTGTTTTACTGGCGTAAATTTGATACCCAAATCTTTCAGCTTTTGGTTAGAGAATTTATATGGCTTTGCTCGTGGTTTTGTCTCATCTTTGCACCTGTAATTCACCATCACCACATTAGCATCCATTATTATAACTTAAATATAATCCAATCATAAATATTAGGACAGATAATTCCTGATCTGTTTATAGCACGATTAAACTTGTTTAATAAAAAATAAATTATTTAATTCTTTACATATTTAAAATAATTAAAATTAAAAGACTAGATTTTATTATTTTTCATTCTTGATTCATAAAATCATATAAAAAAAATTATAGAGATGAGATCTAAAGCAGTTAAACAAGTCATTTCAAGTTTGATATTTGTGATACTCATGTTATTTCTATCATGATAGACAAACATAATAAAAAAACATTTTGCCAACCCTAATAAAAATCAAATCAAGGGTTATGTATTTCTTTTTTTATATATTTAATTTCAAAAAAGTAATGATTATAATTGATATGGCCCATATGAACAGGATAACATTTTTTGATTGCTAGTGTGATTTGCACACTATTTTGTAGTTAGTGGGTGGGCCCAGTAACGTACAGGTCACTTAGGGATGTTGGGTTAGGTAAGGGTTTGTGTGGCCCATAAATTATTGTGTTCTTTAAATTTGGGTGATGTGGTCTAATCTTATTGACTTTTGAGTCTTGATATGGGCCAAATTTTGATTTAATCATGAATTTGGTTCATCACATTAGATTTAAATTTTAATCATCTTAAAATTGAAGATTGTACATAACATGTAGAAGGGAAGTGTTATTACTTGGTGGGAATTGGGTACTCTGGGAAATATTTAGCCAAGATCTCGACCACTTCGCCACGATGAAGCACGCTCTCGGCACATAGATATCGACCAGAAGCCGAGGGAGTCTCGAAGAGTAAAATGTGTGCCAATGCCACATCTCGCACATCAACATATGCTTGTACCGAATTAGCATAGGTCTTTGCAGACCCCGTTAGGTACTTCAAGATGTGGACAATGCTTGCATTGACCGTGGGTTGCAAAAGCGGTCCCAAGACCAATACCGGGTTCACTACTACCAAATCAACCCCTCTCGCTTTAGCCTCGTCCCATGCTGCTTGTTCCGCCACTGCTTTCCCATAGCAATACCAATTCTGCGATATCCATGTCAACATACTAGTTAATATAAAGTTTTGAGACATGTATTCTGTAATATATTTTAGTATTCGGTTTATAAAATGTAATATGATGGATTACTAAAAAATTAGGTACGCTTTTTAGTTTTTAATGCTTAAGATATAAGAATGGAGCCAAATGAACCAAAAGGAATTTTGAAAGGAATATGTCATGCTTTGATGCCAAGAATGGTCCATTGTCTCACCAAACTCTACTTTAATTCCCATATTTTGATTTTATAAAATATATAATTTTTTTATGTAAGTTAACCCAAAATTGCACTTTTAGCATAACACACATACAAAACAGTAATCTGTTAATTATTTTTTATTAGACGTTAATTACAAAAATAATTTTAAGTAGAAAACCGTAATAATCAAAATCACTTATATTTGTGCTTTAATGATATTGTAAGAGAGCGAAAAGACAGTTTTTATGGTTATGTATCATAACTAAACAATAGATACAGTATATGCATATTATCTACAGTCCTGTGTTTAAAATTGATCTTGTATTATATGACCTTTGTATTTACAAACACATGCATTACAAAACAAAACAAATTTTAACTATAGATTTATAGAAATAATATCACATTAGTATATCTATCTATTATAATAAAAGAGTAACTTCTTATGACATGTGTCAGCACCACAATTCTCGTTACCAAAATTTTCATGTCTCTTTCTCCTATTAAATAATTACCTTAATTACTAATAATATTATTTAATATTTTTTAAGATTAAAATATTTTTTATAAATTAAGGAAAAGATTTTTTTATTAATGTTATATCTAAATAAACAAATTTTATAAATAATATTTTTTTTAAATATTAAACTTTTTTAAAAATATGATATATCATAAAATCAGTGTTCTTAAAAGTAAATTATAAAAACCAAAAATAATTTACTTTAGGAGTTTGATAATGAAATATTTTTAAAAAAATGATATTTTTTATACGGTTTGTTTTCAAACAAATATATTTTTTTGAAAAAAACTAAAATCAAAGTTATAAAAAGTTGATATCACGTTTTATTACTTATAATACTTACTCACGCGTAATTTCAGTCATATCATATCTTGGAATATCATTTTATTTTCTATAAATTTCATTATATTACTATTTTATTTATTCAACCCGTATATACACAGGTTTTTAAGCTAGTATAAAAGATATAAAAACAGAGAAAAAAAAGAGACGGATATATATACATAACCATTTTATATATTACAAAACAACAGAATAGTGTTTATTCGATTACAAGTGTTCAATATTGTATGGAAGTACCATTTGTGTGAATATAATTAGATTGGTAAGTCCGTCCACCGGTGTTTGTGTTAGGTGGGGTTTAACTAGTAATTTGACCAGTGAATAATAATATAATAATTAGAAACAAAACGTATGTAAACTCAAGTTTATACTTTATAATAAAGTTCAATCATAAAGTTTTGTGAAGTTGGTAGTCTAATATCATCACTAATACTATTTTACCAACTAACAAACTCTCATACTCTAGACCAATTCTTAAAATCACCTGTTAGAGATGTTATCGCAAATTTAAATCTACAATCTTATAATTAAAAAGTAGAGTGTACATCACTTTACCGGTACCATTAAAATTAGGTCTCCAATCAACAACAACAATTTCATCATGCAAGCTCAAATTCACCTCAATTAAAAAGAGTACAAACCTTAGTGTTCTTGCAGAATTCAAGATCACTCCAACAGCTCTCATCAACAACATCATCAGGACTCGATTAGGATCCATATACACCGCTCCTATCGACGACGTGAACACCACTCGTCGGACTTTCGCCTCCGCCGCAGCTACAATCACGTTTCGTGTTCCGATCACCGCTGGTTCCACCATTTGTTCCTATAAACAGATCATAAACGGTTATACACACAATCTATTAGCCTCAAATGGACGTTTATCTTATAGTTTTAGGAAAAATTCTAAAGGTAACCGTTTAGGAGCATTTACAATAGATTTTCTATAAATATGAATATAATACGTGAGTTTGTTTCTATATTATAGGGAATGATAGTAATGGTTGTAAGTGAAGTAGAAAGAAAATTTTATGTTCATCTGTATATCTAGGAAACTACTGTTTAGTACCTTTAATTTTTTTAATATTTTTAAAAGTAATTATAAGTAGATGAAAAAAAAACTTTAATAATAAACGTATATAAAACTATTATTTAATTGAAAATTAAAAAAATAATGATTTTTAATATAATTATATGGATAGGACAGGAAAACCACTGTGAATGCTCTGATCAACTTTTTCCACCAAAATATCCTTTTGAACAGTCTATGCTCAATCTGTCCCTTCGATGTATCTGTATCCGAATATGGATACGATAGTCATTCGGATATCCGAAATTCATTGTTTATTTATTTTTTATTTTTTACTTTATTTTATAATAATTAGACATATGCTATTATAAAATAATATAGAAACCCAACTCATATCATAAAAGCATGTTTTCAGAACCGGATCGGACGTCGAACCGGACGCCTTACTGGTTTGTGGTCGGACCGGTCGGACCGGTTGGACCGGATTTAACTATATTTTAATTATATTTATATATGTAATTAAATATAAGTAATTTATATATGATTTATATGTATTTTATAGTTATATATTAAGTATATTTAGGTGTGTGTGAATGTATGTTTAAGATTATGTGAACATTTTGTCCCACATTGGTGTGGGGACAAAGCGAGGTTTTGGTTTATAAGTAATTATCTTATCACTCTAGTGTATCTTTATAACATATTTTGCCACAAGTACTACCCGCGCGCAGGGGGTGCAAAAACGGGGAAAACGATTGGATTTCCAGCGAACTCGTGCGTACCCGCACGTGTCGCGGACACGAATGCAGTTTCAAAAACCCGGGCCCGTGCTAGCTAGTTTCAAAAACGATTGGTTTTACTTTTTGATGTAACACACTAATTTATAGTTAAGCACTCCGTTTTTCTTTTTTAATTGAAAACCGGTCCGAACCGGCCCGGTTCACCGGTCCAACCACGATTCGGGTACGACCGGCCGGTTCAACCTCCCAAAAACGATTCACCCCTGACCGGACAGATCCCTGGTTGAACCGGTCGGACCGGCCGGTCCTATCCGGTCATGACAACATTGCATAAAAGTCCTAATATACACTAAAAACTCCCAATCTAAAATAAAAATATGTTTAAAATTTTAAAAAATAAAAAAAATATTTTCTAGTTTTCGGATAATCGATATCCGAATATCCGAAACTTTTCAAAATCACTATCCATTCGGATATGTCGAATTAGGATTTTCGGATCGCATTTTTGGATTTGGATATTTTTTAACACCCTACCCCCCCCCCACACAAGCGTACTAACAGCAAAACAGGTTCGTTCGAACCCATGTGTCTAAATAGGGTCGTTACGGCTGTTCAGATGAGGTTCAGACGAAAGAAAAACAGATCCACTTAACGACCCTATTTAGACACGTGTTTTGCGCTCATCTTATGTTCGAACGACCAGGTTCCATGATCGGAGATGACTATGTTAGGTGAGAACATTTTTTTAAGCACCGGTTTGTCAAATGAAGATTTAGAGGAAAAAAATGTTATTCGTTAGTGATTGAACACATACAGGATCATCGGTGACAGGAGAAGCAGTGTGAAAAACACCATCACAGCCATTGATCGCTTCACGCAAGCTCTCGAAATCGAGAAGATCCGCTTTGCAAAGCGTTAATCTCTCCTTCGCTCCATCGACCTCTCTCAGATGATCATTCTTCGGATCATCTACAATCAATCAACAACAACACGCAATTTACGATCAAAATCAATCAAAATGAAACTCGAATCGAAAGTAATAGTTCGATTTGAAGCTATAACCACCTGGATTTCTGACGGTTCCTCTGACGATATAGCCTTTGTCCAATAGCAATTTGACCATCCACGAGGCGATGAAACCTCCGGCGCCGGTGACGCAGATGACTTGATCGATCGCCGGAGACATGATTGTGGCTTGTGTTGAGAGGTTGTTGAGGGTGTTGAAGTTTGAACAGAGGAATGAGAGTATTTATGAATGGAGATTTCACCTACTCACGCTTATACTATTTCGCCTACCTTTCTAGTGCCAACTACTGCCAAGTCAACAAATAATACGATTTTTTTTTTTTTTGGACGGCAATAATAAGATTTCTTACATTCAAGGAAATAACAGATACAATATTAAATACCGGGTGTATAAAGTGTTTGACTTATCTTTTCATTTGTGAAGGGTCGGGGGTGGGAAGGATTGTTTCGTGATCTGATACATCCGACTTTGTGTCGAAGGCTGTAACAAGTTGGTTCTAACGAGTGAACCAATAATATCAATGTTACATACATTATGATTTGTTACGGTGTTTATTTTATTGATATTGAATTATTAGAAAGTTAGTATTTAAAGATTATAAAAGTATGGATATAAACTATTGTGTGTGATCCACACCCGGAATTTGTAATGTTAGGTGATCGAAACCCTAAACATTTTAAAAAATCAGGTGATTCATTATTTGAATTTGGTATATTAGATGTTTAGATGATCTACGTCATAAGTTTGTAAGATTGGGTGATCTGGGCACGTCCGGATCACTCAAAATGCACATTTAAAAATTAATACACAATTCATGTAATAGAAACAATTCATATATTCATATAAATAAATAAATAAAACATTACCAGTAAGGTTATAAACAATGATATTTATAACCTATTTTTGGGTTATAATGTATAAAGTAGCTCCTATTTTTTTAAATGTAATTAAAAAACATTAATTTATTAGCCAATGCACTCGTCGAACTAGAACTTTTTACCTGAAAGTAAGGCTGTTCATGAGCCGAGCCGAGCCGAGCCAGGATTAGCTCGGACTCGGCTCGAATTTAAACCGAGCCAGCTCGGCTCGGCTCGGATTTACAACCGAGCTAAAAAGTAGAGCTTGAACTCGGCTTGGTTTTAAACCGAGCTTGCTCGGCTCGGTTCTGTTTGGCTCGGTTTTAAAAGAAAATTTAATACACCTCTCTCAAGATATACCTGACCCAAATCAAAGATCCGTAGGTAGGCAAGCACCGAACTTGTCGACTCGTCGTCGGCTAACTTGTCGACGATTGAGGGCTAGGCAAGCAAGCGGCGGGCGAGGTCGTAGCTGAGTGGTGACTGCGTGAGACCGGTGAGTAGGTGAGTGGTGACTGCCGTGGGCGACTGGCCGACCAGGCGCTGGGCGGTCGCCGGTGGGGAGGGAGTGATGGTTGGCTGCTCGAGGGAGAGTGGGACTGTGGAAGACGGGATGTAACATCCCGTATTTTTTTTTATTATTAATTTTATTAGTTAAAAGATAAATTTTAAAAATAATCAAGTTTAATATGTTGATGTTAAATAATTATAATAATAATAATAATAATAATAATAATAAAATAAAAACAATAATAAAAATATTAATAATGATAATAATGAAAACAATAATAATAATAATAGTAATAATATTACTAATAATAATAATTTATAAAAATTATTAAAATGGATTTATAAGTCCAGGGGGGATTTTGTAATTTCCAAAACTTGGTTTAAAACTTAAAAACATAAAACAAACAATTAAGTAAACCTCAGGGACCATTCTGTAAATCCCAAACCACCCACCCCATCCCGTCGACCATCCCCGCCGGCCAAAATTCCGGCGGCCTTCCGGCGATCCCAATAGCCACGAAACACACGATTTCAATTCGATTAAAAGCTACCAACATCTCCTCGTGGATGATTCGAACCAATACCCCACAGTAAATTTAGAATTCATAGTGCGAATTCCACCAAACCGAACTACTCCACTGTCGGCCGGGTTTTCGACCATTATCGAGCACCAAACACCAAAAGTAATCAAATTAAATACGCACTCACGAACCTTTGATCATCTATAAATTGTTAGTGAATTCAATTCGATCTAAAACACACTGAAACACCCATTTCGATCAAACCATTTGGCCGCGACCTGCAACTCATTCGAAACCATACTTAAACACCTTATATACCCAAATTTACAGAGGGTTATCTATCCTTAACACCTATAGAAGCTGCCTATGCGAGAAATTCGATTATAATCATCATTTGGTCATCGATTCAAACCCATCTTGGTCGCGACCTGTTGATCGAGCACTGATCATCGATACGAACACCAAACAGGTAATTAAAACTACCATTATGCTCGTTTTTACTTGGGGATTAAAAGCCCCAAGTTTAATTTCTTGATTGCAGTCGATTTGGCTTTCGATTTGATTGAGAACCGAACTAGGGTTCTTGGTGATTTGGGGATTCATTCGGGTTTGTGTTTAAAAGAATTGGAACCGGATTCCTATCGCGGCCTTGTGCCTTGGATCACTGGTTCGGTGTGTGTGTATGCAGGGAGAGGACCCGGGTTCGACCCCGGGCAGCCTCGTTTTATTTGTTTTATTTTTTTAAGCTTTTAAAAATACTTTAAAAATATGGAAAAATTCCTGAAAATTATAAAATAAATTTTATAAGTTTCCCTTATTTTAAATCTTATAAAACAGTTTCCTGTAAATTTATTTTATTTAAAAACTTTAATAGATTTTTATAAAATATTATTTAAAAATATTAAAAATACTTATTTTTATTCTAAATCAAGTTAATTATGAAATAATCACAAAAATCATATAATTATTATTTATAAATATTATAAATAATTATTTTTATAAAAATGGACACTTTATTATCTTTAAATACAAATTAATATATTTTATAGATCCACAAATTATTTATGAAATTGTGGGTTATTTTTTTTTAAAATATATTTGAACCAAAGGTATAAATTAATACCTATTTATTAATCAAAATACTATAAGTGTGAATATTCTTATTTATAAATATTATTGGATAATTATAAAGTATATAATTAGACCACATTATTTTTATATCCTAAAAATATATAAATACACCTATGAAATCTTTCTAATGAAATCAAAATATAAATAATTATTTAGTAAAACTTAATACTTATTAATAATTACTTATTAAAACATATACGAATATATAAAAAGATTGTAACATATATAATGCGTGTGTGACACGTGTTAAATCAAATCAACCCGAACCTTACCAAATATATTCATTCGTATTAAAGACTAAATTACAAATCAATAATAGGTGTTGAACGTGTTTGATCGTGCTTGCTTAATTCTTTGAAGTTCTTATTCATATACATTACATCAATCCAAGGTGAGTTTCCGTGGCCCCTTTTTATGCTTTTATACTTGTTTCAATGTTTTTCAAACTTGGGGGAAAAGTATGCTCACCCGTTTTCGATGCTGTAAAATCTTACATACAATTTTCATACTTGGAATCGACGTGATACTATTCTCATATTCTAATACATACATGGTGTTATTCTACGATTCTTACAACCATTAATTCCCGGGTTTGGGAACCAACGGATAGGTATTGGTAGTACTACTGGGTTGACACCCCCACCCTTCGACGATTGGTTAACTTGTGAGTTACCAACACAGCTGCCAGCAATCAGGCCAATATATATCCGACGAATTTATATGCATATCTGTCATTAGGTTTGGTTGTCTTAAACACATGTTATGTGGTTTTTGCTTACAGTATGATTCCATATCAAATTCTACACAGCATCAAATGTTTTAAATTTAAACCTGCGGAACTCACCAACATTATGTGTTGACATTTTTGAGCATATCTTTCAGGTGAACATAATCAAAGAGGATAGCTAGAGTTGATGCCTTAGCCGAGACCCTCAGGATTTCAATAAGCTTTGCATTAGTCATGTATATCATTTGTTTCATTTGTGAACTGTGTGTAATTTAGATTTGGAATTAATAAGACTATGATAGTCGTGGAACTGACTAACCACGACACAAGTCACCACTGTGTCGGGCGACGTCATGACACGAGGATTTTGCATATAATATGTCTCTGTAATTATACCAAGTGTTATGACGATCCCGTCCGTCGCATCCTCGTGTTTCCGCTATAAGCGGGGGTGTGACAGATTGGTATCAGAGCCTTGGTTATAGAGATTTAGGTGGAGAATTCGACCTAGACTATAACCTAAGAACCTTCATATAGAATTCATGCTAGGGATTGTGTGCATTTGATTTTACCTAAATGTCTTTCATGATTTGTGTGACACATAGACACCTGTATTCTGGATTTCCTGGCAAAAGGCCCTCGGGCTAAGGCAAGCATATCGCATATATCTCATTACGAGACCTGGTATGCTTACCTGGGGATTTCTGGGATGAGTGATAAACTATGGTCAATACACAGATCTACAAGGCAAATGGGTCAAATATATTAAGTCTATGAACTTAATATACAGGTATATTCCTATATACCTAATAATCTACAAGTATGTTCCTACATACTTGATTTTATACATGTACACGTGTTATCTGAACATCCCGGGAAAGACATTATTACTCTTAGTCCTTCTCCATAGGATACTTTTATACTAAGAACTTTACGCTTGTATGCGCACAACATCATATTATTAGGGAACTTCGGTGATCACGCGTAGCGTCGATCTCGGATTGAATCCGACCCTATCATTGTTATGACTGAAATCCTGAAAGTATGACGGATATGCAGTTATCACTTAAATATATTGTGCTTATGTGCTTATATGCTTATTTGCTATTACATGCTATTATTGGAATACTGGCTCATGGACATAAGGACATTACATTATTTCTGCTTGATGAATCTAGATAATACTATGATGTTAACTTGGGGTAAGTGGAGCTAGGGTGACCATGCAAGGTAAATTACCATTACGGGTGCACACGTAATTGCAATTCACCATGCATGAGAAGTCTGGTTAATCTTACCATGAGATAACGATCATGAGTATCACACGTTTCTATTCTATACCCTAAGGTGCTAGGGTCATAATTCTAATAAGTCCTTGTTGAAGGCAATCAAACATTATAAGTCCTTGTTAAAGGCAATCAAACATTATAAGTCCTTGTTGAAGGCAATCAAACATTATCAACACTTACTCAAGTCCTGTCCTACTTAGAGCCTTCATAGTATTTCCAATTATAATATTGACCTTATGAGAAATATATCCACTTAGCGTTTCAGTAACCACTGATTAATGCTTAGAATGAAAGTGGAATACATAAATGTAGAGGAGTAATGATACTCTCTACACATACAAAACATTATTCTTTAAAATTATGCTAAGGATAAACGGATGTCACGTAACTGGTTTAGGCATCGTTCTAGGTATGCCACGGATGTGGTGGGAACGCTGCGGGGAACCCTATATATAAGCATCCTTGGTATACCAAGAATGTGTTTAAACTGGGCTACGTGATGATCCCGATTGACTGAGGCATGGACCGGTTTGGTTGTAAACTATACGTGTACGCTTTATGGATATTGCTACGTCACATTAAACTATTTACACTTTGGAAATGTTTCTCTACAGTCATCAATTCCCGTGTGGAACCGATGTATAGGTTTGACTGTAACCATTTATAACTGGTAAAACCACCTATACATAAGTGTAGTTGCGGTGGCTCTTATTAAACTTATATTACGTTATACATTGGAATGATGCTAAGGAAAATTAAGTTGTTATGTAACTAGTTTAAGTATTATTTAAAGTATATCGTGGATGTGGTGGGAACGCTGCGGGGAACCCTATATATAAACATCACCGGTATACTAAGAATATGCTTAAACTAGGCTACGTAATGATCTTGATGGACCGAAGCATGGGTTATTGGAACCGGATGAATAGATTCATATGTGAATCTTTTTATACTTTGATTCCTATCAAAGCACACACAAATCTTAAAATCATAGTCAATGCATTGTGTGTCTAAATCAAATAATTTTCAATATGAGCTTTGAATCGTTATTCGTGGTTTTCAAAGTCTCGTCAAAGTCTGTGCCTTACCACCCAGTACATGCAAGGATGGAAGAGTGGGATGAGTATCTGCTTGTTGGAACGCATGTCTTTAACAAAGTTATGGCTGACTTAATGCTGTGATTAGTCGACGTACTCGCTTTGATTACACTCGGAACAACTCATTGTTTTTATGCCAAATCCCTGATTGTCATTTTCATGCTGTATAGCTCATATTACCCCCAAATCTCATAAAGTATCTTA
This sequence comes from Flaveria linearis, assembly GCA_024085815.1. Lineage (NCBI taxonomy): Eukaryota > Viridiplantae > Streptophyta > Magnoliopsida > Asterales > Asteraceae > Flaveria > Flaveria linearis. The sequence continues at coordinate 55,278,434 of CM044016.1, forward strand.
ATGACATTTCAGGATGTCTTCTATCAACCCTTCTATTACTTCTTCTGAAAATGAATCGAAGCCTGAAAAGATTCTCTTAGCATACCTAGTACAAACATCTTCAAATAGAAAATCTAACCCTGAGGAGGTGATGCTTGATGCACCAGACTCTTCTGAAGAGGAAGAACCCATGGACCCTGTTGTGCACACTTTACCTGCTGTCGCCCCAGCACTAATTAATCCTGTGGAACCTAACCCTGCTGCACCTGTAGTTCCCATAGCATCTACGGTTGCAAGGAATGTCCCCGAGGCAAGACCCCAACAAGTGAACCACGGAGGAGCCGTGAGACGGACGGCTCTAATTAGGAGGTTCCCGGCAAACCGGATTAAGATCTGGCCGCCTGCCGACGAGACCAATTTAAGGGGCAACTATCCCGACCTACCCCCGAGTCTCTCTAGTTCCTCCAGCAGTGATGACGACCAGGACTGACGTCACACGGGCACTAATGGAGAAATAACGACTGGAAAAAGTCATCTCTAGTTACTTCGTGCTTTATGTTTAGACTCATCTATGAGTATTTGCTTATTTGGGGTGTTACTTACGCGCTTGAAACCTTGGTACTTATAATGATGAAATGAATATTATTACTTTTGCTTTGTCATTGAGGTACTATCCTTAGAAGTCCATATATTCCCTTCGATTATGAATCGGATGTTCACATCTCATTGTGATATCGAATCATTTCTTGTCTTTGATTTCGTCTTTCTGATTTAAATTATTCAAAATTTGAACACCATCATAACAAATTCTGCTATCTCGAACTTCGATCTTAAGCTCGTAATCATGATTTTGCCGTTGATACACTGATGTAACTTGAAATTTTCCGAATTCCTAATTGATACTAATTTTCCTTTCGTCGTTAAGTTAAACTTCATACCGCTTGCACCGTGGGAAACGCAAGAGTTTTCAAGACAACACATGACTAAGAACACTCGTATCTCCTAAATGATTATACCTCATCAAAGCAGGGGAGATTCCCTTACTTTAATGAATCACTATTGCGATAAATGGTTTTCCATTTGTTTGTTTTGTGAAATTTCATCCTCTGGATTAGGGTGACTTCCTTATCTTGAGGATTGACTTCAATTATTCTCATTGAAATTCACATTTCACAAATGACATGATCTCACCAAAATAGGATCGAAACCCGTATTTTGGTGACAAATATCTACCCTCGATTGTTTGAATTCCATACCTCGATGACTAAATCTCAACCCTTGATCTTCAACTTACCATGGTTGTAATCAAGTAACGAGAAGGATGAAGTAACTTGAAGGATGAACCGATGTTGGTAATTCGATCTACCAAGCCGAACCATGATTCCTGAGCCTGAAAGGAGACCCGATCGTATTAAGTTGATTTGGATTCCAAGCTTGGAGCACTTAAAATTCTTAAATCGATTTCTCTCCTTTTATCCTCATATTTTGACCTAGCTATATGGAAACATTTATTCCTTACTTATCAACTTTCATTTGAGTTATCATCAAAACGTGATTGTGCGATGGTAGCCTTCCTAAACAATCCCTCTGCTGAAGATATTATCAACTTATAAACATGACTTTCTAGTCACGTAAAAATTCTCAGCTGAACTAATGGTTTGTCGAACTGCGTATGTAAACAGAAATTGCTACCTTGCAAAACATGTTTACAAATACCTTTCCTATTATTTGCGTCACTCCTTGAACCGCTTTTGAATCCTTAACCTTGAACATCATTAAAATTCTATCTTGAATTTGAACAACAAAACTTTAAAAGAGAAGTTCTGAAGAGAGTTACCAGCAAAGAGAGGAATTACTTTGAGACTAAGTTATTTGGAGCCAAAACATTCTTAATATATGTTGAACCCGTGTTCAGCAAAGATGGGGAGAAAATTTGTGTTAATTACATGGGCATGGAAATCACTGATCAGGTGAAAAAGAGAGAAAAGATGGCAAAACTAAGGGAAGAAATAGCTGTACAGAAGGCCAAAGAGACGGAACTTAATAAAACTGTTCTTATTACAGAGGAAACGATGAGAGCAAAACAAATGCTAGCAACCATGTCACACGAGATAAGATCTCCATTATCAGGGGTCGTTAGCATAGCAGAAATGCTATCAACAACAAAACTTGATAAAAATCAGAAACAACTTTTGAGTGTCATGTTGTCTTCTGGCGATCTAGTCCTTCAACTTATTAGTGACATCCTCGACTTTTTCAAAGTTGAGTCAGGAGTTATGAGGTTGGAGGCCACAAAATTTAAGTCAAGAAGAGGTGATGTCCCAGTGGAGGTCATTGGTGATGCTTTACGGATTAGACGAATTCTCACCCACTTGATCAGCAATGCTATCAAGTTTACCCACCAAGGAAAGGTTCAGAGTAATCTTCACGTAATAGCAAACCCATTATCTCACAACGTCGAGAAACTAACCTGCATCTATTTCAAATATTCGTATATCGTAGTATGACGTTAAAACATCAATCGTTATTCTGAATGATGATTCATTTTCTGTTTTAATAAAATTCTTGACCATCATTATACACCCATTCCAAGATCTTCGCATAGCGTATTAATCTTAGACCGATGGTTGGTCAAAGGAGAAATACATATTCACAAGATATGCGTTAAGGTCGTTTTATATGGTGACGTTTGGAATTCTTAAATTTCAACGGATAACCTTTCTTATCATTACTGGTCTTTTAATGATTTCTAGACATCACCTTACCACGAAAATTATATTCTGGAAGTTGTGATTATAAGTCTAAAATATCATGGAAACTCGTCATCGTGTTCTAACGTTCCATATGCCAAATCTCAAAAAGAGTCTCGCGATTCTCTGGAAGAGTTCAGGTTGGCATACACTATGTAAAGAATTTTGTAGAAGATTCTATACAAATGAAACAAAGCCGATACCTATTGTCAAAGTCCGCAGGAATCTAAACGTGGCGTGGCCTAGAGTTTACATGGGAACGTGAGGACCAAAGGAAAACCAAGTACTCATGTCTTTTCGTTTCAGTCTCCTCGGGATTAAAATTTCGGGACGAAATTTCCTAAAGCAGGGGAGACTGTAACATCCCGTATTTTTTTTTATTATTAATTTTATTAGTTAAAAGATAAATTTTAAAAATAATCAAGTTTAATATGTTGATGTTAAATAATTATAATAATAATAATAATAATAATAATAAAATAAAAACAATAATAAAAATATTAATAATGATAATAATGAAAACAATAATAATAATAATAGTAATAATATTACTAATAATAATAATTTATAAAAAATTATTAAAATGGATTTATAAGTCCAGGGGGGATTTTGTAATTTCCAAAACTTGGTTTAAAACTTAAAAACATAAAACAAACAATTAAGTAAACCTCAGGGACCATTCTGTAAATCCCAAACCACCCACCCCATCCCGTCGACCATCCCCGCCGGCCAAAATTCCGGCGGCCTTCCGGCGATCCCAATAGCCACGAAACACACGATTTCAATTCGATTAAAAGCTACCAACATCTCCTCGTGGATGATTCGAACCAATACCCCACAGTAAATTTAGAATTCATAGTGCGAATTCCACCAAACCGAACTACTCCACTGTCGGCCGGGTTTTCGACCATTATCGAGCACCAAACACCAAAAGTAATCAAATTAAATACGCACTCACGAACCTTTGATCATCTATAAATTGTTAGTGAATTCAATTCGATCTAAAACACACTGAAACACCCATTTCGATCAAACCATTTGGCCGCGACCTGCAACTCATTCGAAACCATACTTAAACACCTTATATACCCAAATTTACAGAGGGTTATCTATCCTTAACACCTATAGAAGCTGCCTATGCGAGAAATTCGATTATAATCATCATTTGGTCATCGATTCAAACCCATCTTGGTCGCGACCTGTTGATCGAGCACTGATCATCGATACGAACACCAAACAGGTAATTAAAACTACCATTATGCTCGTTTTTACTTGGGGATTAAAAGCCCCAAGTTTAATTTCTTGATTTCAGTCGATTTGGCTTTCGATTTGATTGAGAACCGAACTAGGGTTCTTGGTGATTTGGGGATTCATTCGGGTTTGTGTTTAAAAGAATTGGAACCGGATTCCTATCGCGGCCTTGTGCCTTGGATCACTGGTTCGGTGTGTGTGTATGCAGGGAGAGGACCCGGGTTCGACCCCGGGCAGCCTCGTTTTATTTTTTTATTTTTTTTAAGCTTTTAAAAATACTTTAAAAATATGGAAAAATTCCTGAAAATTATAAAAATAAATTTTATAAGTTTCCCTTATTTTAAATCTTATAAAACAGTTTCCTGTAAATTTATTTTATTTAAAAACTTTAATAGATTTTTATAAAATATTATTTAAAATATTAAAAATACTTATTTTTATTCTAAATCAAGTTAATTATGAAATAATCACAAAAATCATATAATTATTATTTATAAATATTATAAATAATTATTTTTATAAAAATGGACACTTTATTATCTTTAAATACAAATTAATATATTTTATAGATCCACAAATTATTTATGAAATTGTGGGTTATTTTTTTTTAAAATATATTTGAACCAAAGGTATAAATTAATACCTATTTATTAATCAAAATACTATAAGTGTGAATATTCTTATTTATAAATATTATTGGATAATTATAAAGTATATAATTAGACCACATTATTTTTATATCCTAAAAATATATAAATACACCTATGAAATCTTTCTAATGAAATCAAAATATAAATAATTATTTAGTAAAACTTAATACTTATTAATAATTACTTATTAAAACATATACGAATATATAAAAAGATTGTAACATATATATAATGCGTGTGTGACACGTGTTAAATCAAATCAACCCGAACCTTACCAAATATATTCATTCGTATTAAAGACTAAATTACAAATCAATAATAGGTGTTGAACGTGTTTGATCGTGCTTGCTTAATTCTTTGAAGTTCTTATTCATATACATTACATCAATCCAAGGTGAGTTTCCGTGGCCCCTTTTTATGCTTTTATACTTGTTTCAATGTTTTTCAAACTTGGGGGAAAAGTATGCTCACCCGTTTTCGATGCTGTAAAATCTTACATACAATTTTCATACTTGGAATCGACGTGATACTATTCTCATATTCTAATACATACATGGTGTTATTCTACGATTCTTACAACCATTAATTCCCGGGTTTGGGAACCAACGGATAGGTATTGGTAGTACTACTGGGTTGACACCCCCACCCTTCGACGATTGGTTAACTTGTGAGTTACCAACACAGCTGCCAGCAATCAGGCCAAGGGTGAATATATTCCGACGAATTTATATGCATATCTGTCATTAGGTTTGGTTGTCTTAAACACATGTTATGTGGTTTTTGCTTACAGTATGATTCCATATCAAATTCTACACAGCATCAAATGTTTTAAATTTAAACCTGCGGAACTCACCAACATTATGTGTTGACATTTTTGAGCATATCTTTTCAGGTGAACATAATCAAAGAGGATAGCTAGAGTTGATGCCTTAGCCGAGACCCTCAGGATTTCAATAAGCTTTGCATTAGTCATGTATATCATTTGTTTCATTTGTGAACTGTGTGTAATTTAGATTTGGAATTAATAAGACTATGATAGTCGTGGAACTGACTAACCACGACACAAGTCACCACTGTGTCGGGCGACGTCATGACACGAGGATTTTGCATATAATATGTCTCTGTAATTATACCAAGTGTTATGACGATCCCGTCCATCGCATCCTCGTGTTTCCGCTATAAGCGGGGGTGTGACACGGGAGTGGAGTTAGGGTTTTCAAACTTCAATTTCAACAGGCTGTGGAATGTGGATATACTTACGTTTTCAACATTTGAGTTTTTGAGGTTTTCAATTTTGATTAGATTAGTGCTATTATAATAATATTATAATAGCTAAGAAATTAGATAATAATTATGGTAAATATATAAGCTCCATAATAATAACCAAGAACGGCCTTACGTTTTCAAATTATATATAATATTATAATGATATTATATATAAATATTATATATATACATATATATACATACATATATATATATATATATATATATATATATATATATATATTACATATTTAGTCGAGCCAGGAAACGAGCCAACGAGCGAGCCAACGAGCGAGCCATCGAGCGAGCCAACGAGCGAGCCGCCCTTGGCTCGGACTCGGCTCGTTTATAATTCGAGCCGGCTCGGCTCGGCTCGTTTATAAACCGAGCCGATTCGAGCGAGCTTTTTTCGAGCTTTTTCCGAGCGAGCCACGAGCCGCGAGCTTTTTGAACAGCCCTACCTGAAAGGTTATAAAACAATGATGATTTAAAATACCCATGAGAGTCAATGAACTAATCAGTGCTTAGGTTCAAACTTGATTGGGAATAATTGATGATATAATTTAGAAGTATGGAAAGATTACCTGTATAAAAATAACAAGACCTCTATAGTTTTACGTTTGTCTTTTGATTTTAATGTTTCTTTCCATATTCTATATTATACCCATTTGTAAGCGTCGGTGGGGTTTCCCACCGGGATGCCACGTGTCAGCCTTTAATTTATCAATGGTTTTCTGTTGTGTATTAAGTGTTTTATTTTAACTAGGGTCATAGGTTCGAATCCTGTACTCAACAAACTTTTTTGAATTGTTTTTTAATATTTTTTATATTGCTTTTGCTTGTTTGTCATTTTAGATCACTTTTTTTAATACTTTTCTTATAATTCTTAAAGTATTTTGTTTTGCCGTTTTGAATCATTTTTTAATACTTTTCTTATATTTCTTTTGTTTGAATTACTTTGTTTTAAAAACTATACCGCAATATGCGGGTAAAAAATATCAAATTTGTATTTCATAGTAGTCGTTTTTAGAACTTCAAAACTCTTTCATTACTTTCAATATGTTTTTTTCTTCTACTTTTTGGTTTCCATAACCAAACATATTCAACTTCGTACGGTTATATTTAAATGTTTAACCACGTCGATTACGAGCTTTGTAGACGCATCCCTTGCCACTTCTCTTATACACGTAAGCACATTAGTGTCACTGAGGCTAATCGCTTAAATAAAGGTCGCAAACGCTCCGCAAGTGCGGTCACGCCGCAGCACGAGTGTGTGAAAAATGACCGGAAACCCGTAACGTATCACAGGTTAAAAAAACTAGTTATAATCAATATAATGGTTAAGAAAAGCCACTATCTTGAGTAAAATCAATTCGATAAGACAGTCATTAAAAATTCATAATCCAATAGCAAGTCGCTTTATTTGCGTTCTCTTGGAAGATTAGCCAAATAAAAAATAATTATAATGAATTGTGCAATTTATAAGCTCTAACAATAGTTGAAATGCATTTTAGTTCCTAATATGAGTTTGCTACAATTGACCAAAATTTTGGTCAAATAGAGCTCATTTTAGACAGAAGGAAATGACAAATTCAAAATATTGATAAAGACTGCATATATTATTATTTTGACCATGAGAATCAATAAGCTCATAGAACCCAATAACCAATAATACCCTAATAAGTATTAACTAACGAAATCAGATACATTGTAGCTTGCGTTGAACAATGGCCTTTAAAGTTTATGGTATGAAACCGGTGGAAACTGCAATTATAATGATACAATACTCTACTTCAACATCTGAAAATCTCACATAAAAGTTTAAAAATCTACACTACATATTTGACCACTAAAGATTCAATTTTTGGGCACCATCTTTTGGGCACCATCTACAAGAACACCCAATCAAAATTTAGAGGCAAGCAAAACAATCTTACATCTATTTCTTTTTTGCCGGTTTAATTTATCATCCTCATGTTTCACAAGCTAAATTGTCGGTGATTTTCAATCTTTGTGTTACCTTGCTCGATTTAGACGGTTTCTTTTTTTTCAATTCTCCGTTCGGGTTTGAGTCACCATTTTTCTCCATGTTATTAGTTGCCTTTTCGGTTAACTTAAGCCCACAAGAAACATCAGGCGTTAGAACGCGATTATTCTTCTGCTTATCAAAACCTCAGATTACATCTGAGGTTTTTGATGAACCAGCAGGTGGTAGCCTGTTAATGAGACAATTGACCATTAGGTGATGATACAAGTCATTGGACCATTCACAAAAAGAATCAGGTAAAATGATATCTGATGTAGACCGACTGCTAACTAACCTTTCTGGTGAAATGGAGTCGTCTTCTTGTTTTACTGAGGTTTCTAGCTTTCTTTTCCCCTTCCGCTTTGGCCGCCTGAAAATGTTAATAAACCAAAACATCAGCTTTATTAAACATTTACTTGTGTTGAAAACAACAAAAACCATGAGTAACAAAGAAATGATAAAAAGTTGCTAATCAGCACGCACTTGGTGGTTGCAGTCGTGGGGATTGATAAATCAGCAACTTGTTCCTGTTCCTAATAGGATAGATCAATAACAAAAAGATAAATATAAGTAAGAAACATTTAGAAAAACATATAACAATAACACACAGAATCATGAAAAGAAAGTAACTTGATCAGGTGAAACCTTATCAAGCATCATCCACTTTTCAAGATGTAGATCCAGCACTTCTTCATCACCATCAGCATATAATACCTGCATTAAAGAAAAACAAAAAATCCAAACTCTAAAAGAAGTGATAAAAGAAACTTATTTTGATAAATCATATAAAAATATTGTATGCCACACAGCAATTTATACATAATCTCACCTTGTGCTTGTGATCTGAAGGGTTATAAGAAGAAACAGCACCTTCATAATACCTGCCCGAATAGGAGTGTATAAATACTAAGCAAATTATATTACAAACAATAAAAACATTATCCTATTAGTTAATCCATATAATGATACTTACATTTTATCCAATGGCCACCAAACTTTTACCCTATGCCCCACCAAATCTTGCCCCCATTTCTTTGGAATATCCTGTATTGAATGATAATTTAATTTATAAAAGTTCACCAGCTATGAATCATAAGCACAAATGCAAAATTTATAAAAAACAGGCTTGTAAATTGCTAATGGAAACTAACAGGCATTTAAGTAGTACCTTGCCACGAGAATCATTTGCAATACGCTTATTGGAAGAAGGTTTTCTTTTATTTTGTATTTTACTGTTATTTATTTGTTGCACCAGTGGTTCTGCTTCACCATAATCAGATAAAATCTCTTCTTCCTTCTTTATGACAACATTATATAAAGAACCAGAATTCTCGATGTTGCCCTTGGTTTTACTCGATCGTGTTTTGTCCTGAAATCTAGTTCTCCTCGTGTCTTCTTGTGAATTTTGAACCAAATTACCACAATTATCTTGCTTTAAACTGTTTCTATTTTTCTTTGGTCGACCCCTTTTAGGAGTTTCTAGTTCTTTTCCCTTCAACTGATTTTTATCAATATATTTTTGCTTCTTCATGGATCCGCCATTCTCCAAAGTATTAAGATCCCTCTTGTTAGTATTGTTAGCTCTTGTTGATCTGGTTACCTGCAATATGATTTACAGTTTTGGAGTTAGTATAAAGCGTTAGAAAAGAAAAATCAGAATAAATATATACGCACCACATGATTATTTTCATGGGCATTCTGGCATAATACAGTCACCACTTCACCATAATCATCAGGATTTGAACTGATGAGCTTCATTATTTTTCCAGAGTATGATTTCAGCGTATCACTACAATCTCTCAGGACTTTTTCTGCTATTTTCCAAGAAGCAGGTGTAACAATCTGAAAGCCAAACAATAATTACAGCTTTCATGAATATTATAAACTTATAATTATAACCATTCAAAGTTCAAACAGGAAGAATTAAAAAAAATTTTGATAGAAAATTAAGTACCTGGTTTTCTTTTTTAACATTAGAAAGTAGAAGGGATAAAAGCTCAGTAGCAATTTCATCACTTTCTTCAATAATAAGTGTCATGATAGTTTCCATGTCTGAGAATACTGGGTGAGGGTGATTTACCCTAGATTTGATCAAAAATAACCTATCAGTTCTGAATTGTTCACAAATTTACATGATTGTGAAGTCTAACAAATCCAGATATCAGATGACCACAATAAAGGATTAAACTTTAACCGTACTAAGAGCTCATCTTACCTGATTTCACTTAAAAACCGCTCAAACATTTCAAGGACCAATGCATGACACTCTAAATCCAGCATCAGTAAGCAAGATTTAACTTTAGCAACAGACTCAAGAATATGTACAGCTTTATGATAACTTTGACCAGTCATGTTTGACAGTTGCCCAAACGCCAACACATTTAACTGGAAGATTTCCTATAATAAAAAGGAATAATAAGCCATTAAATAATAGTCATAACCAATTAAATCTTGTGTCAAAAACAATTTGGTTCTTGAAATACCTTCATAATTTCATCCTTATAAGGTGGTTTTGGTGCAGTAATTCTAGTTACTTCACAAAGACATGATGCCACTGATACTCTAACATCAATTTCTGAATGCTTTAGTAGTTCATCAGCAATTAGAGCTCCCATTGACGGCACAAGTGAACCTTGCATTGCGATAGCTGGTTCTTGACCCACAAAAGTCAACAGTTGCTCGGTTTTCTTACAAAAGAAGTTAAGAAGAAAATAGCAAGTATTATAAGTATATTTTAGCACTACAAAAAGGCTAAGAGACATAACATAGTGAAAAACATCTATGTAACAAAATTACAAAAAGTCAAAAACAATATAGTTGTGGTTGCTTATTTGATTATCGGCATGCTAAGCACATCAATCCATCAGATAATTATCAATGAAGAAAGCATAGTTGTCAAAGGCGCAAGGGTGAGCCTTGGGCTTAGGCGCAAGGAGCTTTAAAAGCGAGAACTTAGTAAAAAAATACCAACTTTAGATGTTTTAAACATGTTTTGGGCTAGTTTAGGCTGTTTTAGGTTGATTCCAGGATTGTTTGGGGCTAGTATGATTCTTTCAAATCTGTTCAGACGATTTGGCCTGAAAAAATGAGGCTTTTGAAACAAGGCGACAAGGCTGCCCTGTGTTGCACCTGAGGGCCTAGGTGCGCATCTTGTGTGCTTTTGACAACAGAGGTAGAAAGCAAATTAAACATATATCAACATAAATTTTTACTTCAAAACTATACATAATTCTGTAAGGGAAAAAAAACTAATGAGTTGCTAACTGATTCAACAATATACACATACATAAGTTACAAACTCAAGGGAGACAAAACTAGGGCTTACACACACAATGAACCAATATCTACCCCTGAATCCCCAACTTAACGAAATTAAACACGTATTGCCAACGATATCACCATATCAATCACTTAATCAATTAACAAAGTAGCAGACATTCACAGACGACAACAAATGTCTTACATCAAGAAGGTCTAGCAGTTCCTCAACTGAAGAAGGGGGAAATGCAAGGTGTTCACCAGCTTCCTTAAGCCGTTGCTCCAAATCCTCAACAGGACAAACATACTCCATCACCGCAATCCAATCGCACTCAAACACAAAATGCACAAATCCGAAACGTAAAATTTGATTTTACGCAAGTGTGTGTATGAAGATGTTTACCGGAGCCAATAAGGGTTTCTGCATCGCAATGAATGCGTTTATCGGAATCTGTGCCGGTGGCCGGAAACCTAAATTCCGGTGCCGGAGGTACGGAAAACGTACCGATGGTTCGATAGTGAGTGAACACTGGGGTTCGATCGGGGTTCGGAAGTGTGGAGCTTTGATACTATAGATTCTCGATGTTCATGAGAGTGAAATAACAGTCTAATTTTGGGTTTTTGTTTGTTGAACTGGCTTTTGGTCTATTTTCACTCGATCGTGAAATTAAACTTGTAAGGAGAGTGTTATAGGCTTATAGCCTATAGGTATACCGTATACCCATTATACTTTTATTAATTTACGGTGTAAATTGATAAATTCATACAAAGCACACGAAGTGATAAGTGATAACAATAATAGATATAAGAAATCAACAGTTTAGATTAAAGATAAAAGTAATCATGCAAGTAAGGGATTATATGGGTAGATTTTGAAAATAGCTTACAATTATTGATTTTTTAAAATTCTTTTAATTTTTTAAACTCATATAATTTTTTTATAACATTATTTCTTTTGAAAAATTACACCATAAAGTCAAACATGTTATTCTCTTTAATTTAAGTATAGTATTACTATATTTTTTCTAAAAAAATCTACTTTTTTATAGAATACGTGAATGTGTTGTACGTATAAATTGCGTGATTATAATTGCGTAATTTATGAAAATAACTTGCATAATTATCATATAACTTGTGTAATTATAATTATAACTTACGTAATTATAATTTATGACTTGAGTAATTTTAACTTGCGTAATTATAGTTACGACTTGCTTAATACTTAATATAATTTACGTAATTATCCACCTTATATGCGTAATTATGGCGCGGATGAAATTGCCCATTTCGCAAAAGACATGTGTCACGTCCTGATAACTTCGTACACTTCGCATGTTTTTTTACAAATTGTATAGTAACCTTCTCCTATTATACATACATATAGATAAATAGATATAGATAGATAAATATGAGTGTTCTGATAACAAATTTAGGTGTTTATATAATACAAGTCATTTTAACTTTTAGCATATGTTCTTAGAACTAGACTAGACAATGATGTGGTTTAATTGAATATAATTTTGTAATCAACTTTTAGCAGACATTTATTGGTTCACTAATCGTGATTGCAGGTCACTGGTAGTCGGCTACTTTGAAGGAAAGCGACAAAGCTACATGTAGTTAGACCAATTATGTGTTTGGTAATATGGTTGGCTGACACGTTCGGTCTGGTTTGGTTCTAAACACAGGTAGGGTTGTAAATGAAACCTAACGTTCAGCGAATAATTCATGAACCGTTAGGCGAGAAGTTCGTTTATGTTCGTTCGTTTAATAAATGAATGAACATGAACAAGAAAATTCTATTCGCTTAGTTAAACGAACGAACATGAACAGAGGCTGCGTTAGTACATTTATGTTCGTGTTCGATGACGTGTTCGATAACGTGTTCGTTGACGTTCGTTTGTGTTCGTTGACGTTCGTTTGTGTTCGTTGACGTTCGTTCGTGTTCGTTTATTTAAGTTATTTTTGAGATATTTATGTTAAGTACTTATTTATATTTGGTGGATATTACACAATGTTTGTGCTTTTAATTATAAAATCAATATATGATGGTTTGTATTTGTTTTTTCAAAAAAATTCATTTGTGGTCATTAATGTTCATGAATATTTGTGCGTGATCATTCGTTTGCATTTGTTTATGTTGTGAACAGTTCATAAACAGATTTATTTTCTTAATGAACGAACACAAACAAAAGATATCTCGATAAGCGTTCGTGAACAACTTATAAACAAATTATTTTCTTAATGAACAAACACGAATAAGGCTCTATTCATGTTCGTTCAGTTCGTTTACAGTCCTAAAAACATATATATAATTACAGGTGAACCCATAATAACTTAATAAAAAAACCAACAAAATCACTATGATTTTATATTCATTTTATAATGTTTCTATTTTCATCATAAAAAGGAGAGGAACGAATGAATGAAGATCATTGGTGTTGTTAGGCTAATGATAGATGCAAAGTCTTTTAAAACATGTAAATTTGAAATTCTTTGGATTTAATTTTCAGATGAGTACAAATAAATTCGTCGTTTCAAAAACATGGGAATGTTAATGTTGAATCCAGGAAAGAAAGGCTTCTCTATTTATTTAACTAAATTTACTCGCTTAAAATTGTTGACTCTGTAATCTGTGTCTATGTGATGAGTACTCATTTTAAATCCCTTAATAATAACCATTATTTACAAAAATATTGATATTTAAAATTTATATAATATATGCTATGAATAATAGGGGTTTGAGTTTCAAAAAAAATAATATTTGGGTTATAGATTTGGTTGGGCTAGAGCAGGGCCGGCCCATGACCCGTACAAACAATAGGCAGATGAAAACAAATTGCAACCCAGAAAACATCAAATATAAATATCAAAAAATTGCAGAGGGACCCGAAATGATACAAAACTTCTAACCATCCAAAGGTACAATAACTTTCCTGTTGAGTTCAAACTTTTAGAATACTTGTAGGTTCACATTGGCTTAAAATTAACATCACAAAGGTTCGTCTATCTTACTATTGGATTAGTTCATCTTACTAATCAACTCATTGATTTGATCCTCGCGGTTTCCCGAGTCACCACCGATCCTGAATGGCTTTTTCTTACCCTGCAACGCCTTTTCGGGCTTGTTTAGATTGAAAGGACACAAGAAATGGCAAACTTCTTTAAAATGCGGGCCAACATTCGTGATTTCGTTTACAATGTCTTCTATGCATATAATTTTGTGCTCCCCAAGTGCCTGAAAAACCCATCAAGTAGTTGAGTGTTTAAACAATCCTCAAAGAAAGTATAGAAACAAGGATACCCAAAGAGGTCACAATTTCGATCCATTTAATAATGAATGGGTCGATTCGTTCTATTTTCTATGTTTTAGGGGTGGAGGGTCAAAAATAGTCTAGCTTAAATGAAAACGGGTCAAACATGTTGGGAGTCAACACAACACATTTGGCCAAAAGCATATACCTGTTCAATGATGTTATTGTCTGTCAAAGGATATATCTGCTTGTTAACTTTTGCCAAACCTTTCTTGTATATTAGCTCCTTCACACTCTTCAGGTTAGGATACCTTTAAATTGTCAAAAGTAATAAGCAAAAAAGCTTTCAAACACAACAAAATGATAAAATTGAACATGGTGTTAAAACAGAATTTAATAAAGTTGAAATATTATGTATCGACTTACCCGAATGTCACATACGGTTCCACTTTTTGTAGAATACTCAATATTCTTTCATTTGCCTTAACAAAAACACCAGTGAAAATCCTCCTTAGTCTCAGAGAGTATAAGAGTTTCCTTGTCTGAGGATGCATGTCACTTTTACTATAAAAAAAAATAAAGTGAGCAAAAACAAATAGAATTGAAAAGAAATAATTATCATCAATGACATACCCTTGTATACGTATGACGAAAAGGAGCTTTGATTGAGAAAAATTAGTCGTTTTTATTGGCCGTTTTGATCGATGTTTCATTGTGATGAGGTCAGCCTCCTGAATAAAAATTAAAAATTACTGTTAGAAAACGGGAGATAATGTTGGTTAACACAAATTTGCAAGGTTTAGTTTGTTACTCTGTCACGGTATTCTCTAATAAACTGTTCGGGCTTTTTTATAACAAAATTATCACTTTTAGATTTCTTGACCCTCTGCTCCAACTGCTCTTTCCTTCTAATTGCCCAGTCCTCATTGTTTTTTCTTTTCTTCAATACAATCTCTGATACATAATCAAGAGGCTTTTGTTCCTCCTCAGCCATGATGGTTGATATCACCTACTAAAAGCATATAAATATATAAGTAATTTTTTATGTGTCCCAACTCCTGAATAAACAAATAAACAATAATATAGAACAAGGTTTAGGAAACAACTATATTAGTAAATTGGGTAGGTTTAACTGTTGCCAACTGTCTATAACAGACTGAATATAATTCATGACATCAGATGTAGGTTCTACAAATAATAATTAAATTGACCATTAAGTTTTTTTCATTGATAAAGAAGCAAGGACCAACTGGACAGCGAAAGCTAAGCGACAAAAAGCAGGAAGAGGTTATGAGCGGTTAAACAGGTTGTGCCTGTGTGTGAACCCGCAACAACCCAAAACATTTAAACAAGCCTGAATCCAACACAAATAACTAAACAGGTCAACCACACAAACCCAAGCACAAAGCACACATTCGTGGGTTGGCACAAACACGGTCCATTTGGCCCAAACGATTAACAAACACCTTTTTCATCACATTACTAGATGCAAGGTCAATTTACTAAAATTACATACATATTAAAATAACCTGAGAGCCAAGATCATGCATTATGTCCTGAAACTATAATAAGCTAACAAAAACAACTTCATCAGATATTTAACTAGCAACAACATGTTTTCCATTTGATAAAACAAAACTTCACATTTGGAGGCATCAACGTTCTACGAACAAAATCCTTCAGATATCAAAAACCAATCCCAACATAACTGAAAAAATAATCGAACAAAATGGATGTAAACAAACAATATGCAAATGGTTTGCAGCCATTAAACCCGATCCGAAACTTACAATACAAGCATAAAGATTAAAAATTAACATCAATTAGGTTCATTCAAGGATTAACAAAGTTGTTGCACTCATATTTTCATTTCACTAAAATAAACAGTTAGAGATCATTCATTCTAGTCTACCTTAAGAAAAAATCAAAGAAACTGCAACTATAATAGCTAAGAACTAATCCTTCATCGATTAACTTAGCCCAAAATGACTCATTAAATTAAAATTACATCATAAAACTGCCTGCAAATTCTTCTAAACCTAATCCCTCTTTTGCAGACAACTAAAAGTTCAACAAATTCACTTCTCTGAATAGCTCAGACTCAAGGAACAACAAAATCAGGAATTTTATAAATATTGAAGGTTGTTCACACAGAAATCAAACAACATGTAAATAACCATTCAATTCTATCGATATTTGCACAACTAACGATTCTCCTGTAATTGTTCTTTGGAAATTAAGATTTCGAAATAATGAACGAATTTAGAAGAAGCTTGGAGAGGAAGAAAACTTACTGTAAGTGTTGAAGAAGATGAAGTTGAAGCCGAATGAGAAGGGCGAATGATGAACTGCGAGAAATCGAGTGAGTTTATGAGGTTTTAGGTTTTCATATGCAGGATCGAATTTGGGCCATGTGGGATAGTGTGATACGAACAAAAATATGGCCCATTAATTCAAAAATGAGCCCAAATAGGTCCGTTTAGTTTTTTTTTTAACGACAAATGTACGACATTGCTTCGAATGATAGGTGTTATCTTAATCGGGTCCATCTATCTATTTCCCAGCCGGGACCGCACCCCCAACCCCCTCAGGAGGAAACTCATTGCTGATAAAACCCTCTGACTTGAACTCATGACCTCCATTTATTTACATATCATGGGTACCTCACCTTAACCAGTTGGGTTAAGGATCATTGATAGGTCCGTTAGTTAATCGTTAGCCATTGTGATTTGTGCCGATGCATAATCATATACCATTACAGGTAAATTCATCCTATCGGTTCACTTGTGTAATTGATGGATTAATGTGATTATTTTAGTATATGATAATTAGTAAATGCAAATGACTCTACATTTTTAATTTTAAAACTTTTGCTAATTTTATTATTATAATTAATTTGGTTTTTCTATTATAACATTAAGTATAAGAAGGTTTATAGAATTTTGAATATACTTTTAGGACATGTTTATTTTTATCTAAGTCGTGATTTAACTTTTTTTCAAAACCTAGTTATGAGTGGCAATGTACAAATAATTGAAGTATAAACGTACATGTTATCAAAACAACCTCACATTTAGATTTTATTGTATAAATTGACACCATTTACCATTTTCGTTATTCTTATAATATAAGTGGTATGCTTTATAGAATTATGACTATACAATATCATCCGAAAACAATATCGATACTAGCACCGATATTCTTTTTTTCTCCTTCGGTTGTTATATCGTGTCGGTATTGTGCGTGTACTTAACGAATCGAACTAATACCAATTGAAATCCTATAGCCAACATGTTTATTTTTTCCTCAAACATTCCAGTATAAATTCCAATAAACATGAAGTTTTATTTAGAATAGAGTATTTTGTTTGTTAATGTAATACATACGGGTGATAGTGTCACGCGGGCGCAGTGATAGATTGAACATATTTTGACCAAACAATATCAGACTGACATCAACATTATTGAAACTGATATCGTTATTCGCCTTTTGATTTCTCGTTTGGTTTCTATAACGAGTACCAGTACCACAACAAATCAACCTGAAACCACAACAAATCAACCTGAAACCACAACAAATCAACCTCAAACCACTGACTTCGCACGACGTAAGGAGGCTGAACAAACTTCATTCGAACAATGTTGTAAATGGACATTTATTCAAAATATGAATTTTTTTGACAAACCAATTCCATCCGAACAATCGTAGGCTATTGCGATTGCCGGTAACGTACCGGTGCCATGAAGAATCGAACCACTTTTTGATGGAACATTGGTGTCGGTCAGAATCATTATTGATATTCCTTTTTGATAGTTCTCGATCGATGTGAAACATGAGTCGATATTCTTTTTGGTATATCATGATTTTATTTGTTTTTGGTTTTCTTTGTTGGTTGTTATACCGAGTTTTAGTAGCATAAAAATACTGTAATAAACTGAAAAGACACTAACAGAATTCTCGCCGCAACACGCGAGGGAATCTCACTAGTTAAATTACATGGACCAAAAAAAATGGTGGTTAATGAGGATTAGTTGTTAAATCGTGGAATCAAGATAGAAAATAGTTAATATTTTTCCCCTTCTCTTTAATGCTTTTGATCGTAGAATCGTCACCGGAAAACTCAAGGGGTCCGTCTACTAATCGATGGATGAGATATGACGCAACTTGTGCTTGGCTAGTGGTTTTAAAGAGGTTAGAAAAAGGTAAACGGGTAAAACTAAATTTGAAGCTATGTAATATAATTACTAGTTTCAAGAACATGAAAACTCAGATAATTATCTATAATGCATTTCTCACGAGCAATAGGCAATTTTTATTATGTATTTGAATTTTAGTTTGGTTATATCTTTATCATGTGACAACCAAACCGGAACCAGAAAGAAAAAAAATTATTAGTTAGCGAAAGACAACCGATCCTCAAAAATTTGTGACCTTCATGAAAAGAATTTACGGATTCACCACTAGTTAGTACATTCTTTTAAAGTGGGTAAAATGGTTAGTTTTTGTATTTATTTATAAAAGCCTATAAAAGACTGTTATTTTGTAATCAATAAAGAATAAAATTGTTTAAAGCTTGTTTTACTCATCTTGTTTTTTCAGAGTGTTTGCTTACAAGAAAATGCTACTATCCTAAGAGATTGATCCCCTTGAACATGATCGTATCGGACCCATTTCCCGTTTATAGCAACCTCCATAGAGTTCCTTTGATGCATATGGGCCATGAGTAACCAGAGAGTCTGGTAAAAACATCTAGGTTCATGTGGGGTTTTGCAAGATGCATAATAGCTATGTCAATAAGAAAGTGAGCTCATTAGAGATAAAACTTAAGCGAATCTGAATCAAAGATTCAGTGGAGTCAAAATTGTCACATTTGGGTGAAATGGTTGGATTACTGTACGCAATACACGAACATAAAAACTCATTTCCTCTACATTTAAATACAAAATTTGTAAACAAAGGGGGTATCTTTTCACACAACATATGTTGTTCACTTGTTTCACCAGAGAATACTGCACACTGATTTAGACTATACAATCAATGAAACCTGCTCAAGAACTTGGCTTTACTCTTATAAAATTTGATTAGATTTGTTTGACTTCACCCAGTCAACAAAGTTGTCGAGAATCAAGGGCCAAGCAAGCTCCTCGTCATAATTTTTAAAATCAGGAAAACTTATCTGTAAACAAGAAAAAGAAGCTAAATTTTGTTAATATTAGAGTTGTCAGGTTCAAGCCATCTACTTATGAATGAGCTGTTCAGGTAACGTTTTATCTCTAACAGAAATTTTGGAATCATATCTGACACAATAAGTGTTAACAAAAATCTCCTGCATCATTTTATTCAAATATTAGATACTAATATAATTCCTGGAATCATATTTGACACAATAAGTGTTAACAAAAGTTTTGGACCTAAGTGTTTTGGGTCTACCGGACCCGACTCAAGCTGGGAAAAAAAAACGAAATCCGCTATGACTTGTTACCCAACGCGCACATTTTGGCAACTCTATTTGTTATCTAACAAATTCAAATAAAAACAATCAAATGGTAACCTAGCAACAATATCTGATTACCTCATTGCAAAACCTGTAGAACCCCATCCACTGATCCATGTTTATGACCTTGTAATCAATCTGTGTCTGCAAATTGTCCCAACAATTCAGTGAGAGTCGATTATTTTATATTTGTAAGCCTGTTTATTTTTGTAGTTCTCTATGAATTGGGTTAACTGTGTGGTGGATGATAACAACAAGGCCCGTGATTATTTTTCAAAAGATGTAAACAGATGATACATTACTGCAACAGGCGGAGATGCAAACAAATATAGCTGCACACCTTTAGATACTGAATGAACAAATCCACCTGCTGAGGAAACTGAAACCCCAAAACAAGCTCCAATAATTCACATATGCTTTCAATATCTATGCTTTTTTGTTTCTCCTCTATATAATAATAAAACATTAAGGAGAATCATAACAATAATAATGTGCGATTATAATGAGAACCATGCAAGATCAAAGTAATGTCATATGGTCACTGCACCTGTTAGGCAATATCGAAATGCATAAGAATAGAATTCCACATAATTTGATGGTCTACAAACCTTTTTGAAGAAGAAAATTAGAAATAGGTTAGCAACACAAACATCCTCCTAGTTATATAATTTAAAAGATTTATATAAAAATTAAACAGTATTAGAAAATACCACGTTCTCCAGCTCGGGAAGAGCCTTTTTTAGTTTAATTATAGTATCAGCACGTAACGCTTTTAGGCCTTTTCGCCACTCATCCTGTAAAGAATTAGCAAAAAACTGGACTTTCAAAGGTTATTATTTCAGGTGATGTTTGATCTCTTGGATCAAATGTGTAAAATAAAACAACTAGCTAAAAAGGGAATTCCTTGAAACAGCTAAATTGTAATCTTAGTGCATATTGCATAAGTGATAACAACTCCTAAATCATTATATTGAAAGGTTATATACTTATATTATAATAAAATAATATAATTTTCATAAGCATATTTGACACACCAATCATGCACAAAAGAAAAAAGTAAAAAAAACAAAAACAAAGTAGGGGGTCAACCCAACTCAGCGTGGCCGGTTTCACCCCACGCCAAAACTGACCTATTTTGACTCATTAGTCAACTTCCCATTCGGTAACTCTAATCATACATACACAAGAGCATAATAAAATTTGAGAAGCGGAGTGCAGCCATCAGGGTGTATCTTATGCTACAGTCTGGGGTTAAAATGGTAATAATAATCATATCATAAGTTGCATGCATGAGTTTCATATGTACCGAAACATACAATCATGTCATGTTATGCCAGTATTTGGTCAAAAATACTACTTTTTATTACCAGGGTGAAGTATCCCTGCTTTTCAGCCTGCATCTTCCTGAAAGTATAGACTAATCAGTAATGGAAATGACACAAAATATGATAAAGAAAAATAAAAGGTGTCGTGGTCAAATGCAAGTGGCTAAATGGGACATACCAAGCAAGCATCAAGATCCTTACATTTGTATGTTCAACTTCTAAATCAGAACAAAGATGTTCTATTCCTTCTGGGCTGTTCACAGAAACAGTACTGAGTAATGTACTAAGAAGTAAATAAAATTAAATAAATAACGGAAGAAGCAAATATTCTACTGGACAAAATACAACCCCAAAACAAATAGATTTCACTTACTCAATCATACCAGAAGACTTATTTGAATATGAATAGAATAACTGATCAATACGTTCCAACTCCTTGGTTGCAGTTTTTCCTGAGACAAACATTAACACCAGATGTGAAACTCAATAAGTCTAAAGATTACTCTCGATCATATGTCTCTAATAACAATAATCATAGTTTTGTATTAGGCTTTTAAGAAATATTACTTGAAGATGATCTTAGTCCACATACATGACTCTTAATTTACCAATCCAACAGCTCCTTCTCAAATATTAATAATCAAATTTGTTTTGCATTACTGCATTGCATCTTTTGCATTTAGGTCATAAAGCATCACTGTATGGTCTGAACCGATTCTAACTTAACAAGAACCTCTTACATATATGACAATTTTTTGAATTAGATAATAAAATCATTATAATCCAACATTCTTCATATCAATCCAATTATCTGAAACTTAAGTCCTAAAAAAGGAGAAAACCTCTCAAATTCCGAAAACAACGAACAGAAAGTTTCACCGAATGTTCGACTGCAATCCTCGGTGAAGAGAATTATGGGCTCATATTATTTACAAGTATGTTGACTGGTATTGTTGAATTACATTCCAATATATTGATCAACCAGCATAAAAAATAGTGACTTGAGATCATACTCTCAAAAACTATTGATTTGTCACATGAATACAGTATAGATAAAAGCTCCAACAGACAAATTTGCATTCTTATCAGATACTTTATGTCTTACAAGGGACCACTAGCATGCATATTCTGATAATTTGACTAAATTAGCAATAAATTGAGCTTAAAACCAACCACAATGATTACTCTCAACAAAAGCCGAGGTTGCCTAAAATAATCATAATCAACATTTAATCGATTGTAATTTGTAACACAAAGTCTCCAATTTAAGAGCAACAAGTAGAATTGTGACGATTGACAGCAAGTCAGCAATTTAAATTGTATTTCTAAGTCTTCTACCATAGAATTCAACATTGATCACTGCCAATCCAACCAAAGAACAAAGTTCGATTAAATTTGATTCACAGAGCTATGAAGCAACGCGATTAGCACGAACAGGTGCTTCTTTCGCAAATTACCCTTGATTACACTTCTAATCGAACGAAATTAACAAATTAGAGTAAAAAATAACCTAATTATGATGAAATTGAAATCATGAAACATAAAATTGATTGCATACCGGAGCGGAATAGATCCATGATCGAAGAATTTATGGAAGTTGTCGAATTACTTGAGCCTTTCTGAAGCACGACGCATCTTGAATATATCTTCTAGAAACTATATGATAGGTTGTACTTGCTGTCGGAGGAAAATGTGTTTTGTTGTAAAAATAGGGTGGACAGGGCACTCCGTAACTCGTAACTACGGCTTACGGTATGGTATGTCATGGTAAAACCCTTGCCGCTAAAAAAATCGTCGGATGCGTGGTAACACTGTCACTATCAAATTTGAGTGTGTGGTGTAGAGCGATATGACAAGATTTAATCGGTGTGTTTATTGTGTAGTATGTAAGGTGTAAGGGTATGACATGAGTGTCTCATCCACCCTATCAGATAATTCTTTTTTAGCGGTTGTACAGAAGCAGACCTTTAAGCAATTGATAACGCCGTTATTTTGTGACTTTAGGGAAGGTTAGCCGCGAGAAACAACATTTTGCATAAAGTGTTAGGGTAAGGATCAGATCGTGAAATGATTCGGAACCTCTTCAAACCATATGCAATCCGGAAGTTAAATCAAACATTGGATACGCTCTTAAAAGTTATTAGAAAAATTTATTGATATATTTATCGTGTTATTCAAATGCTAGTATGTTATTTGAGCGGTGTTAGAGATATAGAATTGTTAAAAAAAATTATTCCCTTATACATTTCGTTTCGTTGTAGCTTATTGTATTTGATCCAATAAAAAAATACATATATCTATCTCTATTCAACTTATCTTTGAGAACATAGAGAAACAAACCAACAAATAGGAATTTTATACCGACTAAAACTCATTTAATCATTGTAGCAAAATTATGTCACATAGAGAACAACCTCGTTATCATAATGTTTAGCCTATATCACTCAAGACATACCAATATAATAAAGAGTGAAGATAGACGATGTAAGACCATGCGTTATGGTCTTGTCGCACGCAACTGTGGTGATGAAGTCGCACTAACAAGAGTCGGTGATATATCATTGCAAGGGATATGATGAGAGAACAAAGAGGGAATGCAATGAGGATTCACTACCACTCCTGTGCTATGTCTAATGTTTATAACATTCTGAATATGACTGTCAATCTTATATTAATTTTTTTCCTGTTTTTCAGTACGAGTTTTATTTGATACGAGACTTATCAACACTTATCATATTCAAGAATATTCAATATTTACCTACAAAATATTGTTTAGCTACGGTAGTTCAGATAGTGATGACGACTCCTCAATCATTTTCTTCATATAGAAAATATCCCCTACATTACGCAAATGTTTATAGTTTTTGTCATTACGATTTTACTCATCAGGTGGCATTTGCTAATAGAATAAAGTTGAGTTGTTGTGAATTTGTATGATGCAATACCGAGTAGATGATATTAAGTTATCCACACAAACATGTATTCACTAATCATGAGATCAAAACAAATTAATTGATGGTATTTCACTAACTTTATTGAAACTAATCATGGTATCAAAACAAATTAATTAATGTGTATCTTTTTTATTGTTATAATCAAGTGTAATCACATGTCATGTCTTGCATATTATATAGGAAGAGACTATCATATACACTAACCCCATTTTGATCATACACAACAGGCAAAATACATGTCATATTACTTTTTCACCAATAATCATATGACATGTGTTTTCTTTTATACATGTCGTATATTGAAAAATTATACGACTTATATAGCTTTTCTAACTAATATCAAAGAAACTTATGTGACAACATACACCACTAATAAATACAACAAGGGTCATATTACTTTTGTTGCAAACAACAAAACATATATGATGAATTCATATGGTGGTACGATGACGTCACCCGGTATATCTATAACAAGCTTAACACAATCTACTTTTTTACATAACATTAATATATGTCATACAAGTGATTGTTTTGTCATCATTCTACTAATTAGACATAAAAAATACCAAAAATATCATCATGTGAGAGGGCACATAACTTAGTTAATTGTATATTTAGATGATAGTTATTATAAAGAACGATATGTGTCCAAATCTTTTAATAAAAAAATATTATATGTAATTATCAAAACTAAAGAAAATATCATGGTATTTTATAAATTAATAAATAACACAATTTGTAATGTACTCTACTTTATTTTATCCATCAGTAACCATTACAATCTCGTATTGAATACGTTTAATCTAAAATACTCATTATATATTCATTTACTAAAATATTATCCAAATAAAATACAATATACACTGAATGTGGTATCATATTTGTGTCAAGACCTTATCAATTAGCCAAATGCACATGGGTTGTTTCCTACAATTAAGAAGTTTAACGTGAGGTATGTCCTTAATATCTACTAATCTACTATAAATCACATATGTCGATGGTTGGTTTCAATTACATACTTTTGATCTTATTCCAACAACACACATCAATTCTTAAATTAATCAAATCAGACATTTTTGTTGGGGACCCATCAACGTTAATCGATGACTAACCAAACTCCCTATAAAAAGACGTGTATATTCTGCCACTACAAGTTATGTTCTTGTGTTCTTTGAGACTTTATCACAAACTGATAAACATCTTCATTACAACCCATTAAGTGCTCTTGAATCGATCAAATCGCCATGGCACGATCGCAACAACGATATAGAGGAGTTCGCCAGAGACATTGGGGATCATGGGTCTCCGAAATTCGACACCCTCTACTGTAAATTCCTGATCTTTTTTATGTCACTTTTTTTTGAACGGCTAAATTTGAATCACTCACGGATCACTGGAGTATCATCGTGCCACCAGTGTTACCACGTGATCATATTCTACCACCAAGTCACCAATTCAGGAGGAAACTCATAATTATGAGAAAACCCCCTTTGTGAGATTCGAACCCATGGCCTAATAGGTCCTAAGTATTATCCCACCACCAAGATGCCGCTGGGCTATAATGTCTTTGGCTTTTTTATGTCACTTGTTGAGATCACACCAAGTGTTTGTTGAAATGCCTCAAAGAACAATTTTTTTTTAATCTTGGTTTTGGGCATAATTCTGGTACTATTTTTCTGGGTGTTTAACATTTTTGTCAAAAGTTTTGTTTTATAACCTTTTTAACAACAATTCTTATTACAAAATAATAACCATCAAACCAACTGGCAGACGCCGCAACACATTATTTACCACCAAGCTATCCTGGGCAGTTTTGTTTTCTAATGATTATTATTTATGTGTGATTATGAACAGGAAGACAAGGATATGGCTAGGCACATTTGAGACAGCAGAGGCTGCGGCACGAGCCTACGACGAAGCGTCTAGGCTCATGTGTGGGACAAGAGCGCGTACAAATTTTGCTTATAATGTAGACGTATCGCGGTCATCTTCCTCAAAGATATTGTCAGCAACTTTGAGAGCTAAATTACACAAATGTAACATGACATGTCTTGAAATGGCAAGGAAAACAGTGGTGGGTGTCAAAAAAGATAAAGAAATTCAACATCAGTCTCCTTGTTATGAAAAAGGGGAGTTGATGAAGCATATGATGAATTGGGATGGTAAAACAGAGGATTACAAGACTTCTGAAGATGAACATATAGAACAAATGATTGAGGAGCTGCTTGATTATGGGACAATTGAGTTTTGTTCTGTTTGATTTTTGAAACCATTTTGAAAATTTATCACTTTTTTTTACATAAATTATTTATCTTATGTAGTTATGTGATGTGAGCTAGTTGAAACAATAAAATAAAAACATCATCAAAATATAATAAATAAGTAAATGAAAAGCTCACTTTTCATAATTATATGTCCTTATTATTTTTTATTATCTATGTATATCGTTTAATAAATTAATTTATTTTTTATGCTCCTTTTATCCTCATATCTTTATTACTTTCGGTTTTGTTTCTTCATGTAATAAATGAGTTTGTTTTTGATTTTTAGTCTTGTTACTAACTATCTAATATTTAATTTAATATATGTTTTATGTATAATATACGAGTTTGTACTCTAGATAGGTGATAATAGTAAAAGGAAAATGATACATGAAATATTTTAGAGTTAAAAATAGAGAGATGTTGATGTCACTGCCATGTTAACGAGCTCGCCTAGTTCAACACAAGGGCAAATAACATGTCAAAAACACGAATTAGATCGCACAGTAGGATCAAGAACAACATATACATACAATGTCCTCGTAGATTACTCTTGAGTCGTTTTCATTTGGGCCTATCAATAATGACTCAAACCGGTTAAAACTGAAAAAACATACTAGTGGCTTAATTGAATCTTCATATTTTTTTATTTCTTTTCTCTCTTTCTTCTCGATATCCTTTTACCTCATGCTTTATCTTTTAGTTATTTTAGATCGAGTATATTGTTACTATCGTAAATCCACATCAAAAGATAACAGAACTTT
Organism: Flaveria linearis; assembly: GCA_024085815.1. Lineage (NCBI taxonomy): Eukaryota > Viridiplantae > Streptophyta > Magnoliopsida > Asterales > Asteraceae > Flaveria > Flaveria linearis. The sequence continues at coordinate 55,305,666 of CM044016.1, forward strand.
ATATTCTCTTAATTTTACACCCACATTTGTGTTTTCTAATTATTTATGGTGTCATTGACAACCGACCAGACAGATGTGACCGAACTAATATATAAAGCGACTGGTTATGAAAAAATTTCTCAAAAGTCCATTATGTTTGAACCTTGTTGGCTAACTCTGCATTTCATTTCGGTTCTCAACACAATAACCTTAGAAAATAACTTCTTAGAAATGCCCAATGGTTGGCCACAAATCACAATTCTAACCTGTAAAAAAGAAAAAGAAAAAAAGAAAAAAAAAAGAAGTTGACCACTGTACCTGAGACTAGTGTTTTCACGGAGTCAATTTCATTGACAAACATCGAGTCACATAAATAATCGTGAGTTAATCCTTGCCAATACAATAATATACAAATGTTATCTTCATAGTTTTGATCTAGATCTCTTAGTAGCAAGGGTTGATTGTTTAGGAAAAGTTAACGGGGAGGTTTGTAGATGTTAACTGTTTGAGGATTTTAAGTATTAGACTATATTATTACTAGCTTTAGTAAATCCGTGTATTACACGGGTTGAACAAATAAAATAATAATATAATAAAATTAGATAATTATAAAATAATATTTTAATAATAAAACAATAATATCAACAAATCGTATAAAAATATCATTTTTAAAAATTTTCCTATTATAACTCTCAAATTTGATTATATTTTGTTTTTAAAAAATACTTTTTAAAAATATCAATTTTAAAATATTTTATATTTTTAAAAAAGTTTTATGCTTCAGAAAAATTTATTTATTTATAAAAAATTATTTATTTAGAAATATCATTAATAAATAGAATTCTTTCTTAATTTCTTAAATCTAAAAAGGTGTTAAAGAAATATTATTAGTAACTAAGATAATTATTTAATATGAGAGAGAGGCGGAAAAATTTTAGTGAGAATGAATGTGGTGCTGCCACGTATCATCCCAAATACCTTTTTATTAAAGTAGGTAGATTAGGATTTAGTACTTATTATTATTATGGTTGACCCTAATCAAATTACTAATAGGTTTAGTTACTATATAAAGTTTACAATAAAACTCTAAAAAATAAATGAACCCGTGGACTCAACCCTAATAATAATATATTATATATATAGGGTAAGGTTCCTTTGTTAACCCTTTTTTATTGCGATAACCCGTTAACCCTAATGTAGCGAACACTTACACCATAACTAACATTTACATCGCGTTACACCACTGATGTAACGATTTTCGAGCATTTTTAAAAACTCCACCATTTTTTATAACGTTTTTAACTTTTTTGTATGATGTTATTTTTTTAAACAAATTACACCATTAAATAGATCGTTTTAATATCTTTAATTTGAGTATAGTCTTGCTATATTTTTTTAAATTTTAACGTTCATTTTGGACCACTAGTTTTACCACTGTAACTCTAAGTTACAATGGTGACGTGGCTTGATGTGGACCACTAGTTGGGTTAATGGGTTATCGCAATAAACAAGGGTTAACATTTGATCCCTTTCCTATATATATATATATATGTAACATCCCGTTTTATGGATGAAAATAAATTATCTGAAGTATGTATTTTAAATATTGTATAACGAGTAAATTTTGGGTTATATTATTATTGAACTAAGTTACGTTTAAACGAGTGTTTTTTATATAATAATAATAATAATAATAATAATAATAATAATAATATATGTGCAACGTAAGGTGCATGTTGAAAAAAAAAGGGATATAATAGTTATAATAGAAACAAATTATCCTATCATATTAAGGGTTAAATGTGTCAATATATATATATAGAAGATTGCTTGGTAACTAAGGCAAAGTTTAAGGAGTAAAATGAAATTTTGACAAGCTTCATCACTAAGATTGCTTGAGTCGGCAGAATAAGGGGATATAATATTTATATGTATGATATATATGAACAAACATTTTCAACCAAAAAGGAACTATAGTAATAATCAAGCAGAGAGTTGTACGAGTAGATTCAAAGATAAAATTTGGAGTAAGAGAACATAAGAGTTGTAGTATATATTTTCCAGTCAAGTTAGTAACATCAGGAGGTAAGTACACTGACCCGTAACTAAATTTTAATATACGTTTAATTACATGATATATGTGTTATTTATTATGAGTTTGTATGTATTATGTGGAGATGAAACATGTCTAAATACATGTGATATATGTTTATTTATTTTGATAAACATGATTATGAAGAAAATATTTATATGTTTACGGGTCCAAGTATGAGTATTGATAGTTTAAAGAGAAGTTAATATATGTAAGGATTTCGGGCGTTGAAATCTCAAGGGGTTCGGGTGTTGAACTCCACATATATATAAAAGGGAAGTTAAATATATGTAAGGATTTCGGGTGTTGAAATCCCAAGGAGTTCGGGTGTTGAACTCCACATATATAAAGAGATGAGTTAATAATACTCAAGGGTTAAAAATAAACCCATAAGGAATTCGGGTGTTGGATTCCAAAGAAGTAAAGAGGATTAAATAAATAAAGATTTTGGATATTAAATTCCAATGAAAAAATATGTTTTTTTTAAAATAAAAGGGTGTACTTACTTAGCGAAAACTAATAAAAATATTTTTAAACGTTTTCAGGAAAAGCGCCAATAAATGGTTAAAGCTTCACGGACGAGCCTGGACTGACGAAGGAACCCTACTCTCGTTTAATATATAGTATAATAAATATTGTATTAAAAGTTTGTAAAACGTTTATGTTTCTTGTAATGTTTTTATATATATATCTATTATGAAATGATATGTCATCACGAGTGACAAATTTTGTTGTGAACTGGGACCAAAACTCTGATATAAATTGTTGCAAGTATTTAAAAAAAAAAATTGGGGTGTTTCAAGTTGGTATCAGAGCATGGTTCGAGAGATTTAAGTATATAAAAGAAATACTTAGACTCGAACCATAAGTGCTACTGATATTAAAACGAGAGGGTTCAGTCCAGAAACTGTCCAGGGAAGCAGATAAATAGGAAGTTGGTATTGGTGCTTTATGAAAACATATGAGAAAATATGTGTACACTGAAATTTGTATGTTTGAGATATCATATGGTAGTTGGAAAATTATGATGAGTATAGTATATTGTTTTCATACCTGGCCAGTATGAGGGTAATATATTATATCATTATGAATTTCCAAAGATCATATTGTATTAAAAACGTCAAAGAGTAAGTGTGGGGATGGGGAATATATATGCATAAAATGATATGTATGTGTAGTATGTTATAAATGCATATATAGTACTTTTTGGCTTTAGATATATTGTTTGTCTTGACAATAAAGTATGGAGCATTAAGGCCTTTATATAAGTGCTTGCAGTGTAGAAATCATTAGAATAAAAAAAATTAACGTGAAATAAATAAATTGTTTAGAGAAATATGGCGGATGAAAGAGGAGAGAATGCTACACAAGGCGAGGGAAGTCGTAACATTGAAAAGCAGGTAGATAATGCTTTAGAAAGATCAGTGTATTCATCTCGTTTTAATAATAATACAACATTTGTACCAGAAGAAATTCGTAGACAGATTGCCATTGAAGTAGGAAAGGCATTTGAAGCCAATATCCCATATCTTTTAGCTGAAATGCAAAATTCTATTGGAATTATGCTAGAAGAAAAATTAAAAAAGAATGAAGTGGTCGTAGAAAAACCTACGAATAATATGGAAGCGGCGCCAATAGCTAAAGTCGAAAAACGTCACTACACGTATACAGATTTCATGGCATGTAAACCGTCACAGTTTAAAGGTGAAATTGACCCTTTGGTCAGCCAAAGGTGGATAACAGCCATGGAAACTATTTTCGATACGTGTCATTGCGATCCGTACGATGAAGTGATGTTCGCGACAAACCAGTTTTATGAAAGAGCTAAAGACTGGTGGGATATGGTGAAGAAGGAGAAGGGGAGAGAGAATCAGAAGTATGTCCTGGGAAGAATTCAAACCAATCTTCCTAAAACATTTCAGTCCTCGTGTTGCAATTGATCGTATCACTGAAGAACTTCTTCATATGCGTCAAGGCAATGAGACTGTGGATGAAATCTTTGGAGTTTTCTATGATAAAGCGAAGTTTTGTCCTTCGCTTTTCACTTCTGAAGAAATGTGGATGACTCGGTTCCATCTTATCCTTAAGACAGAAATTAGAGAATTTATTTCTCCATCAAAATGTGGAAGTCTTGAGGACCTTCTTAATTGGGCTCGTGAACGAGAGATGGAACTGAAAAGACAGAAAGAAAGAGACGGGAAGAGAAAGGTTGATGTTATGGTTCCTGCAGTACCTGCAAAGAAAGTAAAATTTATAAAGCCTGTAAAGAGTTCAGGCTCAATCAAAGAGTATGGTAACTGTCAATTCTGTGGAAAGAGGCATCTTGGGGAGTGTCGTTATAAGAACCCAATTTGTTATAAATGTGGGAAACCAGGGCATATAGCACCACAGTGTATCAGCCCTGTCAACTTATGTTATAACTGCTATAAGCCGGGTCATATGAGGAATGATTGTCCAGAGCTGAAAACAAGGGTTACCAAGACTGCGGAAGGATCGAGAGCCTTAGAGAACATGAAACAGTTGGAAGCTCCAAAACCACGAGGCAGGGCTTTTCAAATTACCGCAGAAGAAGCAAAGGTTGAACCTGATGTCGTCACAGGTACCTTTCTAGTCAACTTCCTTCCTGCATATGTTTTATTTGATTATGGGGCGAGTAGATCCTTCGTATCTATAAAGTTTGCTTGCCATAATTCTTTTGTTAGAAGTAAGCTAGTAAATGTGTTAGAAGTTGACATTGCTAGTGATAAAAGTTTCGTCGTATCCGAAATATGTCGAAACTGTAAAGTAAATATTCAAGGAGAGGAATACGATATCGACTTAATCCCGATAGAGTTAAGGGAATTTGATGTGATTATTGGGATGGATTGGTTGTCCCAGCATCACGCGTCGATACTCTGCAATCGAAAGATTGTTCAATTTATGTCGCCAACGGGAGAACAAATCTGGATTTACGGAGAAAGAAAGAGCAACATAATCGTATGTTCAATGGCGAAAGCCAACAGTTACATACGACATGGACATCAAGCGTTTCTAGCCTACGTGGCTGATAAAGAAACGAAAGAAAGAAAACTTGATGAAGTCCCTATAGTTAAAGAATTCCCTGACGTATTCCCTGATGAGCTACCGGGCGTTCCACCAGAAAGAGAAGTTGAATTTAAAATTGATTTAGTTCCTGGAGCTAAGCCTGCTGCTAAATCGCCGTATCGACTAGCACCCAACGAGATGAAGGAATTGATGTCTCAACTTCAAGATCTCTTGGATAAAGGTTTTATTCGCCCAAGTGTTTCACCTTGGGGCGCGCCTATATTGTTTGTTAAAAAGAAGGACGGTAGCATGCGGATATGCATTGATTATCGTGAATTGAATAAGCTGACCATCAAGAATAGGTACCCTTTGCCTAGAATTGATGATCTTTTTGACCAACTACAAGGCGCTAGCTGGTTCTCAAAGATCGATTTAAGGTCAGGTTATCATCAAGTTAAAGTACGAGAAGAAGATGTACCTAAGACAGCTTTTCGTACTCGTTATGGGCACTATGAATTCGTTGTGATGCCATTTGGTTTAACAAATGCTCCAGCGGTTTTCATGGACCTTATGAATCGAGTATGTAAACCTATGCTTGATCGTTCTGTCATCGTTTTTATCGATGATATTCTTATTTATTCACGAACCGAAGAAGATCATGCTCAGCATCTTCGTGAGGTTCTCAATGTGCTAAGAAAAGAAAAGTTATATGCAAAATTTTCTAAATGTGCATTTTGGCTTCGAGAAGTCCAATTCTTAGGTCATGTGGTGAATGCGAAGGGTATTTTGGTGGATCCCTTCAAAATAGAGACTATTATGAAATGGTCACCTCCTAAGACCCCAACTGAAGTCAGAAGTTTTCTGGGCTTAGCCGGTTATTATCGGCGATTTATTCAAGATTTCTCAAAGATAGCTTCCCCGTTGGCGAAGCTAACTCGGAAAAATTCCAAATTTGAATGGAATCCAGAACAAGAAAAGGTGTTCCAACTTTTGAAAGAAAAGTTAACTAAAGCTCCTGTTCTGGCACTACCAGAAGGAACTGAAGATTTCATAGTTTATTCTGATGCCTCACGTGTTGGATTGGGTTGTGTGCTTATGCAAAGAGGAAAGGTAATAGCTTACGCTTCACGGCAATTGAAGTCACATGAAGCAAATTACCCAACCCATGATCTTGAATTGGCAGCGGTCGTATTTGCGTTAAAGATCTGGAGGCATTATTTGTATGGAACGAAGTGCACTATCTATACTGATCATAAAAGTCTGAAATATTTCTTTGACCAAAAGGAATTGAATATGAGACAACGACGGTGGTTAGAACTGGTCAAGGATTATGACTGTGAAATACTTTATCATCCGGGTAAAGCTAATGTTGTAGCTGATGCTTTAAGCCGGAAGGAGAGTTACGCTCCAATTAAAGTAAAGTCATATAAACTGATTGTGAATTTCGACTTGTTTGATCAAATTAAAGCTGCACAAGTGGAGGCACTAAAGGAAGAAAATTTGAGGCGTGAAAGAATTATTGGTCAAGTTCGATATTTTGAAGAAAATGATAAAGGAATTAAAGTTCATTTTGGACGAATTTGGATTCCTCAGATTTGTAATGTCAAAACAATGATTCTTGATGAAGCGCACAAGTCGAAGTACTCAATTCATCCAGGTGCAACCAAGATGTATAATGATTTAAAGAAAGAATATTGGTGTCACACCCCAACCTAGACGGCGGAATCGTCGAGGCGTGAGAGTTACGATTGTTCACAACCACATAACGCTATGTTTAAATGTAAATAATCAGATTAATAGTTTCAACAGGAATTACAACATAAGTCTCAATCATGAAATACATTCAAGCAAATATCAAACATAACATAACATTTCATTTATTTAACTAGGTCCACATCCTAGTTTTATTGCAAGCTTCAAAAGACCACTTTAAACTCGGGGGTTACCTGAAACATGATAAAAATAAAAGGTCAACTAAAATAGTTGGTGAGTTTCCCAAGTTTTCATACATAATATGAAAAGATTATAAGTAGCAATTCATGTCATAGGTTATAAGCTAGTAAGGCTATAGAACACATATCTTTACAATCAAACCTCGACTTGATTACAAGTATATAAGATTGGCTAAGTGTATTTGGTTCCCTAGTGCACAAGCATACGGCTCCTAGGAGTCGGCAGTTCATCGACTTTAGCACCAAATAGGCTTGTCAGGCTCAAAGATCTAAGACGTCGCCAGGCTAGCAATAGTTAATGATTGTAACAAACTATGTATCTCATATAATCACTTACAACATACAAATAACCATGACAAGATATAAGATGAATTGCAAGTGCTTTACAAGTCTCAAACGTTTATAAGTGTGTAATGTATAAATATCATGTTTCACCCCAAAATGGTATGAAATAAAGTAAAAAGGGGCAAGGAAAACTCACTTGTCAAATAAGTAAGTAATGACGATTAATAAGAATAATAATAGGCGTCGTTCCAACGTGAATCGTCACAAGTCATCTAAATATGTAATTTACGAGATGAAGATTAAGGTTAATATTATAATTTTACGTTCAAATAAGAGTTGGCTTTCAATATTTAAGGTTTTTAATAAAAATAAGTTTATAATGTAATTATTTACATTTTTAGTTTATTAGAAGAGTTATTTAGGTTATTATTTTAGAATTGACTTTAAGTATAAACCATTGGTATGGTTCACTTTTAATCAAGCTTTATAATCATTTAAAATTAATAGGAATAACGTTTTGATTAATAATAAATTATTAATCTAAACCTTTAGTTAGTATATATATATATTTTTTAAATAATATTTGTAACTAATTCGTGAAATTATAAATTATATGATTTCTATAGTTGTCATGACAAAGCCTTAATTAATATAATGTCTCATACTATTATAACGATTTGTTATTTCCAGTCCAATAATCATTTAAATATTTTTTTAGAAGGAAACAATTTAAGTATAAAGGTTAGATATACAAAAGAATAACATTTGGATCAAATGTTTTATTATTTATTATTTGTGTAAGAATTTAATAAGCTAAAATAATAAAATAATCCAATTGAAATGTTTTGTTAAGATAAACAAATTTTAAAGTCTATTTTATAAAATAACTCAAAGTTTTACCTTTGTAATTAAATTGTGAAATTATAAGATAAAATATATATATAATTGCAATTATCATGATTATTATATAAAAATAGCGATTTATAATGTTTTATATAACAAATAAATTTACAGAAAATATCTCCATGGTTTAAAATACACGGAGTTTATGAAAATGATCTTTTATAATTTTTAGAATTTTTTTATATATTTTAAAGGATACAAAAACGTTTAAAAAAATGTTGGAGGTCACCGGGTTCGAACCCGTGACCTCTAAGTGGGGGAAGTGAGCATGGAACCAGCAAACCAAGGCATACAGCCGCGGTTTGATTTGGTTTTAAAACCATTTAAGCATCAATCGAAACTCATTCCCAATTCGTATGAACCCTAACTCCCAAATCGCCCAAATCGATTCAATTGACCATCATATTGATCCTTATAACAGAAACATTCATGGGGCTTTGTTCCCCATGAAAAATCAAGTATGTATGTATGTTTAATTACCTATATGGTGTTCGATTGAAGTTAAACTTGATGAAGAACAGGTCGCGGCCACTGTTTTGCTCGATTGATGCTTCAAACATCGATTATAATCAAATTAATTTCAAAAGAAGCTTCGTATGGTGACAAGGAATGAAAGCCTTTAATCAAATTCGATTAATGTCGCTCCAAACATGGATTTTGATTCAGTTGCAGGTCCGCGACCGAGACGGTGTAAGAGATGTGATTTCGTGTGATTTTAAGTACAATTTGGAGTGCCATTAGTTAAGAATTCATATAAACAATCTTTTTGATTAGTTAATTTGAGTTATTGCAAGTGAGTGCGATCGATTTGTCTGTAAAAGTTGCCGACCACGTGAGGAAAGAAACAGGGTCTAGATCGCACTACTCAATTCGAATTTTAAATTGTTTTGGTTGCTTAATTCGATACTGATGCGTGAAGCGGTTCAATTGCAATTAAATCGGGCATTTTAGGGGTCTTGGTGATCGCCGGAGCGATCGGCCGGAGGTTGGCCGCGGTGGTCGGGAAAACAGTGGTCGACGGGGGAGGGTTTTGGTTTGGGTTTTAGTTAATTACATAAATGGTCCCTGTGGTTTATGTTTAATGTTTTGTGTTTAAAAGTTCTATTTTAAGTTTCGAAAATTACCACATCACCCCCTGGACTTATAAATCAAAGTTATTATTATTATTACTATTACTATTACTATTATTATTATTATTATATTATTATTATTATTATTATTATTATTAGTTTATTATTATTATTAATATCAATTATTTTTAAGATTTTACAAAATTAACCCCCTTTTTTTTATCCATAAAAATTCGAGATGTTACAATTGGTGGCCTGGAATGAAAAGAGATATTGCTAAATATGTTGAAAAGTGCTTGACTTGTTTACAAGTCAAAGCTGAGCACCAGAAACCATACGGGAAAATGCAACCACTAGAAATTCCATTATGGAAGTGGGAGCATATTACGATGGATCTGGTAACGAAACTTCCAAAAACGGCAAAAGGATATGACACGATATGGGTAATTGTCGACCGTCTGACAAAAAGTGCTCACTTTATACCCATACGTGAAAACTATTCGTCTGAACAATGGCAGAAGTATATGTTAACGAGGTAGTGTCAAGGCATGGTGTGCCATTGTCTATTGTATCTGACAGAGACACACGTTTTACCTCAAGATTTTGGAGGAAATTTCAAGAAGGAATGGGCACCAAATTATTAATCGGTACGGCATATCACCCACAAACTGATGGGCAAAGCGAAAGGACGATTCAAACTCTCGAAGATATGCTACGTGCATGTATTATTGATTTTGGTGGTAGTTGGGATAAATATTTGCCTTTAGCAGAGTTCTCTTATAATAATAGTTATCATTCGAGCATTGGAATGGCCCCGTTCGAAATGTTGTATGGCAGAAAATGTCGCACTCCTGTATGTTGGGGAGAAGTTGGCCAAAGAGAACTTGCTAATAAAGAAGTAGTGGAGGCGACAAATGAAAAGATTGATCAAATCAGAGCGCATTTAAAAGCAGCTCAAGATCGACAAAATTCGTATGCTGATAAACCAAGACGCCCGATTGAATTTCAGGTGGGAGACTATGTTATGTTGAAGGTCTCTCCATGAAAAGGTGTGATTCGTTTTCGTAAACGTGGCAAGTTAAGTCCGCGGTTTATTGGTCCGTTCAAAATTATTGCTCGTGTGGGGCAGGTGGCGTATCGTTTGGAATTACCTGATGAATTAAATGGAATCCATAACACATTTCATGTGTCATATTTACGAAAATGCTTAGCTGATGAAACGACATATGTGCCGTTAAATGAAATAGAAGTGGATGAAAAGCTTAACTACATAGAAAAGCCAGTGGCGATTCTTGATCGTAAGGTTAAGCAACTACGAAATAAAGAAATAAGTCAAGTGAAAGTACAGTGGAAACACCGGCGTGGTTCCGATACCACATGGGAAGCCGAGAATGAAATGAGAAAGTATTACCCTGAATTATTCGATGTATAAAAAGGTTTGGGGACGAAACCTAAATAAGTGGGGGAGAGTTGTAACATCCCGTTTTATGGATGAAAATAAATTATCTGAAGTATGTATTTTAAATATTGTATAACGAGTAAATTTTGGGTTATATTATTATTGAACTAAGTTACGTTTAAACGAGTGTTGATTTTATATATATAATAATAATAATAATAATAATAATAATATATAATAATAATAATAATAATAATAATAATAATAATAATAATAATAATAATAATAATAATAATAATAATAATAATAATATATGTGCAACGTAAGGTGCATGTTGAAAAAAAAGGGATATAATAGTTATAATAGAAACAAATTATGCTATCATATTAAGGGTTAAATGTGTCAATATATATATATATATAGAAGATTGCTTGGTAACTAAGGCAAAGTTTAAGGAGTAAAATAAAATTTTGACAAAGCTTCATCACTAAGATTGCTTGAGTCGGCAGAATAAAGGGATATCATATTTATATGTATGATATATATGAATAAACATTTTCAACCAAAAGGAACTATAGTAATAATCAAGCAGAGAGTTGTACGAGTAGATTCAAAGACAAAATTTGGAGTAAGAGAACATAAGAGTTGTAGTATATATTTTCCAGTCAAGTTAGTAACATCAGGAGGTAAGTACACTGACCCGTAACTAAATTTTGATATACGTTTAATTACATGATATATGTGTTATTTATTATGAGTTTGTATGTATTATGTGGAGATGAAACATGTCTAAATACATGTGATATATGTTTATTTATTTTGATAAACATGATTATGAAGAAAATATTTATATGTTTACGGTCCAAGTATGAGTATTGATAGTTTAAAGAGAAGTTAATATATGTAAGGATTTCGGGCGTTGAAATCGCAAGGGTTCGGGTGTTGAACTCCACATATATAAAAGGGAAGTTAAATATATGTAAGGATTTCGGGTGTTGAAATCCCAAGGAGTTCGGGTGTTGAACTCCACATATATAAAGAGATGAGTTAATAATCCTCAAGGGTTAAAATAAACCCATAAGAAATTCGGGTGTTGGATTCCAAAGAAGTAAAGAGGATTAATAAATAAAGATTTTGGATATTAAATTCCAATGAATAAAAATATGTTTTTTTTAAATAAAGGGTGTACTTACTTAGCGAAAGCTAATAAAAATATTTTTAAACGTTTTCAGGAAAAGCGCCAATAAATGGTTAAAGCTTCACGGACGAGCCTGGACTGACGAAGGAACCCTACTCTCGTTAATATATAGTAATAAATATTGTATTAAAAGTTTGTAAAACGTTTATGTTTCTTGTAATGTTTTTTATATATATCTATTATGAAATGATATGTCATCACGAGTGACAAATTTTGTTGTGAACTGGGACCAAAACTCTGATATAAATTATTGCAAGTATTTAAAAAAAAAATTGGGGTGTTTCAATATATATATATACCACACACACACACATATATATATACATATACATATATATATAACACACATATATATACTATACATATATATATATACATATACATATATATCTACATATATATATGTATATATATAGGGAAGGGATCAAATGTTAACCCTTGTTTATTGCGATAACCCATTAACCCAACTAGTGGTCCACAGCAAGCCACGTCACCATTGTTGTAACTTAGAGTTACAGTGGTAAAACTAGTGGTCCAAAACGAACGTTAAAATTTTTTTTAAAAAATACAGCAAGACTATACTCAAATTAAAGATATTAAAACGATATATTTAATGGTGTAATTTGTTTAAAAAATAACGTCATACAAAAAAGTTAATATCTATACTATATTAATAAGCATTTGGGGAGGGCAAGATGGTCATTTCACCAAATCTCTTAAATTTAAGAGTTTTACAACTCCTATAGCACAAAGTACTACTCACAAAGCTTGAAATCCCACCTTGTTTAAAAAACCCCCACCAAACAACAAACTGATTTCAAAATTCAAATCACTGTTGCACGCTCTCTCTCACAATCTGTCGCACGCTCTCTCCCGCAACAAACCCTAAACACCGCAACGGCGGCCGATCATCAGCGGCGAGCAGCTCGACATCGAGGCGTACGCGGCGTTGTACAGCGGCCGTACCAAGGTTTCGCGGCTGAGATTCTTGGTTCGATTCTTGAGTAATGACATGGTGCGATTCTGCACAAGGATGTATGATTTGTTGAACTCACGTAAGTCACATATACTTTGATTTGAAACCCTAATTAAGTTTTGTTGCTGAATTAAGGTTTTTGATTAACGATTTAGTCAATTGTTTCTAAATCAGGTGCATCTTTTGTTAGATTGGGCTTTCGAATTTAGGTTTTATTACAGTTCAAACAGTTGCTGAATGCGGTGACCAAGTACAGATTGTTGGAGATGATTCATTTTTTCTAAATGTGTTATTGTTTTCCAAGTGGTTTAGCATGGATCCCGGAGAACAGGTTGAGGTTGTAAAAAGTTCGCTTGGTGTTAAAAAGAAGTAAACGTGTTGTGTGATGTTACATTCCTCAAGTGGCTGTGTAAGAACGAGAGTGAAGCAATTTGTGAAATGAAAAAGCTTCTTTCAGTTAAAGATGTCGAACTGAAGAGCACAAGGTATTATATATTTATATGGTATTTCGTGAATTTTAATTTGATGATTTAAGATAAGTGGTTTGTTGCTGATTTTTTGGGTACCCTGTAGATGTGTGTAGTTTGAGTTTAGTCCATGGTATCAATATTATTTAGGGATAGTTCGTATGAGGGGGGACATTTAAGTGGATACGCAAGGGAATTGCCTATGGTTTGTAGCCATGGACATTCCAGAAATTCTGGACGTTGCATCAAATCTGTACTGAAGAAGCCAAAGTTCAAGTCTTATTTTCTGGCCAGCCTAGATGAGGACTTTAATCTGGAAATCCAAAAGGTATAAATTACATTTTTTCTTTTATATTTTCAAGATATATAATATCTAGCTTATTTCATCTTTATTAAATTAAGGTTTTTTTCTTTTTAGACTACAACAACACCCATTATTACTATAATAGATGGGGAGTTGAGTTTGTTACCTTAGTTGCTTGACAGAGATGATCGCTTAGCATAGTCTATTTCAATTAGAGAGGTACACAAATAATACTTCTTTGGTGAATAAATTAATTGTATACATATCCTTATGTATATACAGGTGATAGATGCCAAGAAAAAGAAGAAAAGGGATAAAAGGTTGAAAAAGAAAATGATGAAGAAGAAACTCACCAGGACCCTCTTCAAGCCCAACAATAATATTCCCAGGGGTCACATCAAAAGAGGTGGCAGGTGAATTCTAATATGTTCTCTTTGCAATATACTACAATTGAGTTGATCTGAAAATATGCTTTCAAATTTGTTGATATGATTAATTTGTGATCTAGAGTAGGTGGATCTGTTAGTTTAATCTATGGATGATTCATTGCTTGCTAGAGTTTGACTTGTTGTATGGTTGTGGTTAAATTACCAAACTGGCTGCAGTTGTCATTTGTCAATTTTGAATGTTATCATGAATATTGATGATTCTGATATAAGAAAAAACTAGAATTACATGCTCATTGAGTTGACTTAACTGGTTATGTTTTAATCAACATTTTTAGTTAATTAAACCTTTAAAATGATGTTTCCTGTGTTTTCTAACATTTATATGTAAGTTATATTTATATAGGGTGTGCCTGATGAACATATGGATGCTATTTATCAACGCCTTGAAATGACCTTTCTTACACTCAGTAAGCAGAAGGGACACACTAAGGTAATTGTGTTTCCACCTCTTTCATGTGTTTTTGTTATGTGCTAGATGTTATATGTTTTCTTGTTTGATCAATAAAAATTATGCAGTCTCTTATTGTCCTAGCTCGAGCCCTTGAGGAACATCCCACATCTGTACTTCTCTGGATTGTTTATTTGCACATTTACTATAGCAGTCAGAAGTCAATCGGAAGAGATGACCTG